>VZRE01004378.1:0-68284 GCA_013396775.1 Cephalopterus ornatus | reverse complement strand
CTCTAGCTGTGATTGAGAAAAGTATTTACAGCTAAAGAAATGCGCATTACATGCTGCTGTCATGAAAAGAAACCGCAAAACATAGAGAAAAATCCAGCTCACTCCTCGGAACATCTGGGAAAAGCAGATGGACATAAAGCTGATTCCCAGGAGAATACAGGAGGCAGAGTAATCCACCTACCCTCTGCTGATATCCCTGCTCTTTGCTGATATCCCTTCATCTGCTGCCCACTTGTCCTGTAGACTTGGGACCCATGAGTGATTTTGGGGTTGCAGTAAGGATGAATTGACTCTCAGACACTGAGGAAAATGTGAGGATAAAGACCCTACCTAAGCACTTGAAAGGGGAAAATTATGTTGGGCTGGAGCAGGATTACTCGCTGTGCTGAAGGTAACCAAAGGAGCAGAGGGTGAGGACAGAGAGGATTACTTTTCTAGAGTGGGATTCTCCAAGGGGGTATGATCTCCACATCATGAAGCAGCCATTAATCCAAATCTTTATAAACTGGTTTTAATCAAGTCTTCTAGCAATAGCACATAAAGCTCTCATAAAATATCCTCACTAAGAGTTTGGGAAAAGTTGACAACCATGCAAATGCCACCCACAAATGGGTTGTGGGCCCAGAAATCAGGGCATGCCAAAAACCACATCTTACAGCAATAAAGCAACTCTCTATGCTCCCCTCTTGTGCTGATGGAGTTACTATGGCTCCCAGGCTAGCTGGCGGTAGTGCCTCTGCTATCCTCGTTTGAGTGTACCAGGTCCCTGAGTACCCCTCTCCATTGGATGGCAGAGACCTACCCCAAGAAGAGCTGCAGGGAGTACTCATGGTTTTCTGATGCCCGCTAGAGAGATCCGTTGGCTTGCTAGAGGCTTTGCAGCACAGTCTGGCTGGAGCAGGGCCTGAGGATGTGAAACTGCTGTGCTGGGAAGGACAGAGCATGAGCAGCATGTCTCCAGAGAGCAGAGATGGCAGTTCCTCTGTGGCTGGCAAGCATCTATCATGGGAGGGTACAGGCAATTGGAGTACCCTTTTCCTGCTCAGAATACCTCAGGAGTCTCATTTAGACAACTACAGCCCCAGCCGGAAACAAATTGGAGGACTGGGCAATCACCAGCCACATGAAGTTCAACAAGGGGAAGTGCCGGATTCTGCACCTGGGATGGGGCAACCCTGGGTGTACATACAGACTGGGGAATGAGACGCTGGAAAGCAGTGCTGTGGAAAGGGACATGGGGGTCCTGGTCAATGGCAAACTGAATATGAGTCAGCAGTGCCCTGGCAGCCAGGAGGGCCAACAGTGTCCTGAGGGGGCATCAGGCAAAGCATCACCAGCCGGTCAAGGGAGGGGATTGTCCCACTCTGCTCTGCCCTGGGGCGGCCTCACCTTGAATATTGTGTGCAGTTTTGGGCACCACAATGTAAGAAAGATATTAAGGTATTAGAGAGTATCCAAAGGAAGGCAACGAAGATGAAGGGCCTTGAGAGGAAGCCGTAATGAGGAGCAGCTGAGGTCACTTGGTCTGTTCATCCTGGAAAGAGGAGACTGAGGGGAGACCTCATTGCATTTACAACTTCCTCTTGAAGGGAAGAGGAGGGGCAGACTGTGGTGACCAGTGACAGACCCAAGGGAATGGCCTGAAGTTGTGTCAGGGAAGGTTTCAGTTGGATATTAGAAAGAGGTTCTTCACTCAGAGGGTGGTCAGGTCCTCAGGTTTCCAAAGCCTGCCAGAGTTCAAGAAGCATTTGGATAATGCTCTCAGGCACATTACATGACTCTTGGGGATGGTCCTGTGCAAGGCTAAGGGTTGGACACAATGATCTTTGTGGGTCCCTTCCAACTCAGCATATTCTGTGATTCTGTGATTCTGTAAAATGCAGTGCATGTGACAGCTGAGGTCCTGAGCTAGGTGTTCTCTTTGTGTGCAAAATGATAGATTTAATTTGGAAAAAAGAAAAGGATTTAAAAGCTGCATAAAAACCAGCACTTCAAATGATATACACTCTGCCCTTCCTTGTTCTATATAGTCTTCTAACTTGCTAATGCTGCTGCAGCTGTTCAACTGTGTAGACTAGCTCAAAGCTACTGTAACAACATTAATTTCTTATGTATGAGGCAGCGTAGGAAAAACTTTCTTTACCAAAATAGTTAACTAAGGATGGAAGATAAAATAGATGACTTGTAAACAGATATTTTTAGCTAAAATGACTTGATTATACTAGAAGTTTTGGTCTATAAAGATAACACAGTTTGTCAACTGTTCCCATCTGTCTCGTCCCTGTCCTGTGTCAGCAGGGGGAAGTAGTAACTAAGACCTTCTGTGGCTTAGATACTAAGTGCTTTCATTGGAGTATTTTTGTCCGCCCTTTCTTTCCCTCTTTGACATCAGTAAGAAGTTTTATTTATACACTGCAATGAGATATTATATCTACTACGGAAAACTACTGACAACTGCTTTGTCAATGATACTTATGTCCAAGTAAATCTGCTTATTTCACAACATTTTTTGTTAGTCTGGATTAAAATCTTGGAGGTGCTACTCCCTGCAAGACATTACTATTGTTTCAATTAGGCTAATCACTGTAACAGCAGTTTTCTAAAAATTTCAGTGATGGTGGCTTGAAGGCATGCAGTATGAGCAAGGACACCTCATCCAGACTTTAGACTGCGTCTCCAAGCCCTGTGCCTGCTCCTAGCAGAGCCGCTTTAGCCCCGCCCTCTGAGCAGTCCAGCCTTTATTTATATGAAGTCTGTGGTCCAACTGGCTTCAGATGGCGTGTGTATGTGCGTGTGCCTGCCTCCTGAGTGTGTGAGACGAGCTGGGATCATAAGCCAGGGTTGTTACAAGTGGTTTTAATCAGCAGTCCATTAGAGGAGAACGGAAAACTTCAAACAGATTAAGAACTAAGTAAGTAAACCTAACTTTGAACTTCAAATCTGGGCAAAACAAATGCAAATGAAATCTTCATAGTCTGTCAGTTTTCAGATAAATTATCACTTTTAAAGAGAAAGCTGTGCATGCTGACAGGAAGGAGGAAATTTAAAAGGAATGGAATGAAGGAAACTGTAAAAACAAAATGGGAATTGAGAATGCAAGAGAGTAAAAACAGCAAATGAGTGTTCACAAAGTTGGTACATTCTCTTACTTTTTACAGCTGTGGACAGGACATATTAAGCTTTAACCTCTTGCTTTCTTGGATACTGTTGTCTGGCTGAGTAGTTCCTTCTGCAAAAGGGGTGAAGATTTCTGCTCCTCACCTGTCTGCTTGCAGGTCTGTTCTCCCAAGAGCATTGTGGAAAAGCTTACCATGGCTCCTTGCAGGATGCCTCATGATTTGCTGCTGGTTGCTGCTGCTCAGTTGTTGTTTTTTCACAGGTTGTTCCCAGTAGCCCCATGGGAAGGTGCTCCCCAAGCCTCTGCTCCTCTGGAACCCGTGACTTCTTGCCTGGCACCAGGAAAACACTCAGCAGCAGAAATGGGAAAACTCATGCTAGTTTTGGGTAAATTGTGCCTCTAACTTTTTTTACTGTGGCAAGACGTGGCTACTTGGACTGCATCTGGAATGTGGCAAAGATTGAAGTGAGGACGGCAAAGAGGCCATGGTTTGTGGGCAAATCCCCAGGTGTCGCAGGCTTTGTCGCCCTCGTCCCTTCCTTCTGGCCATAGTGGTGGCCATCTGTCTGTTCTGCCAGACCATGACTCCTCTCATGACCAGCAGCATCCTTTCGGCAGTTGTTAATGGGATTACATCCAACAAACTGACCAAAACACAACAAGGAAGGTACAAGGAGGTCTCCCCAAGCACCACTTACTGCTTCCTCCCTGGCAGTAATTCACAGACATTGAAAAAGGTAAGTCAGCTGGAGCAGAGTGCTGAGCAATTATTAGCAAAGGAGGGGATAGCAAGTCTGGCAGGATCATCTGAGTCCAGCTAAAATTAGCCTAAGCTTGAAAGTCTGAGATCTGTATACAAACAAATGGGTGATCTAATGACAGCAGCATATGTGCAAGCACATTTCTACTACCAGCTCATCAGAGTGCTGTTATTAATACAGGAATCCTAAAATCGTCAACTGAAACATGGCATTGCTCTGTGACAGCGGCGAGATTTCAGTTTGGTGCACAGACCATACGTTATTTTGGCTTTGGGAATTGGTTTAGAGGCTTTACAGTACAAGCACATAAATCAGGAGCCAAGAGGGTTTCATGAAAGTGGCTGAGGTTGTTAATTGGCACCGAGACTGCAGCTGCCCTGTGTTAAAGTTATCTGCTCGTCAGCTTTGAACTTTATTGGGATTCTGCTGAGAAGCTGAATTTAACTGCATTTGAGAAATAAAAGGAACAGTTTTCATATTTTCAAATCAGACTATATACTTTGGAATCTTTGTCTCACAAATTTTACTTTGTCCTTAGGTTATCTGACCTCATATTTATTTTGTATAGGTTTCCTAAGGATGGATATTAAAATCTACCAAATTCAAACACTGTTATTTTTGTTGGAAAATGTAGTTTGTTAAATGGTCCAGATTGAGGTAGCTATTTATCCTCTGGAATCTGTAATCAGCACTAACACTAATGGTTCAGGTTTTCTTTAGTTGTATAGGAGAGCTGCTAATAGTGCAGCAGATATCACACTGTGACATTATCATTATGCTGTCATTTTATATACAACTGTAGCAGGACTATAAACAATTTTTTACCTCACAGATTATGGACAGCATCCACATAAAGCAGTTCAAATTTTAAAAAAAAAAGTACAAGGCTGCTTCTTTGATTAGACAGAGTTCACAGTCTAAAAGGTCAGCAATATTGATTTTAGGAGAGCGGTTGTAAAGTGCATCTTCTGCAACAATCAAAAACAGATATGAGAAATAACTGTGGCATGAACTCTTAAATTTTTTAACTTAACTCTTAATTCTTTTTTTCTTGAGAAGGTCAGAGTTTTATCTTATGAGTTGCAGAAATCTACTCCATGCCGCATTGTCATCATTTTATATGTTAATGACCTTTTAGTACACTAGGTACCCAGGTTCAGATTTGTTCAGCAATAAGACATGAATAATTACAATTTAAAGGGAAATAAGCACAGCTGACATATGTGGATTGCATTGTGTGGGTTACATCTTTTGATACGTAGTCCATTCCTTTTTACCCATTGCTATTGTAATGGCAAAGAACATTTCATACCTTGCCTTTGGCTACTTAAAGTCTGTAAGAGCTGGTGAAATAATGGCAAAGTTTTCCTAATATGGTATTTGGCTGAAAATATCTGTAATACTTTCTTTCACAACGTGCCTGAGAAAAAAATGGAGATTGACATAGAATTTGGCTTTCTGGCTGTTTGAAATGAGAAGGAAGCTTTTGTTTTTACAACATGCTGTACTTAATGCTCTCCAGCGTACGTGGTTGGATGTGACTGTCACATGCAGATGCTGAACCTATAGTACAGATGTAAGTGCGTATGTTAACTCTTATAGATATGTTTTCCAGGGCTGTGCTACCCTCACACATTCCTCTTCAAGTTCTAAAGACCACCCATAGCTGGCTCCCTATTTGTCTTGAACGTTTCCTCTGGAGCATGATGAACAAAATGTCTTGCACATGTTGGGATGTTACTCTAAGCTGCTCTCTGTTTCCAGAGAATGCTCTGCTGGTTGTGTAGGCTGAATAATAATCTCAGAGAACAGAAAAGACATACATCTCCAAAAATCTCTACCACTTTGCTTTGAAAGTGTGTTCTTGAACTGTGTGTTTTCGCCCACTGCTTATTCAGATAGCTGTACTGTTATCTGGCTTGATTTTATTGGGTACTCAGTAACATCTAAGACAGATGTCATGGTTGAAACTTTACACTGTTTTGTTTTACAGTCACGTGCCCACTGATGGTAGCTAGTTTGGAAACAACTTTTCATTAAAGCTCTGGTTAAAATCTTCATGTATGAATCTGGAAAATTAGTTTAGAATATAGTTATTCACATTTGTAATTAACTAGTCACACATGTATTCTTATTCTATAACTACTCCAGCCAGCAAATTTAAATTCAATAAAAGGAATCTATTGTGCAGTTAAACAGTGACTTAAAGCAAACACTGCACCATCTTATGAAATCAAAGTTCATGAATAAATTTTAAGGAAAATAAGACCCTGCTGGAGATAATTTCTTTAGGTAATACACAGTGTTTATGGGTTTTGAGCCATTGCATGTGTCACACTGCAGATTGTCCTCTGACTGGGTAGGGGCATGTTTCATTCTTGCTTCCTTCAGAGAAATAAGTCAGTATTGTGTTGAGCTTGCTGTGAGAATTTGGTTCTGATTGTTATTGCATGAGCAAAATTCCCTTCCAAAGTCTGATAATTTCTTCATTCAGAGTATGCATAACACTAAGTGCCTCCAAAGAAAAAAGAAAAAACAACCCAAACAAACAAACAAACAAAAACCCCCCAAAATCTGGCACCTTTCATGAGCCATTTGTTGGAAGTGAAGGGAGAGATCTGAGGAAAAGTGCAGCTTTGCCAGTGCAGCTCTGATATCAACATTAACCTCATTTTGGAAGGGGGAGTTCCAGAGAAGTCTGGAAGAAGCATGGGGACAGGCATCACCAATTTGATCTGTAAATGTGTCTTTAACTATGTCCACGATGCTCTGGGATGCAGCCCTTCCTGTCAGGCACATAGTGCAAGCTGCCTTTTTTAAAATTGCAAAAAGGCAGATTTCATTCATAGGCTGAAAACCCGCAGCTCATAGTACTCCCCTCTTGGGTATCACACATTACAGGAGTTTTAAAAGCAGCTGCGGATCATGTCCTGTAGCTTTAAATTCACGAGAACAGAGGCCAACATTTTCTAATACAACATTAAATGTTAATATCTCTAGCATGAAAAATATGAGGCTTATTTCTGAATCTCTAGCATTAAAGGCATTAGAGAGTGATATCACATTTAGCAGCAGGCTGTCTGCAGATTTAGCAGAGCACTCTTACCTCTCCTGCATTATGAAATATTTTGCGAATCTGTGTAGTAAGAGGAAGAGCTGGGGCTGCAGCACTGAAGCTGGAATAGGTATCAACAAAAAAAAAAAAAGCCCATAAAAGCCCTGTGTGTAGGTTTGCCTGGCACGGTATTGTGCCAGAAATAATTTTGGTACCAGCCAAATGTAAAACTGTTACACTCATCATAAGTAATTCAGCTCTGCTTTTCAGCCAGTTCTGAGAAGAGTTAATTAGCTGGTTAAACTGTGTTTCCACTCTCTGAATTAATTCAGCCAGAGCCAATTTAGATGTCTCTACACAGCAGTGCATTTTGCTCAGCTAGTACCTCTGCTGGGAGGAAGGAATATGGACTATATTGCCTTCTAGGAGGGCACATACCTGAGATTCAGTTGCTTTCCCAGTCAGAGAAGATCCAAAAGCACTTTTCCTGGTTTCTTAAAAGACCCAGTTCCCAAGCCATTAAGCTGTCTATCCGTGTTGGAATTGGAAGCCTGGTACACCATATTGGCAGTAGGAATTTCTGTTGGTCCTGGAAAGCAAAACTCTATCTTTTCTTTCTTTCTTGCCCAGCTGGAGAGAAAGGAGGAAGAAATGGTTAATCACTGTTTATAGATACTGCTTCTGTGATAGCCACTTTTTCAGCACATTAGCTCTCTGGCCATGGCCAATGTATTAAAAAAAAATTGGATTTTTAAACTTTAGGATGGGTCTTGAAGGAGATTATTTCACGCATGCTCACAAGGCCCTTGCTTCACGTGCCCTGGACATTTAAGGCTAGCTGAGAAAAAGAAAACAAGATATGCAGCTGATTATGTGAGAATTTGATAAGTGGGTGAGGCTGGCATCCGAATAAATGAAATATAACAGGTATGGTGAAAAAAAATCTGTCCTTCTTTCAAGGCTCTTAATTTATGTAAAAGATATATCTCAAAGAGGAGCTTTAATAAAGTGACCAAACAGGAAGGATGAGAAAAGACTTTTTATGGCTTCATTCTGAACAGAGAGGAAAGGAGAGAAGTCGGGAGGGGAGGAGATCATTTAATAGGAGTGAACAGTATGAAAGATCCAAGATAATGACAGCTTGATGTGGCCATACCTCCACGATATTATGTAGAAAAAGAAAAACAATCAAAAAACTACAAACAACCCCCTCCAAAACAAAACAAACAAAAACCAAACAAAAAACCAAACAAAAAAAAGAGAAACATCATTGTTTAGTCTTAACCAAGAGATAGAGGAAGATCCAGCTGAACATCTTGCATAGGTTACTGGCTCAGGAATCTATATTTGAAAATTAGGAGTGAAATTACCAAAAAGCTGAGAAATTGTTACTATAACAGTAGAACTCTGGACACCCAGAATGGAATTATTCCCTCTATTTGTGTGCTCCACTCTCTTCTCAGAGGCAAAAAGCTGGACTTCACAGTCAATGCAAGTGACTGTCTCTAATGCAAAATTCATTATGAATTAATGCAGACATGTAAAACAATCTGGTGAACTTCACACTCTAAAGGTATATGTCTTTTTTATATTAATTTCGTTTGATGGAATATACATGCTTCAGTCAGAATAAGTAGAGAACAAAGGAGGTAGGAGAGGAGTGTGTCATGGAAGAAGGCAGGGGGAAAGAAAGCAGATGTAAGAGAAAAATAAGGAACTACAGCTGCGAAGAAATAGTATCCTCAGAAGGCACAGAAGAGATTGGGCACAGAGAGGGCTGGATTGTGCAAGGGAACAGAAAGGGAGATGGCAATGGAAATGGAAAGAAAAGAAGACAAAGCCAGTGGAAACTTTTGAAATGTAAATATGTGAAAAAGGAGAATTGAAGCTGGATGATAGAATGAGAAGGGATGATTTTTGCTGTTACGCAGAAAAGGAGCATGGTTAGAGCTCTGGATAGAAAAGATTACATTATGCATAACAAGGTTTGATACATTTTTAAAGTAAATTTAATCTTAAAAATTATTTTATAGAATAAGTAGGGGGATGAGAACTCTTTTCTCCTCACAAAAGAGCAACTGGTTTCCTCGGAATGATACCACATTCACATTGCACCCTGTGAAAGCAGAACATTTGCTTTCCCCTTTTCAATGTAAAATGCAAAAGGTCTTGAGGAAACAGCTATTTTTACTGAGCAGATAGCTAGAGATATTTTGGTGATAAAGGGCAAAGCTATTGTGGTAGCACTCAGGAAAGAGGGGCAGGGTGGAGACTTTGCAGGAAGGGAACTTTGAGAAGGATGCATCAGCAGCAAATGGGAAATGGAGGCAGAATCTCACTCGTAGACTTCACTGGATGAAGTTTTTCTTCAAAAGGAGCTGTTTTGATAAGATGGGAGGATTGGCTCATTGTCTGTTCTTAAGGCAGGGCAGTTGGTTCTGTGAACTACATGCAATCACGAAGCAAGGGCATTTTGATAAAATAGCTTTGCACTTCCAGCTTAGAGTGTTGGTGATGACTGTGCAAGTAACTCTGGTTTTGCTCTTGGATTTATGAAGTCATCAGAAAACAACCATCAAAGTCGTGCCAATAATCTAATTGCTTGTTCTGTATTTATCCAACACACAACTGGAAGCAGAATTACATTCCAGACATTTCATTCTACAAGCCAGTCTTTTCTGATTAGGAAATTCAACAGAACATAAAGCCAACATATTTAAATATCCTCCAGAAAGTGAAACAGGAAATTAACTTCTCTCTTACTTCTTGATACAGGAGCTGTGTGCACTTAAAATATAATGGTGCTATGAACAACTTACTATTTCTATGAACTTTTATGCAAACACAAAAAGGAATTTAGAAGTCACATTTGGAGTTAATGAAGATCTGCGCAGTCCTGGAAATGAATGACTTGGGGCATTAGAACCACATGCTAAGTTTTTATTATCACTCTTTTTATTGATGCTGTTTAATATTAGTGCAGTAGTTTCTAGGAGTTTCATTCATGGATTTTTTTTATGTTGTTCAGCTAGGTGGTATTTAACAGCAAAGATGCAAACTTCCTTTGCTGGTTAAATGGGAATTCAGGCTGTTCGCTGCCTGTGAATAGTGCTAATAGTGCCAGTGTTGTTTTTATAAGGCTGGTTCTCTTTTGTGGTATTTTTGTTGCACTCCCCTTTCATGCAAAGGCCTTTTGGTTTGCATAGCGGCTCATATATCCCTTTTGCAGCAGCTCAGTACCTGCAGAAAGCAGTGGGGTTGAAGTAAGCTGCAGTCAGTTATCTGAAACTACTGGACCAAGACTGACAGTCTTGGCTAGCTTAGTGTGAAGTGTGGGTGCTAATAATAAACACAGAGACTACTGCCACCAGAACTGGGTACCTGAAAAGATGATTCACAGCTTTTGAGTTCTTTCCTGACAGAAGCTGAGGCAGACATGAGTGGGCCATTATATTAGAAAAAAGAATTTTGTTTCTGCAGTTGAAGTGATGGTCAGTGAAATTTTATGGCAACAGTTCAAACTGTATATTTGCTTCTTTGCCAGGCAGAGACAATGCATCAATATTTATGGAATTACACAATCTTCTTGGAATCTGAAAAAACTGCCAAGGAACTGTTTTTCTCTCCTCGACTTGAAATATCTTTGCTGTTTTCTTCTTGGCCAAAACAAAACCAGCAATTATATATCATAAGATCCAGTTACTGACCAAATTCTAGATTTTTGGAACAACCCAGAAATTCTGCAAAATAGAGAAAAGCTTCAGAGACTAATAAATCAATTATATCCTTATACATTCACAAACTAGAATTGGATATGTTGGTTTCAAAACATTTTCTCTTTAACAGAGTTCTTCACAGCTCTGTGGAACTTGCATATAGACAGAACTAAGAATTACAACTCAGATAATAGATGTTTATTTTCAGCTGTACAAGGATGGTTACATAATTCTTGAGCTTTCATATTATATAAACTGGGCCGTTTATCTTGTTTGTTAAGACATGAAAGGAGTATACATTTGATGTGATAATTTTTTTGAAAAACCATAAAAAATTTTAATGGAGCTCAGGTTGTTTTCTTTTGTGTTTTTCATGATATTCTATAAACTGAAAAAAAAAAATTAACTCATGCATTTTTATTCACTTTACAGCCCACTGTGGTTTGTTTAAACCAGTTGTTAAGGCTGTGGATCTTCTGTGTAACAGCCAATTGCACTAAAATGAGGTCAATGACTCAGCTAAGTGCAGTGTTTTGTAAGCTGTAAAAGCAGGTATATCATGTCAAAGCTGACACAGGCCTCATCCTAAATCATATGGGAAATCTCAGCTTTGCTGTAAAGCCTCATTAAATTCTGTGGAGACAAACACACCATACTCTAGGTAAGACATGGGCTGCAGATGTTCTTTACCAATCCCTTTCACATAAGGTATATTGAATCTGTGATAAATTGTCCTGCTAACAAATAGTCTGAGTCTTCAAACTGAGGAAGAGCTAATAAATGGTTGGTACGCCAAAACATTTGACCACTTACCAGTTATTCTCAAATTTTCAAAATGTTATGGATCAAATTTTTTTTTTCTGTCTAAACCTACTGGACATTAAATTCATAGGAATGACAAAAAAATCAGAACCATAAAATGTGGAAATATGTGAACAGCTTATTTTCCTCTGTTGTACTTGGCTTCTCTTATATCAGCTCTCTCTTCTGAATTTTTATGATTGAGAAACATTTTATGAAAACCAGCAGACTCTTTAAATATATAAACATGACTGCTATTGCTATAATATTGGAAATTCTGAAAAACATCCAATAGTAACCAGATCAACATGTCCAGTAATGCAAAGCATTTTATATAGAGCTCTGGAAAAAGTATGGAATAACTTGCTACAGTTGCAGTTGGCCAGATTTTTTTTNTTTTTTTTTTTTTTTTTTTTAAATTCTGTTTAGCTAACAACCCACCCTACATTGCACTGCCTTGGCAAGAAAACAGAGGACACATTGCATCTTGTAACCTGGACTGCAAATAGCTCTAAAAGGAAAGGGCAGAAGAATTAAATTCGGCAACACTACACGTGAATCTCAAGAAAGTACACTAAAAGGTGTGGAGATACTTCATATTATTTAATAGTACCAGATTAGATATTGGGCCAAGCTGTTAAATTTAGGATCTTGAGTTGTCTCTTCATCCCAGAGATCCCGTCACAGCTCTTTGGGAAGCTATAGGATAAAAGTGCCTCGTGCCCAGTGCCTGGGTCCTGGGAGGGGAGACTGGGGCCGCAGATGAGTTTGTCTGCACTCAGACCCTCCCAGCACTGTGGCAGGAGGCTTTGGACACCGTCAGTCTGAAGGACTTTTGTGTGTCTGTGGAGTGAATGCCCCAAGAAAAGCCCTCTGGAGCAGTAGTGCTGTGCTCCATCTTCGAGGGCTGTCAGGAGCCCCTGAGCACCCATGGGAGGTGCCCAATGGGAGCCGGCTGCTGCATGGGCCCCATGGACCTGCTCGGGGCCATGTCACTTTGTGTTTTGTGGAAATGACCCAGGCCACTGCTACTGCCTGAACTTACCTTTTTTATTTTTTAAATACTGCTAACAGTGTTCTGTTGAATATTCATCACAGCCACACTAAAGCATTGTAAACATTTCTGCTCTTCCCCAGGGAGCATCAATGCATCAATGGTGACGTGGAGGCGGGAGGGAGAGCCCCTTCCCTGGCAGATGCTGCTGCAGGCAGGCTGGCTGATCCCTGGGCTCCTCGGGACGCCTTGGGGCTGGTGGGTTCCTGTCCCTTGTGCCTCACCAGGCAGGACAGCTTGTCCCTCGTGCGCAGTTGGCACCCGAGGCCAAGGTCTATCGGAGCAGCCGTGGGCTGTGAGGCTGTGGCCAAGCCAGGGGAGCCCTGCAGGCGCTGACCTTGGAGTCTTGACTGCAGGGGAAATGGAGTCACTGCTGGCTGCTTGAGGCAGGACCTCTTAATTTTTTTTTGTGTGAAGCAAAATACTTCAGAGATGACGCTGCAGAAGGCTTTGCTTTCATGAAGAAAGGTGTGTTTTTGTAGCATAACAGAATTGTGGTAACTATTAGTGAGGAGGGGGCACACAAAGTGCTGCCACATCCAAGACAGGATCCAGGCCACACCGGGAGGGACGGGAGCAGGAGAATTACGGAATTGCCAGCAAAAATGGAACAGGGATGTGTCCAGGGCTGCAGCCCCTCTGTGCTCCTCACGTGTCCTCAGTTCACCCCTGCAGCACATGTGCGATGGAAAATGGGATTTTCTTGCAAAATAAAGCAAGAGGTGTGTCTCTATCTTCTGGGTTTCTGCCACGATGCAAGTGAAATGGAATGTGGGAAGTATCTGGCTGGACTGCCTGGAAGAGGGAGAGGGAGCACAGGAGGTGCGGGTGGGACAAGGGCTGGATTTAGGAACAGGGAGGGAGGGAAATGGAGAGAAAGGGCTGCCAGCAGCTGCTGGCGCTGCAAGAGAACAGGAAAGAGAGAAGATAGGAGAGAGGAAGGAGGGGTGAATGAAGGCAGAGAAGAACAAGAGTGACGGGTGCTGTGGTGGGGAAGGGCCATCTGAAACTCTTTTAACACTGTGCTTGGCACCTGATTAATGTGTTTTAAAAAAGCTGGGATGCCAGGAACGCTGTTTGACAGGTGACTTAATGCAATTCCTATGACTTCACTGTGTGTTATTTGTGCTTCTTCCGGCCAGCAAGTGATCAAACCTTTACTTGAATATCCCAGTGTCTATACTAGTTTTGGTTTGCACATTTAGCAAATATATGTGGAAGACTCTGACAATGTTCTATTGAGATTTTTTCAGGGTCCTTTCATCGATGATGCTAACTCTTTCCATGGAGCAAAAGCAGATATGCTGTTAGAAGCTCAGGGTTCTGAAATAGTTTGTTTCTCACTGCTGCAGAGAAACTTACAGTTCAGCCAAGTGTAATGTAAAACTGCATCCCGTACTCAGGGAGTAGACTGCTAAGGAGGGTGACTTTATCACTAGATCCCAGCGCTATAAAAAACTGGACACATCTTGAATGATATTTATTTATATCAAAACATCTGTCTCTTTTCAGTCTAGTCTATTGTGCACAAAATGGTGGTGATTTGTTTGTGTAGTGCTTCATATCTCTAGTATGATAAGCTTACTAAAATTAGGAGATACGGAATAACTTAGTTTTTAATCTGCTAACTACTGCTAGGTGGAAATTCCCAAGCTTGTGAAGAACTAATTTCATGTCCTGATTTTAATCCCTGATGGTATATTTCAATCCTAAAGACAAGTGCTTTTCACCAAAATGAAGTCTTGTTTGTGAATGATGTTTTTACTACAAAAGAACAGCTAGACTGTTCTAGATATTAGTGTCCTAATTGGCACATGGAGCATTCTCTTTTTATGCTTTATTGTATTGGGTTTGAATGGCAAGGTTTTGATAGTGGGGGAGACTACCAGGGTGGCTTCTTAGAGAAGATGCTAAGAATTTCCTCCATGACGGGCAAAGCCAATTTCAGCTGGTTCCAACACAGACCTGCCGTTGGCCAAGTCCAAGCTCATCAATGATGCTGGTAACACCTTTGGGATAACAGATTTAAGAAGGGAAAAAAAATAATTGTGCAACTGTAGAGAGAGCGAGGACTGAGAATACGTAAGAGGAACAACTCTGCAGACAACCAGGTCACTGAAGAAGGAGGGGGAGGAGGTGCTCTAGACACAAAAGCAGAGATTCCCCTGCAGAATGTGATGAAGATCATGGTGAGGCAGGCAACCCTCTTGCAGTCCATGGAGCTGCACCTTCAGGTATCCACCTGCACCCTATGGAGGACCCATGCTGGAGCAGTCTGTTCCTGAAGGACTGCACCCTGCAGAAGGAACCCACACTGGAATAGTTTGTAAAGATCTGCAGCCTGTAGGAAGGACTCACATTGGAGAAGTTCATGGAGGACTCATGCTATTTCTGTGTGTTTGGGGTGTCTCTTTTCCATTTTTCCTTGCAAGAAGCTCATACTCCAGGATATTACCTAGAGGAAGGCTTTTCTCTAGATGCCATTGTCCCTAGACACTATCTAGGAAAACAGTGAGTGATAGATAACCCAAGTGTTCCTTGGGATTCATTGGAGAAATCAGACACCTCTCCACTTGCTCCTGTATACAAGTTTCTCTGCCAGTCCTCCTATGGGTTGGATCATGTTGGACTAATAAGGCAATAAGGTATGAGAAGGTTGCATTTAATTTTCTAGAGCACAGTAACATCTAGTACTGTTTAGGATTCTTAATTATACTAGAGCTATTTATGTGTTGTCACATTAAGTTACTAGTTTATTTTTGCAAAAAACAACTGTATTTTATATTGCTGAGGAGTGTCCTATCTTACAACCATTGTATTTACACTGTGTTTGCTGTAGATTGATGATTCCATTCTCCAGTACTTTGGAAGCCATACGAGAAGAGCAGTTCTGTATGCACCTCCTGCCCACCGTGAAACCGACCGTCAGCTCTGTCAGCGCATCCTGGAAAAACACGGATATACAGTCACAGTCCTTGAAAACAGGAGACTGGTGGAAAATCCCAGGCATGAGGGCCCTTATCACAGTAAGACTAACTGGACTTAGTTAATTCATTAATTACTAAATGTGATCACTAAATACAGTATTTATTCAGCATTCTTCCACAAAGATAAAGCTTATAAACTACAAGTAAGGATAGAAGCCAAATTCTAGCCGTTCTCAGTTGTGAAGCTAATTTTCCACAATTAGGTGGTTCTTCCATTAGATATATCCTTCCTTAAAATAATGCAGCAGAGTAGTTTGTCATAGTCTTGACAACTTAATCTCATCAGTTTGGTTCCTGATGACTTCTCATACCAACTTCATCAATATAACTGAGTGATTTTCAATAGTGCATTTTATCACAAAAGACATACCTGTTACATTTAGTTCTTTTTCTCTCTTGAAGAAAAGCTGTGTCCACAAAGATACTTTTTTTCCTCTGGTAATGTTTTGATTGTTCTGTAAGCTTGTTAAAGAACATGATACAGAAAAAGTACATTTTCCATTCACTGCAGAATCTGGGTTGCATTACTGTTGGTTCTTAGTTACTGTTAAAATCTGATCCACAGTTAAAACAGGCTACGGAAGAAGCCTGATCTCTTGGACAAGGGACTGTGGCTTTGTTGTGTACAGTTACACTGTGCTTGATAAAGGAGCTTTGGGCACGAGTTATATCTATGCTGACCATGTTTAAGGGCTATTGGACACCTCAGACGTATGAACTGCAACTTTGTTCTTAGTTTGGTCTTCTGCTGCAAGTCAATTTGGGAACTGGAAGACTTTGAAAAAATACATAGGTCACCATTCTGTCAGAGGGAAAATGATGTGGTTGGATATTTCGCATGCTAAAGGGAGTGCTGTTTGCATCATTCAGGCTTGCAATACATTTCTGGGGTTGCCAGAGAGCTCAGTTTTGCTTTGAGTTTAACCAAAACGAGTAGTTTCATAGATGAAAACTGTAATTGCTTAGCATGCTTGAGGCTGCCCAAAATTCCATCACTAATTTCAAGTTTCTTTAAGAAACTTTCTTGAAAATGAGGTTCATTCAGTTTTCTTTGGCAGGCTGTAGCAAGAAATAGTAAATGGTCTTCACCTCGTTCTTATTTTAGGCTGGTAACATAGGCACATTTTACCCAGTCCTTGCCTTGAGTAGTTTCTATCTCAGTGACAAGACACAGCATGTCTGCAGGCTTTGCTAATGTCAGATGGGCTGCAAAGAAAAGATGGCATCTCTGGGGATCATGTGCACCATCTCTGTGAAACACTTTTGTTTCAAATGGCCAAGGAAGTGGGTATGCCAAATTCAGTTGTGACCCGTAGAAAAAAGACTGTACTAGATTTACTTACAATGATGAGTTCAGACTGAAGTTCTCCAATACAGGTTTTTGAACTGAAAACATTTCCCCTGTAGAAATCAGCTTAACTGTGGGTATTTATATTTTACAGCCTAGAACCAGTATTTCCTGTAGTATTTTTCCAGTAATAAAAAAATAAAAACTGAAAAGATTTTAGGTATTTTCCAGGAACATCCTACAGCTTCCAGCAGATGTTGGATTATGAAAAAAGTCAAATGCTTGCCAATTTAAGTCAAAGAGTAAGACTATTAATTCCATTTTGTGGCGACATAACCCTGCCTTTAACTATTCCCTCTTATGTAAGTGCCTAGCTTTAAAGTTACATTTTAAAAACAAGAAGTAAGTAAAAGAGCATGTCTGCATACCAAACCAATGATCTTTTCTTGCAGCTAAGCAGATTGCTTTCAAAGTTAATTTTCTTTGCCAATAGATGATGTGGTGTACTGTTCTGGATGGGATAGTACTTCTTATTTTGGAGAAGGGTATTTTGAGCTATGTTTTGGCATAATATTTTCCTAATAGGTGTGTTATAAGTTATTAAAAATATACTCCTTGAAACCTCAATTAAAAATATATAGGTAATGAACTGAGAAACATAGATTCTGAATGTTGTGAAAAATCTATAAAAAGAATCATTCCTTCTTACTTGGTATTATTTAGCAGCTCTATCTGGTGCTTTTATTTTTGTTCAGTCTGTCTTACTCGTGTATCTTTCAAACTACACTTTAAATTTGAAAGGATTTCTTGTTTTGAATGGCTGAGAGCCAAGACTCTAGCTGAAGTCATATATGGAAAAAAATTCACCACAAAACATTCCTAACTTTTTTTATGCTGACCAGCTAAGAATTTTGGGACCAGTTCTGCTCCTGTTTGAAAACCAAATTTGACAGCTCTGCATACTGATCCTCCAGAAAGATCCTCCACACCTGGGCTGCAGCACTGTTTTGAATTCAGTGCTGCCATAGAGAAATGGAAGAATAGTTTTCTTCAGTGGAAATTTTTCACTTCTTCAAGACCAGCCAAAACATTTTGAGTTTTGGTAACTGCAAAACAGTTGGCTAAAAAGGAAAAGTATACATGTTTTTGTTTTTTTTTTTTAGTCATGGCAGAGTCTGTGGTTTATGGGATTGCTATGAAAAATCCATACAGATGTGTTCTGCAGTAAAACATAAATTATTCAATCCCCTAATTTTTCACTGAAAATTAGCTTTGTCAGTAAATTCTCAAGCAGCTTTGCTTGAACAAAAAGAATCTGTGCTTTTACCATTCCTTAGCAATCAAACCCACATGGAGGGAAAAGTCCATGGACTGATGGTATCTGTCCCTGTTCTGAGCTTTTTGAGGCTTATTTTTGGAGCAGCCCTAAGTGAGCCAGTTTTGCTGTAAGTTTAACATGTCTCTTAGTCTGCTGCTGGCATGGAGATGGAGAGGTGGTACTGTATTAATAGCAGATGATGGGATAGTCAGATTTTGCAGAGAACTGGCATTGCCACCTTGGGCAATCCATTTTAGCGTGGTCAGTATTTCCAGTAAGTATCTGTGGTAAATCTGTTTTGAAGCAAGCAGTTCAAAAGAAGTTGCATAACAGTGGATGAGAAAGATATCAGGTCGTATTGGCCAGCACATCTACAAATGGTACAGTTGTTTTGTTTGCCAGCTAGGCAGAAGAAGGTGTGATTGGTGTGTGGCTCCTTCCTTCCTTCCACCTCCTTTTTTTAAAAGGTTAACCTCTGGTCATAGGGGCATAGCCTCTGGGACAAATTCTGCCTTTGCCACAGCCTTGGAGGGTGTTGAAACCAGTGTCACAATCTCATGGAAAATAATAAAAGGATCAGAAGGAGTGAGAAAGCCCTACATCTCCAGGCTTTCTCCTGGGAGGTTTCCATGCTGAGCTGTACAAACTACAGGGTTTCCTTCCCTCAGCCCGGGACAGAGCTGTGCTGCTCTCTCAGAGAAGAGTGGGATTAGCTACCTGGCTTCAGAGCACCCTTAGATTCTCCCAGAGGGGCAAATACTGGAGAAGAACTTGACAAATATTTTCCAGTGTCTTCTGCCTTCTTCTCTGTCCTTCTAGTCTGAGAAGCTCTCATCTCTGTTACCATAGTAAAGATTAACAGGATCTGTGGGTCCCTTCAGCTCTGTGATGCCCTGACAACATTTTCACAACATTTTTTAAAAGGAAGGTTTTATCTCCGAAATTTTTTTTTCCACTAAAATGTGTTTGTGCCTTCCAGAAATAATGTTCCCTAGTTGCTGTCTGCTGCCTGAACCTTTTCTGAATTCCATACTTTGCCCAGATGATATCTCCAAAGATAAATAAACTCCTTAAAATTTTCATTTTGGAGCCATCAGTTTTTCTGTCCTTTGCTCAATGTGCCTGCCTCATTAGTCATTGGTAACCCTCCCTTACTAGGCATTCCCTTCATTTCTCAATTCTTTACCTTTCCTAATAGTTGTGCAAATCTCAGCACACTGCAGACTCCAAAAAACATGTGCAGTTGTATGTTACAAATCTAACCAGCCAGTTTTAATTCATTCAGCAATAACACGCAAAGTTCTGTTGTTACTGCTGCCTCTTGGAATGGACAAGATTCTGCATAACCACAGTGATAGCCAGTCAGTTTGGTCATGGAAAAAAACACATCTATTTAAGCTACTGGCAAACTGAGTGCAGTGTAACATTATATGCTTCCTGCTGCCTTAGAATGTTAGTAATTTGGTGGAAGTTTTTGCAGTTGTATTGAGGGACTTTTAAAAAAGGAATCATAAACCATTTTCACAGTATTGATTTTACACGATCACTTCCTATTTTTAGAATACCAAGTTAAGTATTTAAACTCAACTGTGGCTTCTGTTTGCAGTTTGAGTGACATCCATGGAAGATGAAATTTTAGCCATGCCATTAGAAAGATAGCTACAGTACATATATTGCTTTGGATTGGTTTTTTTGTTGATTTATTGTTCCATAAAATAAGCATTGAACCCAACTTAGCTTTGGTCGATATTTAGCTCTTCTGTCGATTTCTACTGAAATCAATACCAGCTTCATCTCCTGTTCATTCACCTGACATTGGTAAGTGGAGATAGTATACTATATATATCCTTAAATTTACATATATAGCAAAGAATATTAGATCTGAAGTTTTTTCCAATTTTTTGGCATTATAAATATGCACTTAATGCTGTTTTATTTTCTGTCATTTTAAGAGCTTGCTGTGTTTAAATACTTGGCTGTGTTAACTAACCCCTCATTCCAGCAACTAACTGGAGTAGGATCTGGCTTTTTGCAGATGTGGAAGTGGTGCTTGGGTGGAGTTGCACCAGGAACAGGAAAGGATGAATGAGACAACACCCATGGGAGCAAATCTGAGTGGATCTTGGCCCTTCTTTTTGTGTGCTGGGGTCAAGAGATCTGTCTGGTATTTAAAGGAGCACTGCTTAGGTATTACAGTAAGGAATGAATAACTGTTCACTGATAAAGCAAACTGTATGCAGTCAGGCATAACTCATTTTGCTGGAAAATGGTGATTTGAGAATTGTATTGTTGTGAAGATATGGCCTCTGCAGCCTCCCTCCTCGGCTCTTTGGAGAGTTCTGTTGCTTCTTTGTACCCAGGGGTCACTCCCTCTAAAAGCTGCTTCTTGGGGAACATCAGGCTGCGGGAGCAGGCATGGGTGTTCATAGGTGTGAAGTGATGCTAGCTGCAAAGTTTTCTGTCTCTCTCTGTGTGCTACATGACTGAAGCAGCAGGTGGGGACAGATGAAAAAAACCTCTCCTTTGATTCTCCCAAAAAGCAATTTTCCAAGTCAGCCTTTGTTAATTTTTCATTTTGGTTTGTTGAGTATCCTTTGGAAAAATTACTTTTTAAAGAAAATATACATGTTCCGTGGGAAGAAAATGATTCTGTTCACTTTGATTCACAGTAGGAGTTAGGAGGCAAAGAAATGTTGCCACATCAGAGTTAGAGATGGAGAAACTTGGATAAAAACTGTATGAGTCATTGTCAGAAGTAGGATGAAATGCATGGTTTTTGCTGTATATTTTTATGTTATTCCTTTAGCATATTGTATCACCTCTAATACTCTTCACTGTAGATACTTTTGACCAGAGGCTAAATAGCAGAAGTATCAGCCTAATTGCTGACATCTGGGCCAGCAGCAAGGTAGGAACTTGCAGATATGCTGCTTCATAAGTGCAGCCAGTAATAGTTTCCTCAGGGCTGCTAATTAGTGTAGAGAATAAACCACAGCCGTGGGTTTCGGAGGCCCCCAGGGCCATGTCTGGTGACTGTCAGACATTCGCTTTTCATTTTCCAAGATACACTATGTCAGCAAAATAAGTGAAAATGAGAGAAGTTGGTAGATAGAGGAGGATACAGTGATGCTCTTTCTTCAATGAGTGTGTAGGCTGGTATGGTTGAGTGAACAGAGGTACTTGTTAACACAAAATATTAACAAAGTCTGGTGTCAAGAAAAAAAGAATGATCTGTTGATCATGCCTATAGTAAACAGTACTACAACAACTACGAAGTTGTTATTAGGAAAACTGTTTTGGAGATAAGGCTAGTGAAGTAATCAAATGGATCCCCTGGAGCTTTGGAGCATTGAATCTTAGACATCTTGAAATATTAGATAAAGAGGTTTTATTTGGTCTAGTGAGTCCCCTTGTGGGGTAACAAGATGGTCTCACGGACTTCTAGAAGTCTATGCTAAGCTTTGAGACAGTGAGGCAGACAAGAAACTGATTTATAGAAAAAAGCAATTTCTAAAGCAAATGGAGCAATTTCAGGTATGAATCAGCTGTGGTGACTCAGGGCTTGGAGGATACGTGTCCCCCAAATACATGTGTATCTTCAATATGTAGTTTATAGCATCTGCTTAAAATGCAAAATATTCTCAGAAAATCAAAATCTATGAGAATGATGGGGGGAAATGGAAGGGAGCTCAAAATCAGTGGTTTTTAGATAATAGCCAGCTGAAGTTTGAGAAGGTAGAAAGCAAATAACATATTTTGAAATAGAGATGGTTTTCATGGGACAGCATGTAAAAATCAGTACTAATAGAACCAAATTTCCTTCCTTAGTGAGTGGTTTTCTATTGAGTTAGAAATACATAAACAGGAGTAGGTAACATTAGTTCTAACTTTCCTTTTATTAATTTTATTTTTAATTGCTCAGAATACAGTTAGGAGGAGCCTCCACTTGCTGTTTGTTACAGCCTCAGACAAGTTTCCATGAAATCCAACTAACTTTAGCAAACAATTATAAAGACTAAAGGCCTCAAGGAAAATTGCTTATGTGTTCTGTAAACATCTGGTTGCCATTTTCAATTACAAGGACCAACCCACTGAAGGAAGCAGTTTAGTTTTTTTGGAACAGAAATGAGACACTGGGGTTTTTGTTCTTTTTCATAGTGGAGAGTAAAGGAAATGTCAGGAATAGAGAGGTCACTAGATGCTCAGCTTTTATAAATACAAAAGTCTCTGAGAAAATTAAAGTAAATTGAAATCAGGTTCTGAAAGTGTAAACAGTCCTGTGGAGGTAAGGTTAAATAAGCAGGACTGGAGATCTTAGCATGCCAGCAAAAGCACAAGATCATTCTATCATAAGTAAGTAATTTAAAATATTGTGCAAAATAATAATGCTGAGGCTAGCCACAGAAGTATTTTGTGGGTTACCATACAAATACATGTGTATCTTCAAATCTAGCAGATGTAACTTCTCTTCCCCAAATCATTTTGGTTAACTGTTGGTATAAATATATAACCAACAGTACACAAAACTGGTTGGCTTTGTAATGCAAAATAGGATCAGAAAGAGTGTGAGTCCTGTGAGTCATGTGAGTCCTGAGCAAAGTTTTGACAAGTAAAATAGAAGCATTCTTTTTGTATGTTGTTAAGCAAGGATTTTCTGAAGCAAGTTAAATAGGTAGAAATGTGGTCCTCAGAACACAGTGTGTTACAAGCATGTGACAAACTTAATGTTTGCTAAATTTGTTCTGCTTCCATAAAATTCAAGTTCATTTAGTTTTGGGAAGAAAATCCATACCAGAAACATACACTATCTTGATCGCTTTTTAATTTTGTTTTTAGCAATTAATTTCATGCCACAGACATCATTTCAGTACAAGACATCTTGGTTTCTGACATACAGAGATGAATGCTGCTCTCTAATGTGATGCTGTGGTTTCTTGTTAGAAAATCTAAATGCATCATATATTTTTCTGAACAATATGTATTCTTCTTCTTAATTATGAGCAGAACATAGTCATGCTTTCTAGAAGAAGAGCACACAAAAAATTTCCTTGTAGCACTAAAATAAACCCTCTGTAAGATTTTACTAAATCCCCTCTTTCAAATGCGCTCTTTTCCCTGAGAAAGAGAAATTCTTTATTTGTTCATAACGAAGTACAAGGACACAGAGCTCTGTAAGGTAAAACCAAAAGATAGCATTTAGTCATACATTTATCCAACATATCATTCTTTGAATGTTCTTTTTAGTCTTATAAACAGAACATACAGTCCAGTGGAGAGTGGTATTTATGGGGCTGACCTAGAAATTGCAACAATTAAAATACTACACACTGATTGCACTGTGAGCTAAAATTAAAACCTTACTGGAATAAATTATGTCATGTTAATAGAATCTGAAAAACACCAGTGTCCAGGCAGATCCACACACTGGCCAAAGGAAAGCAGCGATGTGTGAGTCCACTGAAATTAAATAAATACAAAGGATTTGGGTGTCAGTATGCAAGCTTTATAATATGCAAATTATAACAAAAGTAACATGCAAATCCTGTAAAACAATTTGAGGCAATGTTTCATAACTGTAGCCTGTGAGATAAGAAGGTAACAGCATATAATTGCTTTTTCAAGTATTTTTAAAATGCTTCACTTTGAAAATGAAGCCTGGCTCTGATAGGGTTCGAGCAGAGACTCTGGTTTATAAATACATGTGTCTGTTCCTAAATGTTAGATAATTGTCTGCTAATATAGGTGATGGGAGAATGACAGTAAATCGAGCCAGAACCCTGTCACAGTCACACCAGAGCACTCTCTCTAAGGGATTGTTGGGTAGGATTGCCCAGTGTTTTGGCTGCTGGAAGCTGTGCGCCCTTTTTGATGCACTCACTGGCTCTGAGCCCTGGTCAGCTGTGAGAAGCATGCTGCTGTCTTTCTTCACTGTGCTCCCATTTTAGGTAGAGGCATTCTATACCACTGAAACAAAAACATTTTTTTTCTTTACTTTAGCTACCATGAGTTTTATTGGTTCAGGCAGCAAAAAGCTTACACACTATATGGGCCTTCATTGTAATTTGCAGCCAGCCCGCGCCATTCCTAGGTTCAGATTCCAACTTTCTCCAGCTGCATCCACTTTGAGCTGACTGCTCTTTTGAATGCTGCATCCCAAAACCACCCCAGACATCAAAAGTGCAGTAGCCACCCACGGGTTAGAACATGTTTCTGAAAATTTCACACAACATATTGTTGTTATGCTGGCTTATCTTACATCAAATAGGAATCTTTTTTTCACGAGGGGAGTGATTATTCTACCCTTATGATGTTCATTGTACTCCCTCAAAGTTGATTTTTCAATCTAAAATTGAATGTTCCTTTATTCAGCCCTTGAGATTGACCATTTGGAGGTAATCCTAATTTGCACAGATGTCAAAAAGAATGGAAGCTTTTCTGACATATTTAGAAATCAGAAACTATTTCTCAGTTTCAAGTTAGTCACAAGAGCTTTCAAATTTCTGTAAAAAATTATTTCATACAGAAAAATATTACTGAAAGTGACACCTGCTCTTTGATTAGAAAGGAAAAAACCCACTTATCATTAATTTCTATCATTTTTGGCAGGCATGTTTCCTTATAAAACAATGTCCATTTTTCACAACAGAAGGTCAAAATATGAAGGGGATTTGGATTAAAAACTGACAAAGGAATAGGATTTGACCAAACTTAATGGATAGCAAGATTAAAGAACTATAGTATTAACATATGCCCTCAATGGTGCCTCATATAAATAAAATATATTCAGACTCTGATAGAGGGAAGGACAGAAGAGCTTAGCGGTATGTGTTTTGGAAAGTTTGAACCAAATTGTTCAAGTCATAAAGTGTTTGTATAACAAGCTTATTGTTGTAATGACTTTGTTTCTGACATTTTTGGTAATGCTTTCCAAAATAAATATTTAGCTATAAAAAGGAGTTTCAGTTTTAATTTATAGCAACCACTAAAAGTGTGTATGTATATAGAATACACTGAGTTTTCTACTGTGTTGTTTAAATGCAAGATTGATCTGGCACAGCCACAATTATTTTAGATCTAACAGCTCTGTTGATCAGTTTATTGAAAAGGGACTTTTAGTATAAAGTGTTAAAATTAGATAAGACCATTTTTTCTTTATTTGGAAGAAAACCACTGTTTGCTACAATTCATTAATTATTTTACAAGAGATAAAATAGAAAGCCTATCAGCATACTAAAGCACTGTTAAACAGGCTGATAAAATAAGAACAAGATCTAGTTATTTTGGACCAAATCAAGAAGTAATTTTTTGAGTTTGGAGTTAGGCATTTAAATATTTCTTCCCCATCTGGCTTTAGTAAGTCTCTCAAAAAAACTTGCTCACTCCAGCTTTCACAACCCCACTGAGGCCAGGTGTCACTGGAACCTGTCTAGAAGTCTGTCTTCAACAAAAAATAATTGTGGTCATTTTCTGTAAAGAGGAGGCTGAAGACAAGGACTTTAAATACAGAGTCAGGCACATGTTAACCCTATTTTCACTTGAAATGTAATGCTATGACTTTAGAAAAAGGGTTGGAGAGAATGAAGTATTCCAGAAAGTGCTAGCACAGAAGGTATATGTAGACTAGTCAGGTTACCCTCTGTGTAAAGGCATCAGGTTTTTTACTTCTCTACCCAGCTCCATGGCACATCTAATTTACAGCCCAGACGTTACAGTACACATTTTTTTCAAATCTAATAGTGTGAAGATGTCTGTTGATGGTCAAAAGTGAGAGGTCTGATCCTAGGTTTCTTTAAAATGTTTGGAGACATAATTTTAAGGTCTACTTTAGAGTCCATGTTCCATGGATGCTCTACATGGTAGTCATAATGATATCTGTGTCGCTGACGTTCATTACCCCGTGGCATGCCAGGTGAGTAGAGCTGAAAGGCAGTAGAAAGAAAGCAGAAAAAAGTATCTGTGGGGTACAGTAGGAAATCTCCCTTACATTAGCCGTGACTTAATTATTGCATCACTATCTTCTGTGGTTTTGTCTAACTCATAAATAAAATGGATCAATTCCCTAGAGCTGAGGACAAGTGATGGAGTATGGCTCATGTCCACGTATCTACGCTCTTTTCCTGTCACTGAGGGTGGCCTGTTTTTCCCTGAGTTTTAGGAACTGTCACTGGCCTAGGCTGTCTCCTGGGGCATTGCATGGCCACCCAGGAGAAGAAAACAAACACAGCAAATGATTATAGGCGAGTAGTTGAGCATTTGTCCTGACACTGTTTCGTTTAGCCATTGCCTTTATTCCCAGGCTTCTCTTTTTCTGTATTCTGATTATTTCCCGTCTCTTGGGTATAATGGAATCTGATACAATAATAAGGATTGGCATAGGCTGCCTGCATGCTGTCATTGCAGTGATCATGGGCTGCCATTCGGACCTTAAAATTTTTTTTTTTTTTTCTTATGTGAGCAAACATCATTCTTTTAATGTTGTCATTTTTACCCTAATTCATTGTAATTAGAATGAAACAGGACATTAAGACAAACCCGTCTACTCCTTATCCTGACCTCTTCTATATCCATAGAAGGGTAGAGGCTGTTTTTTCAGCTCTAGGACAGTTTAAAATCAATGATGAATTCTCATTAGTGCTGTCACTCAGAGGGTGGCTCAGCTAAGGTTCCTCATGTCCCGTTGCAAAGAGTGGGATGGTAGAAAGGTTGGGGTGAAACCAGGATGGAAAGTGTAATCAAGCTGGCAGTTTCGTTCCCTTAGGCAGAACTCCTCCTCTCCAGGAACTATGTTCCAATTGAATCTTCTTTCCAGCCTCCAGCTCTTTGTTGCATGAACCTTTCTAAAAGCCCAGACTCTTCCTTGTAAAAGTAGCAGAATCAGCAGGTTTGGCAATAGTCTAGTGGGGAAGTTGCCTCAGTACCTCTTGTTCTTGTTGTTAACTCCTGTGTACACACTGATCCCAGTTAGGATGCGCTTCCAACCCCTCCTCAGGCCCGCAAGGGGCTTTGGGGCTCCTGTTCACTCATCCTAATGGGCACTAGGACTGAGTGTCCCCTGGGACATCTTTGGGGAGAGCAGGGCAGGGGCTTGTATCTCTCTGACAGGGTTACTGGGGTTGCCCCACCCAGTGTTGTGCCTCTGTGTTCCTTCGTGTGTGTGTGCATGTGCATAAGAGAGAAGAGTATTCTGTGGACAGACCCCCCTCCTGCGATGTCCCTGGGAGCAGCTGGAGCAGGGTGCTCTTTGGATTCCCCCACCTGCTGTGGTTTCTCTGGGCTCCCTTGAGTAGGTCTGTAGATGAGTTTTTATCACAAGAGCCGGTGATCACAGCGCTCTTATTCAGCATATAAGACATGGGTTTGTAAACTGTAACTCATGTTACTCTCACAGTAAAATAAGAAATCTTCAGGCATAAATTTCCTTCCCCCCCCCCACCCCTTGAAAAAAATAACTGGAGTTTTAGTAAATGTTTCTGTAATAGAATTTTTGAATCTTGGTAATTCTGCATCAATTGACTCTTGTCATTTTATATTTCTGTGTCCAGCCAAGAGGATTTTTCCCGGTCTCCAGTGTGTTCTTCATTGCTGCATGTGTTTGTTTCCCTTCTTTTGTTACTCTACTCTGTAAGTGACAGGTATCACATTTTTGAACTGCTACTTTTTTTCATGTGACTTGAATTTTAAATAAAATAACTTTATAAAATCAATGGGAGATCAGTGAATATCAGACAAGAGCAGGCATATATATGCACACAACCAGCACACGGTTAGGTACTCAAAAGCTGTGACATCCATTTTTTCCAACTTTGATTTGACTCACTCGCTCATGATACATCCTTCCACTTCGTGACTGTGTGCTGCTTTTTCATATGACTTTGCCTCAGGGTGCACAGGACAGGGATTCAAAGTTCTTTGCTGGATATAGTCCCAAGAGTTGTAAGAATAACTTGGATCACTTAGCAGTGAGAGCTGTCCAAAGGCAATTGTGTCAAGCAGAGACTTCTTACTTGGCATTGGGCAGGGTGGAGCTCCTCTTCCCTCACTGCTGATGCTTGGAGATCTGAGTGCCTTCTCTCTCATCACATGAAGCAGTGGGATTTTCCTCCCTTAGTGGGATGCACATGTAAAAATTTGGTAATATTTGATTTATTTTCTTTGTTTCATATATGGTGCACTGTCACCTCTCATGTGTAACCTCAAGCCCTGTTACTAGGACAGGGAATCATTGCAAATTTTTCAGTGCCTATGGCAGATGAAGCAGATGAACAATAACTTCCTTAACTGTAGAGTTGCCCTGCCTGTAATCTTCACCCCAACCTTATCCCTGTGTCTCAATAGCATGACTCTTCTCCTTCCCACATCCACATTCTCTCTTTCTAGTTTTCACCTGATTCTTCATGCCAGTCCACTCTCAGTAGCCTGTCTCATTTCTGTCAGACAGTTTCCTTCTCCATATTCACAGAAGGTAAGGAGACACCTTCACAGATGTATTATTTAGCTGAGCTTTGGCAGATCTGTGATATCTGTGCTTTAACGAGGTACCAAGTACTTCCATCCCAGAGAAAATTAGTTCTCAGTCCTACAATGTTTTTTGTGCAAGTGAGAGATATATCTAACAACTTTGATTATGGTAACTTACCTGGTGCATTAAATACATATAAAGTAAGAATTCCAGCATCTGAAAGCAATTAGAGATGTAAATCATTTTAACTTGCATACAAGAAGAGTAATACTGGATTACTAGGTGCTTTTGGTTTCACTGAGGCTTGCTGTGCAGAAAACACCCATGTGTGGAGAACATACCAGAGTAATCTGAATATTCATCCAAAGCATGGTGTGTAAGCACAGAAGTGGAATAACAGGCTTGAGTGTTTGAATTGTCCCAATGTGTTTGCTATTGGGTCAGGACTGCATATTTTCCTTTTGTTTGCTATTGAACTCTACTGTAGTTCAGAAAGTATTTTGACAGCATATTTTCATAGCTTGAGTTGACAGATTATACCATGATAAAACCTGTAGGTTGTTAGAGTTAGAATCTCTAATACAACTCCATGGAGAATTAGTTACTTTTATTTCCAGTAATCTGCTCATTCTTTGGTTGCAGAGAAAAATATATGGATATAGTTTAATAATACTGCAATTTATTTTTTTCTACTACCTTTTGTTGTCTTATAGACAGTTATCTGCAAATTGAAAAACATACTTTAAAACATTTGCTGCAGGTCTGAAAATTCTTTTGTGGTTTTCTCTTATAGTATGGTAATTTGTTGATTGAAGAAAGGAATGTTAATATATTGCATGACTCAATGTGATATAAATGGAGAAAGGATTGTCCTGTCAGTTATGCATTCTTGTACTTATGCCTGCAATAGATTTCTTTTGCTTCTTTTAGAGAAAGTCATCTGCCTTGTATTATCAATTACTCCAGTAATGAAGACAATAACTTTTTGACTTGGTAGATAGGTCTAAGTTTTAATTGGATCTAAGTTTTAGAGTTTGAGACGAGGTTAAAAAATGAAAACATCTTTCCATATTTGAGAACATTTCTGGGAGAAACATGTAGGTCTTGGCTTGTTACACTCATTTATTTTTTCATTTTTAAAATTCTCCTTTGGATTGACAAGAAAAGCATGCTTGCAACCTGGCCCTTCCTGATATAAGGAAACAGTAATAAAATAACTCTCTCTTTTTTTGAGGCAAGAGTGGAAGCATTATGCCTCCCCATTTATAGTTAGACCTAACTCCTCTCCGCAGCATTTGCAGAAGAGATATAGTCACGCATTATCCTGTTTTTATGAGCAAGGCACTGTGATAGAACTTCAAATAGCTATTTCACTCCCCAAATACAGAACTCCGATGTGACTGTGCATTAATTCTTAAGCACAGGACAGACTGGCTCTACTTGGTTCATGCCAGCCTCTCCTCTACAAAGAATGCTTCCCTTGGCACTTTACATCCTCTTAGTTAGGGAGCAGCTGAGCCGAAAGAAATAAAAAATCCTGATCATCCTCAAGGGGGCTGAATAGTGACTGTCCTCAGGATTCCTTCAGCCTTCCCCTGGCAACCATACAACAACTGTACAAAGTATCTTGTGAATGAATTGACTGCATCCAACAATCTCAGCCTCATTCATAGTGTGGGGGTTCTTTTACACTTATAATACTACACTGCAATTAATGTGACAAAAGATTTCAGCCTAATTTGTCCAGCTAAGTAAGTGGTTACTGGGCTGCGCGTTAGGGCAGAGTACAGTCAGTCTCGACAAGTGGCATGGAGCACATTGTGTGAAACAGCAAAAGGTTTGCATATGGACAGGTGTACAGCTGCTTTCCAGAATAGTTCAGAAAGTATCAGAAACTTTGCCATCTTGTCCTATTCCGTCTTCAGTCAACAGAGTGAATATCCCTTCATTGCTGTTGTAGTGAGTCCATATTAGTGATAGTTCATGACTATCAAGGGCCACACCAGAAGAGAAATTAAAATGCTTCCATTAACTACTTCTTTAAGGGGAAAATTCCCAAACATCTAGGTGTGAGACATTCCTTTAGGGAAAGCCTTACAAATGAAACAGTGATATAAAAAACTTGTAAAATGACATATTGCTAACAAAGAGGAAGTATTCAGTCCAAGAAGCAGCCTTCTGATCTTTGCACAAGTGAGACAACCAAGCTGCTGTAACCATAAATAGGCTTCAAAGGATATTTTCCCCTGGAGCGTTATCAGTGAAGCTCAGATCTTCAGAGGTGTAGAATTCCCACATCCCTAGACCCCATCACACAACCTGCCTGATGCTGCTGCCCTCTGAGACGCTGAGGGGCATAAAATTCAGCCCAGGATCCAGAGCCAGTCAGTGAGGCAGAAGTTCTGTCTTTCAGACATCTGTTAGTGCTCCCACTCTCCTGTTGATTCCTATTAATTGACTACATAGCAGGGATGAATACTGCTTTGTAAAACATATTCCTCTGTGTAGTTTAAAGTTGGATTTGTTCACAAGCAGCTACTTCCATAAATATGTTCCACCTCATCAAACTTGGTGCAATCTGTGCTCACTCTTGTTTTCTTCTTTTCCTTTAGTGCTCATAAAGTGATTAATTTTAGGGTATGGTGTGAGCAAGTGCAAAATTGCAAATTGATTAGAAGTTAAAATAAAAATAAAGCCAAACAGCTTTTTAATTTCCCAGAATGAATGAAATATAGGAAGATAAGCATAAAAGCTGAAAATTTTATATGATTTCAAAGTTCTTTCATTTCAACATTCAGAATAGGAGGCTTAGCACTGCAAAATGAAATTTCACTCTATGGTATTGAGATGAAACTTACTCATTTGCTTAAATAATTTAATATTTTTCTGTGTCTACACCTAGGAAATTAAAAAGTCCGTAGAGGTGCATGCTTCTGACAGTTGTCCTGCATAAGCCAGCCTCCAATGCCATAGCTCATGGGGGAAATGTGATAATTTCAGAGGTTGGAATAAGATTACTCTATTTTAGAAATCACCTTCAGAAATTTTTGAAATTTATCTGTAAGTTTAATACCCCACTAAATCTTAAAGTTTTCATTTGGTTTCTGTTAACTTTGGTCTATGATATCAGAATACAAAAACTCTCCACAGAATATTTTTCTAGAAAAAGTTGATTGTTTTTATTGGTCCCTGCATTGCTATTTCCTCTGCTGCTAAAAAATATGTTTATTTCTCTCCCTATTATTTGACTATTATCTTTTAAATTATTTTTCCACATTGACTATTTGAATTATTTCAAATTATTCAAACTCAGAGTCAAAGCCAATGAAAACAGTGGTATAATGTTGAAAATTATAATTTCTATATTATATCAATTTTCACTTGAAACATCGATCTCTGAATTGAATACCCTGTGCTTTGACTCAGAATAAAATAATTAAAGGTGGTTTCATCAGGTTTGAATCAAAATATGTTGTACTACTACTAGCTGAATTAGCAACTTGGGTTGATATTTTTAGGTGAACACAGGTACACAAACACTTTTTAAGATGGGACTGGAAGATGGGGCTACAATGACTGCAGGAGAGGAGAGGTAAAGAGCTGGCAAAAAAAATGGATAAATGAAAGTGTCATGCTGCCAGCATGTATCCACATAAAGCTCACTTTGCCTGCATAATTAGATTTCATTCTGCAGATGAGTATTCCTTGTGTAGGCAAGGCCTTAATTAACAGGCTGAACTAAATAATCTTAGTTTGAAAAATTGCTCAGAGAGGGCATGAACATGATCATCTTGTTACCACTCTTCTACTTGTCCAAATGCAAAGCAATGCAAAGTAGTAGAGGCTGTCTCCATGAGGTGATTTTATACTAACCGATCTATGCATGCTGAGCTCCACTGACTTGCTGAAGGATTTCCGTAACTATAGACAAAGTCCTTCATATGGAAAAAGCTTCATGCAAATTGCTAATAATTAAATTGTTCAGATATGAAGTATTTATTTTAACCTTCCCCTTCAAATGCCCTGTCAAAGCCTGCTTCTGGTTTGAAGTCTGCAGGCAATCAGCAAAACAGTGTGTATGTTGAAGATGGAATGTTATGGATTTATTACTACTTCTTCGTTAAAGTCTCTGAAAACATTTTGAAATGAGTCTTTCCATCCAGATGACTTTTATTAATGCTGTGCATTTTGTTCTTCTTTTCTCTTTTACAATGTTGTAGCTCATGTATCTTGCTTTACTTTAAAAATAATTTCTGTGAAAGGGATCTTCTATGTTAAAACATGGTGCCTGACAGCTTGGGGTCTTTTGCATGGGCCACTGGTTTTATTACAATATTAATAATACTAGCAATTTTTTTTTCTGCGATATAGTTCTATAATTATTAAATTTGTGGAAGGGAGACAGTCAGTTGGTGTCATGATCATAGATAGCATCACGTTTGTTTTCCACAAAAAGTTAAGCTGTAGGAGGAGTGACATGGGCAATTTCTAGGTTATATCTATTCACAGAGGAGTCTGTTCTAGAATAAATAGCTGTTGTAACACATGCCTCTTTCATTTTTGTTTTCCAAGAATGTTTTTCCAGGTATAGTTGATGAGAAATGTGTCGATATATTTAAATAGAAGTCATGCTGCTCTGTCTGCCTGAATGTGAGAGACAGCACTAGGTGTACAATGTTTTTCTAATGGGAAGTCTCTGACATCTATAAATAGACATTGTTTGAGTTCTGATTGTTCTGTACTGAAATAACTGGCTAGATGTTTAATTGCTCTAAATAGAAAGCACAAATAATGGCAGGCATTCAAGCCTTCCTGGACTGTTCTACTTCCTGGGCACTGGCTCAGAAACACACCAGTTCCGAGGGTACTTTTTCCTTTTCTTCTTTTCAGTACATTCATATTGATCATTCTGATGTATCCTAAAGGCAAATACACAGTGCAGCATATCCTTTGGTATCAGGGATCAAATTCATCCCAGGACAGGATGTGTTACAAATAAACAAGGGGAGGAAATGAGCTGCTTCTGAGAAATGGAGTTGCCTCCAGCTCCCTTTCAATTTACACACAACTAGGCATTGTGCTTTATATGTAATTATAATGATTTATTCAAAGGTGTTTACTAGTCAGAGGCATAACATCTTGCTTATCTGATAATTACGTAGCTGGTGAGGTCACTGAGTAGGTTGTTAGCACTGCCAATCTGTTGCACTAAAATGAAGTATTTGCTTGTACATTTCTTTAATGCTTTGTTTGTTTGCTCTCTACATTCTTATCTACCTGCAGAGGTTTTTTGTTGTTTCTTTCACAAACAAGCATATAGTGAATCTGTCTTGCCTAAATTTCATATACCTTAATTACTTTTATACCGTAATACTGGTTCTCAAAATGTGAAATTGAAGAACCCATTACAATAATAAGTGTAGCGTAACTGAAAATTGATCTCTTCACCTTTGTCACACTGCTTATAAACATAAAAAAGTGATAGTTACTTTCACAGTTCTGGATCTATTCTGTACAATCAGTTCATTACTGTACTTAACGTAAATTGGATGTTAAATCTCCTTAAGTGAAATCTTCACTCAGCTTGACATTTGTAATCGTGATTGGGATAGGAAAAAAATACATTTCGGGGAAGGAAATAAAGGAAATAAATAAAATAAATACCTCTGTGGGCCATTGGTGGAACCAAATTTAGGGGGTAATTGAATGAAATTAGGAAGGCATCACAGATGGATAGTACAAAATGGAATAAAATGCATGTAATCTTCCCAACCTTGGGAAAAAGAACCAACCAGTCACTGAAATAGCTGTTCTGCAGGGAGCTTTGAGACCTGATGCTGTACTCTGCCTCAGATGTTGTACAGCTTGTCTGGCTGCCCTTTCTGTTTGGAAGTTCATTATTACTAATTGTCATCCTGTCAATGAAATGATTTACTCTTTATTGAACATATTCATTGTGACCTCAACAGATGTAATAATTCTGTTGTGAGATGCCATTGTCTCTAACTCGTCCCGATAATGAGGGCTGTATACAGAAGAAAACAAATAACCATGTGAGGGAGCTGACCAAGCTCATTTGAAGCAACATTGGCACTTTTACACTGCAGCATATGCTGAGATATGGGCAAACTTCAAGACTTATTTGTATCTTCTAATCCATAATGATGTTTTAATTGGTGCGATTTAGATCTGTCTCTTTTTCAAGCAGCCATGTCTGATTCTGGTGTTGCTTGTTTTCTGATAATAGAACCCCATGGTCTCACAGGTCAGTTTTGCCCCAGAAAGGAAGCATCAGCACTAGCTCAGAAGTTAGAAACTTAATTCCCACTTGTACATCAGTTCTAGATCTGGCAGTCGGATGTCTAATATTTAGGAAGCCACTACACCAAAATTCAGGCTAGAAACTCCTGCTGTTTGCAATAGCATGACCAGTATTAGTTCCTGTCAAATTTGCTTCCCAATAAAGAAAGACCTCAGAAGATCATACTGCATATATTGCATGTGTGTTAAAAGCCAGCATGCTGAAGAGTTAAAAAAAAAAAAGGGAACAACTTAAAGCAGCATCATGTTAGTGAACTTTTTAATTTCAGAATGCTAAACAGCAGGGTTTGAACATCAGCAGGCAGGGATAACAGGAAATGCCAACTGTGAAACACCTAAATATAGTTCCAAAGCTTGAACTTTGGTAGCAAATATGTCTTTTATCCTGCTGCCAGCTGTAGCAATTCATGTACTTAACACTCCAACAGTTTGCTGTTCTTTAGGATTTGGCTCTTAAGTAATTTTTGCACAAAGAGGAATTGCATGACATTTTCTTTCTCAATGTGCTTCTTTTCTTTCTGGATAGGTGGTATAAACCCTTGGGATCTTTTGATCTGCTTATCTTCCAGAAAAAATGCTGGTACTGGCTGCATTCAAACAGAAGACTTGCATAATCTAGAGTTGTTCCAGAAGGTATGAAATTATTGTGTTATTTACTGGGAAATACTTGTCAGATATCAACATTTAATTCTCTATATCTCTATACCCAGTGATCAAAAGTAGTTTCTCGTTTGGACATAGTAGGTTAGTTTGGATGTAAGTGTTTCAGTGTAAATACTGAAAATTGTTACAATTGGGTGTCAAGTTTCCCTTTTCTCTTCTTGAGCTTGAAATTCTGTGGTTTTGGTCACCATCAATCAGCATGTCTGGCAGCAAAAGTGTCTACAGAAGTCAAGGGAAATTTAAGCAATTTACCCCATTGGAAAAGATACTTTAGAAATGGGAAGAAACAACTAGAAAATGCACACAATATTTCAGAATAATAGCATCAGCAGAAGAAAGAGCTGGACGAATTTAGGCTTCACATCTTATATCACTGTTGAGTTTCACCTATTGTAATTGCTCTTTGTAAACATAATTTAGGCACCTCTCCAAACAGTGACAGTGCTCCTACAACTGATAATGTGTTAGCTGGATCAGTGTTCTCCTCCAGGGCCTTCAAGGGAGTTCCTTGCTCTGGCACTGCAAACTGCTTTCTCATTGGTAGTGCCAATATTTCTTGGTATTTTCAGGATTGCTTTTTTTTTTTTTCACTTGAGTATGTTGTGGGCACAGTTTAGGTTACTTAGATATGTAATGTTTAAATAAACACCTGGCCTGTTAATAAAAATATATAGGTCTTTGAAAAGATTTAACCAAGCTATAGGTACAGTTGACCTGTATTTCAAGTAAAAGGGCACAGATAATAATGGTAAGACCCTAAATTATAGACTCCAATAGACTTAGACGTGAGGGTCTGGGAGAAATGGAACTGCTTTTACAAGGTGCCTCAGGTATAAAGTTTGCGAAGATACAAATAACAGTTGGTGTCCACAGAAGTCAGAGCTAGGAGCATGTACACTGGGATTCCCTGGAACAGGATGCCTTATCTAAGTGTGTTCAAACTGAAATTTTTGTAGCAGTTCCAGTTTGCTAGAAATACAAATCCTTTGAATTCAGGGCTCAGATCATAAAACATCCCAGGCTTCTGGAAACTGTTTTTTGCTCATTCTGCCTATGTTATCATATCTGAGCCTCTAATGCTGTGCAATATAATAATCCTTACAGCATGCCGCAGTGTCCAGAAGCTTCACACATGAATAACTGAGACACAAGATGATCAAAGGAATTGTCCAGGTTCTCTAAGGAAGTCTGCAGCAGAGCGGGGACTTAGATAGCTTTAAATATTGAGTAACATTACTCGCTGCTGGCATGCCCATACCACAGTGCAACACAATTCTTTGTTGCAGAGCCTGGATGTGGTTCAGCTACATTAGCTTTCCACTAATCCCAATCACGGTCATTCAAGAAGCATAGGGTATTTCCATGCAGGGAGAGAAAGCGGTTGGGTAACTGGCAGAGAATAGAGAACCTGCAGAGACTGAAAAGGGGACAGGGAACAGATGAAAACTCAGCAGCCAGGAGGAGAGATGCAGGTCTAAAATTTTGTTTTGTGATGGCCGTGGAGGAAGAGTCCACACCTTAACTCATTATCCCACATTGCAGGGATGGCAAAGTTGTAATTTCCTTTTGACACTGGCAGGAGTTTTGCACATGAGGTGTCTCTGATAAACTTAACACAGATCCATTGAAGGCTTTTTCCACTGAAGGAAAAAGAACACTTTTCAGAATGAAATCATTAAAGCTTCTCTTCTTACATACAGGTAAACCTACTTCCAGAAATCCAGCATTTCCTTTGCAGAAAAGAGGGATTATGCCAAATAACAAAAGCCTTTTCAGGTAATCTAATTTCTTCAAATTCAATATCTAATGGTGGTGTTTTAATAGTTATCACAGGAAGTTTCTGACATAAGACTGTCGGGCTTACAATTCTATTTTATTTTTAGTCATGAATGCATAGAGGGAAAAAATGAAACAAGAATGGTAATCCACTTAAATATAGAGTACAGTTATGCAGTGTCTTTTCAGGTGAAGATATTGCATTGTTTGGCTATTGCATATTGCAGAAATAATTTGGCTATAAGTGTCTTATTTTTGGACTGTTTTGTGTTAATGTAGTGTATTGGTGTTTACTCTTCAAAGCCCTGGGTTCAGTGTAATATGTTTGTTCAGCTTTACAAAAATGTTGTGGCATGGAGAAGGAGTAGGAGTCAGAGTTTGGTTCCTATCCAGACATAATTTACTGATATAAAGCCTTTGTGTATTAAGATCATCAACCAGAAAAGTTTAAAGGTTATGGGCGAGTTGCCAAGAATTCTAATTTACCATGGGTAAAATTCAGCTTTGAATAGAAACTGGAAAAAAACATTGTGCACTCTATTAGGGTTATTTACACTACAGAGGGACACATTATGATCTCGGTTACACTACTCAATATCCATCATCAATGCTAATTTGAATTTATGATCTACCTTCACAATATAAACTTTGCTAATAAGAAATTTTGTCTTTTCCTTGGTTTGTTCTGTAATCCAATAACAACCAACTCCATATTTATTCCATTAGTATTTAGCCTTGTTTGCAATTATATGTCTGATTTGTAATTTTTTTCCTCCTCTCCCCTCCCCTCTCTCTCACGTTTTTTATATATATGCTAAAATCTAACACATAGGAAAGGATTCTTTAAATCTCATTTAACCATTTAGAGGTTAGGTATCTTCTGCAGCAGTATTCTAGTCTTTCATTGAAGTCAATGGAGAGAGAGACACACCTACAAACACTACTTCTTCTTATCCTAAAATATGTGTTTAAAAATGGTGTGTTGAATTACCCTCTACAGGTACTTATTACCCAATTACCTCTCATCACTGACTGAAATGGGGCCTAGACAAGTAGCTTAGATTAAATGTCTCACATTTGGATGCTTGACTAAATTTGAGGTTAGATAGCTCCTAACCTAAGTATCCCATATTTTCCCTTTTAATTTTTGTTCTGTTTCATTTAAAGATGGATCAATATTTAAAAGCTGTGAAGTGTTTCCCTTAAAGAACTGTACATTGAAGGTCAGTTTAAATTGGACCCTTAGATTTTCCTGGCACAGTACTTTGTCAAAACTGATCATAAGGAACATTCAGTGTAATAAACATTTGTCCAGGTCCCGTGAGAGTCCTTTTTTGTGAAGTCATATTACACCAGGTAAGTGACATTCTGTTTTGGCTGAGTTTTAACATGTCTTCAGTGATGCCTAGTGTCTTGGTTCCCTGGAAGTGAATTAGAAAGTGTTCTGATATAGTACCAGTTTCAGAAAAAATAAAGGAGATTTCTAAAAAAGTCAAGGACTTCTGAAGTTGGTATGTCCTGCTCATGTTGTAAGAGATTGCCTTTAAAAAACAATAGTTTGCCCTGCTACTTGGCGAAAGGCCAATTGCAGTGGTTTTATTCTTTTGCTACCACAAACACCAGAGGCACTAACCACACACAGAACTTTCCCCTTCAGATATGCACATTTCCAGTGCTGTCCATAAGCTGTGGTAAAACACTTTCTGTATGCCACTTCTGATAAGCTGTTTGGTGTTTTCTCCAGTATTGGTTTTTTGTGGCAAGCTTTTGGTAGTGGGGATTCACAGGGACGGCTTCTGTGAGAAGCTGACAGAAGCTTCCCCTATGTCCAGAAGAGCCAATTCTAGCCAGCTCCAAGCTGGAGCTGCTGCTGGCTAAGGCTGAGCCCATCAAGAATGGTGGTAGTACCTGTGGAATGATGTATATAAGAAGGGGGAAAAAACAACTGCACAACAGCAGCTGGAGAGAGGAACAACCCTGCAGACACCCAGGTCAGTGGAGAAAGAGGGGGAGGAGGTGCTTGAGGTGCCAGAGCAGAGATTCCCCTGCAGCCTGTGGTGCAGACCATGGTGAGTCAGCTGTGCCACTGGAGCCCGTGAAGGTCCATGGTAGAACAGAGATCCATCTGCAGCCTGTGGGGGACCCCACACCAGGGGAGGTGAATGCCTGAAGAAATCTATGACCCTGTGGGAAGCACATGCTGGAGCAGGCTCCTGGCAGGACCTGTGGAGAGAGCAGCCCATGCTCAAGCAGTCAGTTCTTGCATTAACTGCATCCCATGGGAGGAACCCATGTTGGAGCAGTTCATGAAGAACTGCAGTACATGGGAAGGACTCACCTTGGAGAAGTTCATGGAGGACTGTCTCCTGTGGGAAGGGACTCCACGTTGGAGCAGAGGAGGAGGAGTCCTCCCCCTGAGGAGGAAGGGTCGGCAGAAGCAATGTGTGATGACCACAGACTCCATTCCCCTCTCTCTGCAGGGAGGAGGTAGCGTCTCAGGGTGAAATTGAGTCTGGGAAGAAGGGAGGGATGTGGGGAGGGTGTTTTAAGAGATGGTTTTGTTTCTCATTGTCCTACTCTGATTTGTCTGGCAATAAATTTTAGTTGAGTCTGTTTTGCCCATGTCGGTAATTAATGAGTGATCTCTCCCTGTCTTTATCCCAACCCATGGGCATCTCATTATAATTTCTCACCTTTCTAGCTGAGTGATAGAGAGGCTTTCGTAGGAACCTGACATCTAGCCAGGGTCAACCCACCACATTTTCTCTTGAGGGAAGGGCCATTTGTAAACATCTTATTACTTACTTACATTTTTAGTACTTTCCTGGCAAAGAGAAAAGGCCTTGTGAGTGATGCGAAAATCCCATTGAAATCAAGGTAGCCTGTGCTTGACAGCAGGGGTCTGAATCTTGCTCACTCAGCAACAGAGGATTATTCTAGCAGTCTGCTGAAGGACCATCATATAGAAAAAGACTACCTGTCACCTTTCAGTTACCAATAAAAATGGGTTTGAACCTAAATTAGCTGAAGTGTTTTAAAGTAAAAATAAAATCCATCTCTTAAATCTAGGTGTCTCCACATCAGCATGTGGCCTAGAGGCTGAGGTAGAGAATTCAACACAAGATTCTTATGCCACTTGAGATGCCACAGAGAATCCAGCACACTCAGTAAGGTGGGCAGATTTGGCACAGGACCCATGTCCTTTTGGTCCAGCAGCTGGAGGTTCAGCAGGATATCCTGTGGTGTCCTAGACGGCAATAGATGTATATTTGTAGGTACCTGAATTTAACATTGGGTATTTAGAGTGAGCAAGCCAAAAAGAGCATTTACTTTCAGCATAATTTAGGGTTAGCTGAATTGTTCTACACTGACTGCATAGACTACAGTGATGTCCACTGACAGGGATGGGAACTTAGACTGTGGTAAGTGGGGTCATCTTTGTGTAGACCAGACCTCAAGCTGTTTCAACCCAGAAATTAATCCCATTTAGTATCACTGGATATGTGAAATGTAATTTTATATGAGTGAAATTCATCCATAGAAGGTGAAATTAGAATCAGAAGGGTAAATAACTTGATTTCAGGTTAAATGGACAAAAAGGCATTAGTTAAAGTAAACTTCTAGAGGCATGACTTCAGATACTCCCCTTCCATTCAGCTGATAAAGCCAGCTCTTTCCGCTTTCTTTTGCTTGCATTCTCCAACAGCTCTTTCTTTCCAACAACTGCTAAGTTGCCAATTAGTAAGATTTGTTTGATCCTCAGTTTAAAGTTTTTCACAGAAATAACAGTTTTCATCAGTATTTCCTCCACAGAACAGTTTGTTTCCTTTCCAATCAGTCATGTACTTTCACTCTTGTGTGTTTGAGTCAACAGGGCTTCTCTGCAATTCCTGCTGAAGAGGATCAGTGGGTTTGTTATTACTGTGTTTGTCATTTAGTTAGCCTCCAAGGAGCCAAGCAATTTCCTGTAAAAGTGAAAACACAAAGAATTATGTCATCTTATTAAAGACATAGTAAGCTGTAGAAAGAAATATCAGGCAGCAAGGCTGAGAGGATGGAATTACTGGATTTACTGTGTGCTATGACAGTGTTGATACTGATAAGCAGTGGTAAAGATTTTTTTGAAAAAATGTTATTCTGTTTCTTGTTGCGCAGCTCTTAAACTGATAGGTTTTGTATTTAAGAGATCATGCCCATTCTCATACCCCTGTTTTATAGGAAAGAAGATGGTTTGTAGAAAGTACTATGCCAGTGCTTGTTTCTTTGCTTTGTCTCTTTAATGGAAAATATTTTTGTCAGTCTGACACTTCATATTCCTTCTGTCTCTATGGGGGGAAAAATTATGCACATACCAGTGATGACTACTTTTTAGGAGAGAAGCAAGGAGCTTAAGGAGGGATAAGAATAGTAATAGATCCTCAATTTCCACACTGATAAGTGCTTGCTGCTCAATATGAGAAGATTGGTTTTACTTCTGCTTTTGCAGGGCATTTGGCCCAGTTTTTAATCAAGTGCCTGGTGTCTGCTCACTATATGGGACTTAGGCCGTGAGGAGGTTCTGGTATGGCTAATGGATGACAAAGGAAGGCTCCTGGCATTTATTGTGCAGGTCAGCAAAAGCTGCAACAGTTGCAGTGATCTGGAAATTAAATCTTCCTGCAAACAACCCAAACCTAGAAGCTTTCTGACATTGGAAAATGACTGTCAGAGAGATTTCAGGTGTTCATATTTGGTATCACACTTCAGGTGTGTTAAAAACTGCGCTTGACTGCCTCCTGAAACTATGCTCAGATGAGAGACGAAGAGGACTAAGGTCCACAGTGTGAGCAGAGTTGCTCAGATTCAGTTTAAGGCACAGGAAAGGCATCCTGATGCATGTACAACAAATAGTCTCTTTGACAGGTTTTGCCTGTGAAAATAGCAGAATTGCTTATTGCATTGCCTCCCTGATTTTCCTGTTCTCTAAGGATTCCAAACTAGTCTGTCTTCCCATATAAGCATTTGTCTTGCTTCATCACTTCCAGGGCCCAGCCTGTGCTATGCGTAGTTGTTTTCTCTGCTCACACAGATCACTGATCTTTTTTTTTAAGAAATACTTTTGCTATACGGCTTCTGTGTTTCTTTTTATTAGTGTCACTAGTGCAGAGACTTTATGAGTGTTGACCAGCCTTATGTGCTCTTCTGATCACCTGCCAGAATGGCCAACAGCATTAATCACACAGAAGGTGTTGGGATGGGCATAGTCCTAACGAAATTGTGTAGGAGGGAGAGCCAAGATAGTCGAGCTGTGTGACTGTGCTCTCACTATGTGATATGTTTATGGTCTGGTGCTAACCCCTGCCAGCTTTCCTCTCGTCCTGCCTAGCAAACCTCTCTTGCCTGTCCCCAGTGTCCCTGGGTTACTGTGGATTCAGTGGGAAGGGTTACAAGCTGAGAGTAGGAAGCAAGACCCAGTGGAGCCACCTATGGACAAGAGAAACTATAGATTAAATTTATTTTCTGTTGTAATAATTCAACATCTCTGTGACAGGAACATGATTTTTTTATTTTAGTTATAATTTCTTTTGCCAGCTGGTCCCTGTAAATGTTTGCACACCAGCTCTGATCAAGTTTGTGTCTATTACCTTTCTGCTACTGAAGTTGCTAAGAGTCTCAAGAAGGGCCAATAAAACCAATATCTGATTCTTTTCAGTTAATTTGATTATAAACTATGTGGGTTTCTTTGGTTTTACAACAGTAGCAGATCTCAGCTAGGACAACATTTGTTCTTCTGTAAGAACAACAAATATGAGTAGTCTAAAAAGAAGTAAAGCAGCCAAATTAATTTAATTACTTGGCCTACACTATTCTATATTCTACCCTGTTACTAGTACAGAATTGTGGCTCTAATCATGTAATCAGCCAGAATTTTCACTGACTTGCTTTTTCCGGAGCTTTATAGCTTATCTGTATAATTCTAGTATGAAAGATGCACACAGAAGCAGCAGCCTTTCTGGAAAATATTGGGAAAAAAACCCCAAACCTCTAATGCTTACCTGTGAGAATGCTTTAGGAATGAAAAAGCAAACACTGTATTCAATAAATACTGTAAATACTGTTTTTCATTCGCCTGCCAAAACAGAGAGAAAATAAACATGGTAAATGATTAATCTAAATTGAAGCTGTATTTGCTGATGTTTTTAAAGAGGAAAATAAACAACATCATACAAATGATCCTAATTTTATCTTTTTAACTCTGAAACTTCACAGGTGTTTTTGGCATGAATTTCAGTGCATTTCAACTCACAGTTTGAATTAATTTCCCTCTATATCTGCTTTACTATAAAATTGTTTGGCTTTTAATACTAAATGTATTTAGGATAGCTTAAATTTCCAGAAATCACAAGTAGTTTGACATTTCTTCATTCTAAATATCCAGGATGGGTTGCTTTCAGATTAACTGTATTGCAGAGGGCGGGATTACTGTGCTTTTTGAATATGAAAATCTTTTAAGGATAGCTGGATCAATAGTCAGTAGTAGGAGGGATATTGAACCTGCAGCAATGTGTGCATCACAAATGAAGCTTGAAACACATGTCAAGACCATTCCAGGAGTTTTAAGTACCAAGCAAGAAATGACATTCCAGTGAAATCCATGGAAATTTTTCCAGGACTTCACTGGGGGCTAGGATTGCCCTAATCTTCCTAATTTCCTTCAGATACTCATTATCTAATTTGAATTTCACAGCCACCCTTTTCTAAATGCATAGGTTATAAAACTGAGTGTTAAAGGTTCTCTCTCTTTCTTTAGCATCCTCATAATATATAATCCGTAGGAGAGTCTTTTGTTTTAGTCTTTTCATCCAATAGATCAAATGGGTAACAGGAAGCAATTAAGTAGGATAGGTTTGCTTTCTGTGACAAGTCTCAAGGCATGTAGTTCAACTGAAATCATCCATCCTTCAAAATCAACATTGAAAAATGGGAAAAAAATACACTTTCAATGCTCATTACTTTCATAGTTATGCAGCTTAGAGAAAGTTTCTATCCCTGATTGAGCCAGAGGTACTTGATACTAGGCTTTATTTTGATCAAAATCCCTTAGTCCTGGAGGTGCTTAAAAGTCTGCTTAAGAAGCTATGAAAGCTTTTTAAGCACCTCCTGATGTGGAGCAATCTTTGCAGCTGTTAAACACACCTTTCCAACTTACAAGGGCTGGAAAATTGCCCAGCTGAAAAGACCAGGTTGTAGCAATGCAGATTGCCTGGTCTGTATCACAAATAAACTCTTTGTTTTCCAGCAGCCCACATCAGTCAGGAAGTTGGATGATCCTAGAGCATGATGCAGTGTGGAGTTCTAATTCACTGAGGTGCCCTGTCAGAAAGCAAACCTGCAAGGCTGACAGAGAGGATCTGTTATCAATACTTCCTGAATATTGTGCAGTAGAAAGTGATGATAAAGGGCATGAGGTGACTATCATTCTCTTTTTTTTTTTCATGTGTGAGAGAATTCAGTCTCCTGATAGAATACCACTATGAAAATCTAGGAAGAAGTTCACAAGGTGTCCATGCAGATGGAAAGACTCCTGTATACTTTCAGGATCAATGTACTTCCATGTTCTAAAGTAATGTCTTTCCTGCTAAAAAACAAAAGCATTCGGATGAACACCTTACAAGTACAAATGTGCTGAGCTTACAATGTCACCTTATGAAAGAAATTAACAACGTGCTGGGCTCAGAACAAAGCACAGCACTTCAGTTCCATTGTATCCCATCTCTAACTGTGTGCTTCATTAAACAACCAGGAGCTGCCAAGGTGACTGAATCGCTCTTGAAATGTTTGTAACAGATCTGACCGTTGATGGGCACTTTAGAAACAAAATGACCTTTTTCTCACAGACGAATTTTTTTCTTGTTTCATGTTTGAAGTGTATAAAATATAGTCTATTTGATCTGGAACAAAGGAAAAAACCAAACTAACAAAACCAAACTAACTGTGTTACTCAGTTCAACCAGGTTGTCCTGCTGAATTCCTCACCTTTGCAGATCACCAGATGTTCATGTTAACCTGTGTTCCATTTAGCACCAGTTCAGGTGGCTGCAGCTTTGCTCTGCTCCAGGAATTGTTATGTTGTCCAAATGGACTTCTAGTATTGGGAAACCTTTTGCTCAGCCACATGTTGTACTTGTAAATCATCTATTCTTTATTGAGTATGTGTTAAATCTTCAGAACTCTGAGCTAAAGACAAGAGGAGCTGGAGATTGGAAGAGAGAGAACAAGAAGCCATAGCTGTGTAAAACTGGTATGTTTGACTGTTGTACTTAGAGAGATTGCAGTTGACTGGACAGTATCTACCACAGGTTCATGTGACAAAGAGGTGCTTAATTTTTTTGATCTGGGTGTGTTGACTTGCTTTGGTGGGTCTTGTGCCTCCTTTTCAGATGTCCCCTGCAGCTGTTCTTATGTCTTAGGTCTTCTACCTGTTGTTGTGGTTAGAGGGCTAATGTGTGAACTCAGCTGAGAACATGTAGTGGCTTCTCTATGGTGAATACCCTGGGCAGAGGTAAAGTGGTGCTGTTTGTCAGTGTTTTCAATGGTACCATTAGAAACCTTTTTCAAGCTAGAATTTCAAGGAAGGGAAGCTTTCTGCGTTTTTTTTTAAAGTGAAAGCACATATCCAGCCTTAGGCCCTTTGCTTTACACTGGGTCATCACAAATGGCAGCAGCAAAAAGTACTTGTGGTAAAGCCTGCAGCTGCTCCTCAGGAAAAACAGCAGTTTGTGTAGCATTTCAATTAATGTATAGCCACTTTAAAAGGAAAAATGTTCTTTTCTAGTTCACTTTTTTTTCCTTTTGATCTTTAGAGTCTGCTACAGAAATTATTGGTGTTAAGATTTGGATTTTTGAAAGCAGGGATGTAATCTGGACATGGATGTAATCTGAATGCTGGAACTCTTTTCTAACTTTTAGTTTCCCAAGCTGCCTGACAAATATCAACTGCTGAGCCTGCCTCACCTCTTCCATTATAAAATGTTGATGTTGTTTACATACTTCAAAAGGACTGGTTAATTAACAACAGCTTGTAGAGTGATTTCAAGATGGAAAAACATGGCAATTACTGCAAACAGTAAAGGCACTGCAGGCTAATTTTCATTGATGATAATGTTGATTAACAAATACACAGCTCTAATAAACAGTTACTGCTTTTGAGTGCAGGAGCAGGTGAAGAGTTGCCATGAGAACTGATGTAGCTGAGTGCTCAGTTCAGCCTTGCTGATGTCTCTTTATTATTATGAAAATTGTGTTCATTGATTACTAGGAGTAGATTTACCAAAGTGAGGGACTATCACTCCCTCTTAACTCTGCCTGATGATGTACATGCTCTGTGTCATCTCAAAGATGCAAGCACCTAGTGACAGTCTCACTTCTTCTTACAGCCACCTTGCAATGGACTCTCTCCCAGGCAGATGCCAACATAAAACCAATGGAAGGGTGTAAGGCACCATACAAACAGAATGCTCTATAGCATGAGGAATAGTTTATGACAATTGTCCCTTTCTTAGTTCTCAATGCTAATCACCAGCATCCTGAATTTTTTTCACTTTCTCTTCTTTAACAGATGGCAGGTTTCCTTTTTTTTTTTTTAACGTTGAGACATTTTGCAGTGACTTAGGGCAATACTAAGGATCTTTTATCCAGTAGTTTGAGAATTCAAGGACACTTCTGTTTTTCATCTGTCCCTACCCATTTGTTTTAGTTTGTTTTGTTATATCAAGTCAATTAATGTTATATCAAATGAATTAGTGTCTTCTATTTCCCTGAAACAGCTAAAACTCTCATTTAGGAGGGGTAAATATAGGTATAATCTCATCTAGTTATTTTCAAACTCTGTCTTGTGAGTTAATATGATATTGCTTACTTGTTGCCTTAGCAACACAATTAAAAACATATTTTTAAAAGAAAAAGACACTTTGCTTTCTTTTGAGTAATTAAATGAACAGCCCTTTTCTGCCATGTTCTTATTTTCAGTGAAATGTTTACATTCTTTTAAATAAGAAAATTATGTTTTGTGCATTTCCCTCTCACAACATTATGGTCATTTCACCTAAAGTAATTGTAAAAAATATGCACCTTTGACATAATTTGGCTTTCAGATGATCAGACAAGAAGAGCTGTAATTGTGGTCCTTTGCATGGTTCTGTTAATGCAGACATGGAGCTATGGCCTGCTGTAAAAGGTGTATATGTTATAGGGGGCTTGGGCTGGAAGCACAGATCTGCCTCCTTTCAGCCATGTGCCAGATCAGTATCTTGCTGTTTCAAGATCGAGGCTCCTCAAGTTGAAGTCCAGAGTCTGACAGTGCTGATCTGTTCCTGGTGGATGTGCTACAGTACCAAGATACAGGGGTACAGGGCATGGCTCCATAATTCCATAAACAGTTGCAACAGCAGAAGGGTGTGTCTTGCCTCTTTACCCATGTGAGGATAAATCAGCAAAAGATCTCTGAAGTAATTTGTGCACTGTGGAGGGCCTTTATGTGTTTTAATAATTCTCGTTTTACCCGAACACCAAAGCTGTGTGATCAAACTTTACACACTGGGAATTAATTGCAGCTGCAAGTAAAGTAGCGTAGTTTTCTTGCACGGTCAGTGAAAAAGCCACTCTCTTTCAGAGAGCCGCTCAGAACCAGTATTTCTCTTAGTGCTCCAAGGACTGGTCTCTCTTTCACTCTTTCTCTCACTCCCTCTCCATTGCTTAAATACAGAGCCTAAGAATATTAACTTGCTAATAGGTATCTGAAGTGATGCATAGGAGTAGTTTCATGGGGCCATTGCAAATTGCCATGGTGAAATGCCATTGTCTGTCTACAGGGTGGAAATTGTCCTTGTGTCTTTACAAGGCAAACGTATTAAAAACAGCACTTGATTTCACAGGTCTGGTCCCTATGCATATTCCAAAGCAAGACTGCTAAATAAATGACTGAATGGGAGTTTACTGGCTTACTCCTGATATCACTGCACAGCCAAGTAGGCGGAGTGGTTTGTTTTTGTCCCTGTACCATCAAAAACCAGGTAGCCACTGACAAAGTCCAAATCAGTTATGATGCATAACACAACAGAGAGAGGCCAGTGTGAATATCATTTAAGTATGACGTGCTCTATTAAGAAACCGCATGGTTTTGATTATTAAAGCCTTTTATCCTGTGAAATGGTGCATGTAAGGCAGAGGACTAGATTAATTTTAGATCCCAGTTGAGATTGGAAGGCTGAACTGAGCTGATCTGATGAACAGCCAATAAATATAGACAATCACAATGTCATTTTAACAGGATCTCTGTAAAAATGAATATTTTTTTTCCTTAAATGGCTGCTCACAGCTCATCATCAGAAACACAGCTTCAGTTTTACTTTTCATTTCTTGTACCAAAGTTGAGAGTGCATGCTTTAAAAGACAAGTTCTACAAATAAATTCATAACATTAGCACAATGCAGTATGTCATTAAAAGGAAAGGTATTAAGGTTTGGGAGTAATGTGAACAGTTTGACTGTTCCCTGACTATTACGTAAGAACTTGAAATGTGAGGTGTATTAAAGTTAATGAAAACCACCCTACACGAAATAATGATACAACATAAGAGGTTTGTACCTTTTTATCAAGCACAGTAAAAACAGATTGACTGATCTCACATCACAATATTTTGGTTACTATTAATGGTCACATGCCTCAGTAAGCTGGAGGACTGTGGTACATCAGTCCTTCACCCCCTGTGTTCAGTGGCAGAACTAAGCCTCCCATAGGTTTCAGTAACTACAAATTGTAGCCTTAAACAGTGAACACAGAAGCAAGAATATGTGGTTCTTTACTGAGCTATGTTATTACAGTGGCAAAGTCCCATGGTTCTTAGTCAAATAAATTTTTTATCCCCATTAATTGTAATTGTGCTCTGTGAGAAACTAAGTTTTGGAATTCTATATTTAGAAATAAAGGGTTTCTATATTGAAGAAGGGAGAAGGGGATGCTTTTTATATGGAGCATGTTACTGCACTCAACTGTAAAGTGGGAGTTGCAGCTAAGCCTCTGAGCCTGAAGCTTGCAGCTGGAAGGGGGTGCCTGGTGGGTGCGAAACTCTCTGCTAGCAGATCGAAAAGGGTTTATCATCTCAGCATTTGTTCTTTTACATTTTTGGCTGATACTGGTAGCTCCTCTCTATCTATTATGTTTTACACATTTTAACCTTAGCAGCAGGAGTCAACTGCTGCTTTCAATGCTCTGCTGACTTCCTTTCTCATCCCATTGGTACTTTTTCAGACCTGCAGCTCCCAGTTGTCGCCCCAGAGTGTTCTGGCCAGCCTGGACCATCAAGGGCCAGCATCACAAGCAACATGTCCCAGGGCAGCAAAAGCACTGACAAGACACATATCTCTCATCTGCGGCACCAGTGGAAGCAGCACACCAGTGCAGAGCTGTAAGCTCGTGATACCCCATCCTCAGGAACTGCCAGTGCTTCATCATGCAGTTAGTTGGGAGTCAGGGATGCAGAAAGTAGCAAGAGAGGAGACCACAGCAGATGGAGTACTCAGATGTATTGCATCTCATACTTGCATAATGTTTGTTTCTGCACTAGCCAAGTTTGCACATGTTTTGAGTGTAAACATCTAAGTCTTTATGTTGAGGGCATTGAAGAACCTAGAAAGATAAATACAGACCCAGAGACACCCCTGAATGTTTAGGTCCGACGGCGGCTGAGCTGTTTCCTGCTCCCATCCCCACCTTGCCCCTACCACAGGCACACATATGTGGTCCTTTGCACAGAGATCCTCCCTTACATGAAGAACCAAGAAGTACTTGATAACTTGTCTGTTGTCAAGTGCTGTTTCCTATATTACAGTATTTCACAAATTTTATGCTCTGAGGACTTTCTGCGGAGGGAAGAAGAAGTTCTCCTTCAGATGTTGTTAGACTTCCTCAACAGATAGCAAAACTGAGGTCTGGAAAGGCCACATATTGCCAAAAATTGCACAGAAATGGGAGGAGATCCCCTTGTCTTTTAGCAGTAATCAGTCTTAGAGACCGATTATTTGTATAGTCATCTTCCCATTGCATTTGCTATGAGGTAAATGATACTCAGAGATTTTAACAGACAGATTAATAACCACATTTGTGAATATGCCCAAGTACAGCTCAGATTTCCCCAAGTAACGAGCTTTTAAATAACAGATTTTTTTCCTTGAGTTTGTTTTCTTTCTGTCCTGTTTCTACGGCTCATTCTTTTTGTGTGTACTATGGAAGTTGTAGGCCAGTTTTTAGAGAGCCGTGTAATTTCCCAGACAAAGTTAGCTTGCATAATTCTTAGGTTAACTGAGTTATTATGGGTTATTTATAGCTATCCTAGTCTTTCCTAATATTTGGAATTATTGTATATGGCTTTCATTAGGGAAAGTATGCAGCATCACATGTTTCTGTCCTTTTATTACACTGAGGAAAGTGCTAACAATATTGCAGTCTTTCCACAGGGTTTGGTGGGGTTTCTGCATTCACTACTAATCAGTGTTAAATCTGGGTACCTGGAGTATGCACTTCTGTTATTTAAGGTGTTTGGATTTCTTTGTTGTTTAAATTAATCTTAATATTTCACTCTGAATGTCTTCAGTTTGCAACAATTATAATATTCCAAAAATGCATTTACCCGTACGTACTCTCAAAATTTACTCCCTTCTAATATAGTTCCTTTATATATTTGGAAATTAAGATTTAAAAATGCTGAAAGCAATGAAATGACTTCACATAAGCTTTGTTCCAAGCTGCTTGATTTAATCTACTCTGTTGCTTACCTTCAGGGAAAAAAGATTAATTTCCTATTTCCAACAATGTCACTATTTCACTATTTTCTTAGAAGTCATTTTCAAAAGCACTGCATTAATGCTACGTATTTTTATTACTTTCCAGGAATCAAGTTTCAGCTTCATCAGAGCACAAGGATATTCTTAAAGCTCAAGACCTTTCTGTCATCATCAAAGCATATGTGCTTGTGACATCCTTAACACCTCTGCGGGCATTCATTCATTCAACCACCAGTGTCTGGCATCCACCCAAGAAGAAGCATTTTACCATAAAGGTCAAACATTTTGTTTCCAAATTTTTCCATCTTTCAGGCAAAGTACACAGACAGAAAACCAGAGAATATCTTTCTTCTCTTTTACTTCTTCTTTGTTAGCAGTCCACAGCCTACAATGAATCTTCTTGTACTGTTTTCATTTCTCAGAACAAATTGGGTTTGTTTCATGAAGCAGGACAGCATTGCCGTGTGCACTGGGGGCATTTACATGCCTCAGAGCCTGTTTTTATTTGTGACATTTGACAGCAGTTGCAAGGTTGTTTTCTCTAAAGCGAAGCAGTGTGGGTGCTGCCAGGCAGTAACAGCTTTTTTCTGGGATATTGACAGTGTTGTAAAACAGGAAGGTAAATATTTAAAACAGTTTGTTTAGATTCCTTTTTTAGGTGCAGTAAAACAGACTAGAGGAAGGTCAGAGCACTTCTAAATAAGGAGAAGGAAGTATACCATGGAGAGGGTGGGATTCAAAAGGTGCACAGGCAGCAATATTGGGGCCCTGCCATGATCCCCTTGCTATGCATTTTCCAGCCCCAGTGTCCCTAGGGCTCTAGACTCTCTCACTCTCTCAACCTAACCCTAACCCTAACCCTAAACCGCTCCATGGTCTCAATTTTATGAAGAAGGGTGTGCCTTAACTGGATTAATTTTCTCCAAGTGCCTGGAGAGACCCCTCTCTCTACACATTTCATTCAGCAGACCTATGAATTTGCAAATATACCTTCACATTCCTTTGTTCTTGCAGCAAGGAACTGTGCTTCCAACACATCAGCTCTTTGTGAAGAAACTACAGTTGTGCAGCTTCTTCTTTCTTTTTGATGATTTAAGATCACAAAGCAGCAGTGATTTCTTGAGGTCACATATATCAGCTCCTGCAGCAGCCATCAGAGGATGGGTGCGCTTTGCCCACTCAGTGTTCTTGAAGTAACAGCAGGTCTTGGCTTTGGATCAGTCCGAGTGTTGTGGTGTCACTGTCTGGACTCTTAATGATGTCAGCCATTTGGTATGTTCTACAATTTTAGCTCTCTCAAAGTGAATGCCTAGTTTTAAGCTTTTATCCAGTTCTAGTTATTGGGAAACAGACACCTCTAGGGAACAGGTCATCCCACCCAGTTTAGACACTAGTTTTGGAGTGAGATGGGTTTCCTGGTAAAAGTGTCTGCTTCCTTCTGTGGGCTATGACATTCTTAGAGAACATGCCACATTCTGGACTACCAAAATTAGGTGAGTTTGAAGCTACTTCTCTCTTTCTCCCCTCAGAAGCTATGGAAGCCAATGGAGATATATTCCTTTGCCATCTGTTTTCCTCTGTTTACATTTATGAAGAGCAATGGTCACTCACTTTCAAACCTTGGGATTCAGTTTTGGTTTATGTTTATGAAAATAGCACAATATCCAGCAGCATCACTATTGCAGCTGAAGCAGTCATTAGTAAATTGTGATACAGCTCTGTAAAACAATTCCCACTGAGGGAAGTCTGCTGATCAGGGTGTCAGCCACCATTTACAGAGCACTTTGGCAGCTGAAGAAGCAATAAAAATGATAACAGTGCATCTGCAGTAGTTCCAATTTGTTTACTGCTGCTGTGGTGTTATACCTTTAGGCAAACTTGTCAAAATGATGAGAAATAAACAAAAAATAGGCACCACAGAAAGCACATTTGTAGTGATGTAGAGATTGAAATGCAAATTAATGAAATGATAGAAAATGGGGTGTGTAAGACTGTCTCTCAGCACAGTGTGCCCTATAAAGAACATGGAAGGGGTCAGGGATTTTCCAGAAGAAACAAGACACTGGGAATTTCATAGAGTGGCGAGAAAGCACTACTGGGAAAATCGTAAAGAGGGTCTGTGCTTGATGCAGAGGCAACAGGCAGATCACCCATCAGAAAATAATACTTGGGAAAAGGTATGAATTTAACCATTGATATGCTTTGGGATGAGATTACGTCAAGTTTCTCATAAACTTCATGGAGCTGTCGTTTGCCAGTGGGACATACAACGCCAGCAGAGTGATCTCCTTTCCCAGAGTAGCTAGTGGAGCTATGCATGTTTGTACCAGCCAAGGAACCTGGTCCAGAAAGCTCCTAAGCTTTAAGTGTCCGCCGGCTCTATTATGTAGGATGGAAATGGCTTGTCACGCTTTGAAGCACCAACCTGTCAATAGTAGATACAGACAGAAAGGATCTCTGAGACCTGTTCTTCCACTATTGACAGAATACCCATCGCTGTTTCTGGGGACTCAACATGCCTATAGAGGAGACTTTGGTCTGGAAAAATTTCCTAGTGTTTGATGTGTGTTGCCACAAGAGCAGCTGACAGTTCTGGGTTTTATTTTTTTTAATGAAGAGATGAGAATAATTTTGATGTGCTGCTTCCAGTAATGCTACACAATAATGTAGAGCCTTCCTCGGTGTATAGACCTCTGTTCAGGAATTTTCTTCTCACAACAGTATAATTAGATATTATCCATGAGAAATTCATCTATGTTTGTGGTTAACTTGGTTAAAGCATTGCTATCACAAACTCATTATGTTAAGTATGTTTAAAGTTTGATCTCCTGTGTACAACAACACCTTATGGTTGCTAGTAGTCACCAGAATATGGTATATATAGAGAGATTCTTAAGAAAACTGGAGATGGGGTAGCAGAAGATGATATCAAATTATTAAGAGAAACTGTGTAAAGAGAAAAGAGGAGTTTAATGAATTAAATAATACTGCATTCCCTACTGTTTCTTTTTTTTTTCTTAGTAAACTATTGTAAATGATTTTTGCAATGCATATTTACTTATCCTAGTCATAGTGGCATGGCTTCAGAATGATTACTCAAATAAGCCTTGGTCAAATGGAAGTTCAGGAAGAGTTCAAGTATGTTTTGCTCACAGACTGACAGGTTTTCTCTGGATTATACATATTTTAGTATCTCAGAAAGCAAAAGAAGGTAAATCCTGAGCTGGCATGATGATTCTGTGTGTAGTCAAGGGGTAAAAAAAGTGCAACTCTAGATTTGGGCCCAGCATGGGAATATTCTTCCCTGAAAAAGATGCAGGGAAGAGAATGGCTTTCTGCCACACAGATGTTTTGATATAAGGCTTGCGTAATAGCCCTATTTCTTTGAGAGAATTTGGAAACCCCTTATTTAGACCATCTGTGTGTTGAAAAATTAGTAATAAAATAGAAGCTTTCTATTTTGCATATGAGACTAATTAAGGGAAGGGTCTCTGTAGATGTATGCAATAATTTCTGTTGTGTTAATCAACATCATGTATGTGTATTGAGTAGACTGCTGACCCCTGAATAATTTTCTGTTTTGTAGAAGTTGGTGTACGGAACAGTAATTTATGATTAATTATCTCAAGCCTTAACACTGTGAAGTGCTTCCTTTGCCCTGCCATTAACCTTTCCCGACCTGATCCGAGTTCGTAATGAAGGGTTGCACTTTTGTAGACTCTAATACCACATCCTGCATCATCAGGGAAGGCTCTTCTGTGCTGTTGGCAACCTCCCGTGGCCCCCTGGCTCACCGTCCCTTTGCTCATCCAAAATAGGCAGGTGCCTCCCAGACTTGAATTGCTTGACTGGTGTTTGTGCATAACCCTTAATACGCTCAGATGAAACAGCTCTGAAGCGATTTTTTTTTTTGTTAAAGCAGTTTGCTGTTAAGCTTGCTGTGGTGTAAGTCACTATAACTGCCGCTGAAACTCTCTCTCTGTGTATTAAGCATTTGGAAACGTGAATAAAGAAAAATACTTTTTTTTCCCTGCTTAACATACATGCAAATAAAACTGGACCCTCACTTATACAGGAAATCCATCTTTTGATATGACGTGGAGGTCTGGCTTAGAGCCGAGCGCGGTGGAAATTAGGTTGCAGTATTGCCCTCAAGTGGCCGGTTTTGATACTACCTCAAGTATTAGCCACACATCTTAAGTGAGATAAAATGCAAACATACATGCAGATAAAAAGCAAAATGTTTGCAAACAGCAGAAAGGCTCGGGATTTTTTCACCTTTTCTTTTTTTTAATTTAATAGTCTTGGCCTGTCACTTCCAGGAGCAAACACAAAAGAAAAATTACCATCAATTCTTAGTGAATTATATTGGAGGGTTATTTGGGACTAAAACTAAATTGAGTCATTAAGTTCTGTAAGAATTCTGTAATTCTCGTCTTTCTGGGATACTGAACATAATATAAATCTCATCTCTGTTTTCTGTCCTCATGGTATCTAGAGCCCTATCATTTCTCTTTTCACTGATCTAAGAGTGAAAGTCTGTCTGGACTGGGGGAGATCAAAGACATGCTTAGTCTGACATGCCATTTCTGGCAACAACCAGGCAAGTGAGCATCATTAAACTGTGTCGCAGGACAAGCATAAATTGGCACTAGGTGCTAGCATAAATTGGTCCCTAGGCAGACTATAGCTATTTCTGGTAACCTGCAAGGTTAGAAACACAAAACGGGAAGTGGAATGTATAACTTGATGTTTAATAAGTTCCAGTGAACTTTTATGCCATGCAATTCTCTTGATCTTCCCAATGTCTTCCAGAAATGAGACTGTGGAGATTGTTTATGCCTTGCTTGAGAAAGAGTATTTGTTTGCTTTAAAACTTCTGCTTGGTTACTTGATTTCATACCTCTAATTCTCATCTTGAAAGATCCTTCTTTATTTTCTTCATCTCTGTGTCAACCTGTCACGCAGTGCACAAATACAGTTATAACTCCTTCTGGAGTTCTATTCTGCTCTTCTCATTATGAGCATCCCATTTTAGCTAAGAGAGAGCTCTAGACTGTTCTCTGCAACATGCGGATATGTCATAAGTCTTTACCCTGTTACCCTGGCTCTTAGGTCTCTTCTTTTTTTCCTGGTTCACAGATCCTCTTGCTCTGGCTGTTCTGTAAGCTCTGTAAGCATGCCTCACTGTGGCTCCCAACTTCCCTAGACCTGCCTCACATTATCCTGATTCTTCTTCTCATCTTTCCTTTTTCTTGATTTACAGCTTCCCTTAGTCATGCTGATCCACTTGTGTTTCTCGAAGCGAGATGGGAAATGCTGTTAGTAAATCACCTTTACTTTCCCACTAAGTTAGTGCTGGGTTGGGAAATCGTTCTTTGTTCAGTCTCAGTCAAAAGGCCTAATTTAGTGGTTGCTGGAGCTGGTGAGTGGCTCTTTGCTATTAGACTTAGTCTTAAGAGCAAGGAGCTTTAGAGGAAACCTTTCTCAGGTGGCCTTTTCTCCTCCATATAGATAAGTTGTGAAAATGTTAAGGGACAAGAGGTTGGAGGTTTTTTGTTAACAAATTTTTAAACAAACAATTAAATCTCATGTCTTTAAAAATCTTATATAAAGAAAAATATATAAATAAGTGGGAAATTTACTGTAGAAAACAGCTAAATACTAGCATGATTTCCCCCTTCATGAAGTCTGATGATAAAGCTGCAGACAAATGGCACATCGTAACAATAAATCAGGAGTGGAATAAACAGACCTACTTTAAGCTAATGCTATAAACTTTTGATAAATTACTGCAGTGTTTTCTCTTTGATTTATTCTGGAACCAGTGGTACATAGTTCATGGGTACATTTTTATCCCATTACACATCCTAATACTTTTTCCTACGTACTGTGATCAGTGCAGAGGTCCACCTTTGCTAGCAGACAATATAGGAAATAGCTTTATTGCTAAATATGTTTTATCCTGGCCTTCTAAGTGAATCAGTTTGTATTCTTGCAGACCTGTTAGGATATTTGGATAGTTCCATACATATAGTCTAAGAGATTCTTGTTTGTGTGTAAAAGAGTATTTTTGTACCTATGAACTACTTACATCCAAAAGTATTTGGACCTGGTGAAGAAATTTCACCAAAGATAGATCCACTAAGAAGAACAAATGTACAAAAGTGAACTGCGAGTACAGAGCCTATGCTGAAAGTTTTCAGAGATTGATTGAATTTATTCAAGCTGTTTTCAAGAAGAGGCAATTACTGTCATTGAGACCTTGCAGATCTAGCTGATCAGGAGCGCAAAAGCTCTGGTGCATAGCAGAACAATCTGGAGATGATGCCCTTTGTTACTTCAAAAATGTTAATTTCTTGAAACCAAAGGTCATGCTTTGGCACATCAGATGTAAATCTTGCCTTCAACTCTTATCCTGATAACTTTGTTTGCCATGTGGTTTTGAAGGCTACAACCAGGAACCAGCAAGGTCCTTACAAAATCTATTCATACAAATATTGTAAATTATGATGCACTAAATCCCAAAATGTAAACCTCAAAGTTGAGGTAGCCACAGTGGTCTCTTTTCTTCTATCTCCTTGCCTCTTGGGTAGGTTCAGAAGTGTCTAATTGATGATATACAATTAACTGCCAACCAGTAATAATAATAATATACTTCCTATCAATTTCAGTAACAGAAGAGGTAAACCATGATACCAGACACTTCAAAAATTTTAATAAACATTACACATTTCTAAACGTCTTTCTATAAATACCCTCTGAAGCTCTAGTCAACATCCACCCACTCACCCATGTTTATACAGCCCAAGCAGACAGGCAACACAGGCTACAAACACAGTCCAACTCTCCTGGGGTGCAGCTTCCCTTCTTTCATGCACCTCTGCTTGGAGAGGTGGGAGCCCCAGCTCTGTGTGTGCCCATTTCACATGTACTCACACAGGACCTGTGCCCATCCCACACCCCAGTGTTCCCTGCGGTCTAGGCAGAAGCTGTGATGCCAACAAGTTGACTTCTGGCAGTTCCTACCCAGGTTTTGAGTGCTGCTGTGTCCACCAGGAAGTCTCTCCCCCACAAATTTTCACGCTGCTTTTCTATTATTTCCCAAGCTGACTCCTTCTTTGTTTTAAAAGTCACTTTGTAATTTCCTAGTTACTGTTTAACCTTGCTGATGGTTCCTCTTTATCATGGTAAATTTGGTCAAACATAATCCCAGACAGTACTGCATATTCCAGACACACAGGTGGTGATGTCTGTGGGCAGGCTGTACGTATGAGCACTCTGGGCGTGTATCTCCTACCTGTCGTCGGTGTCTCATTTAGATTCCCCAGAGGAACTGAGCAGTTTTAGATTGCAATTAATGTCACCGTTTTGAGGCATCTACCTTAGGATGGCATAAATTATGCTCTTCAAGTATCTGTGTTCCACAGTGAGGTATAAAAGGAACCTAGACATTTAACTCATACACAGACATAAGCCATGTAGTCTTATAGGGTGGGATTCCTCTACATTATTGACACCTGAGTGATTTGAGTTCATGTGAGCTGTGTCTCTGAACACCTGTTACAATCAACAGAAAGCTAATGAATGCAGTTAGTGAAGGGAAGTGTTCTAAGTTTGCATTTATTGTCATTCCTAATGTTAGTTAAGGAAAATCTTTCTTGTTTGTTTCATGAGGAGACAAGGTTGTGCTAGGACTGAGTTAGAAGGCAGTCTCAGAAAGATCACTACAGGTTGGTTTTATCCCCTTTTTCAGGGCAATCCTCGGCTCACTATTCAGCTAGCTGCCGCAGGCTGCTCCAGCATCTCTCCTGAGAAATTCATTTGCAGAAAAATTGCCAGAGGAAAATCCTCTTGAGGGAATTACAGCTCATCATAACATCCAGCCCTATGAGCTCCACACTCTTCCACTCTTCTTCAGGCTCCATGACTCTGTGAATGAGGTCTGAAAATCAGAATTCTTTTGTCAATTAAATGGCATTTTTTCAATGTGTCAGACCTTTAACTAATGGTTCTGTGTATTTTTAAGGAGCCAGAGTGATCTGTGTCACTGAGAATATAAACCTTATTTTAGTGACTGCAGATTTTTAAAACTGTCAAAACAGTTAAAGCATCATAAAAGTACTATTGAGTTAGTCATTGTTTTTTCCCAGTGGTTATTCCTAAAGCAAAAATAGTTACCAGGCAGTGAAAGGTCAATGAATTTAAAATAAATTAAAGAGTATTTCTAGTTCATTCTGGCTTTACAGAAAATGTGTGCTTGGTCCATATAATTTGACTGCATTTACACACTTCTGTAAGGCATTATGTAAATATTTAGAACATAGGCCCCAGCTGTATGCGTCCAACATGCGGATGAACATCTTCAAGCTCCTGAGAAGTCTTGCAGTTCTGTCTATAGTGGTGTCATTGTGTCAAATATATGTGCATGTCTGCATTAAGTTTTACAGCTACTGAAATTTCATCTCTCTTCCTCTGCTTAAAAATTTGCCAACCAGAGGTCAGCTTTCTCCCAGAGTAGACTCCTGTGATTGCCAACAGTTTTTCTTACTCTGTCCTCTTTACACTTGTTTTAATCACACTCCAGCAATGGTGAGGTTGAATTTTGCTGGACAGGTCGTCTGTTTCCTCTGTAGGTGAGACGACCAGCATCAGTGGCGGTCACCTGAAGAAACCTTCAACTCAGTGACTTTAGGACTTTGCAGTCGAACACAGATATTTATATACTTTTGTTCACTCAGAAGAACCTGAGGTTACTGCAGATTTTCACACTTTATCACTTTAAATTTTTCCAGCAGTTGCTGAAAATCCTGTGGAATACATCGGAGTCAAACCTAACCTGAACTTGTTTAAATAGGATTTTTTTTTTATGAATTGGAATTTAACTTGAAGTGTTTGTCTCTTGTCTCCACTGGTCCTGAACCAGCCTGACTAAATATTTATTTTCAGCCATTGGCTTAGAAAAACATTGGCATAAAATCTGATATCCTTCAATGAGAACCTGTTGAGCAATGTTTCTTTTCTAGGCTGGCTAAGGAGAGCAGTTTCCTGGAGAAGCCAGTTTTATTTTAATGCCTGTTCTGTTGGCAACAGTTGACTATTATAGCCAACAGCATGCTCTGAGTGCCAATAGGGGAAGTAAGCCTATCTTTCATCAATTGTTACTAGAAATGTATGCATTATGTATCCTTTATGTTGAAGTGCTTGGGAACTGATTGATGGCAAGGGGCGAAATGAGCTAATGGTGCTCTTGCCCTTCCTTCTGGTAATCCGCCATCTCTCTCTATAAAACTGCAACTTCTTATGTCCCCTGTGCAGCAAAATAACACAGCTTCTCACTTAGTCCTTCAGTACCCACTGGAGATTTAGGAAATTAGAGAAAATGTGCAAGCCGGTGTAGCAGGAATGTGAGTGATGTGCCAGATCCATCAGAGGTGCTGGAAATAATTGTCAAAGTTAGCTGAAGAACCACCTTGGTGAGATGAGCCTTCGTTTTATTTTTTTTTTTTTAAATTTCATATGAGCAGTTTAATTAATTGGTTTTGCCCTGAACTATGAACTGAAGTGGGACAATTTCACTCAGAAATGAATCTGAATCAGAACTGATTTGGAAAATGTGGAGTTTTTTGTTCTTAATCTTTGTACCACTCTGTGGGAGAAACAGAGCCTTGGTGGTCTTAGACTTTGGGCAACAAGGACTCCTTCTCAGCCTGTTGTGTTAATGAAATGGAGAGTGCTGTGAGGAGTTGAATAATCTCTAAATAGTACTTCCAGGGCTCTTCTGCCCCAGAGACCCATGGAACTGCAGTACACAAGGAAAAATTTCTACAGCATAAAAATAAAGTGTGATGTAATTCAAGATTTCAACATCATGCAAATATCCAAAGGATAGAGTTGAGGCTATATGTGAAACCTTTACTTCACAATTTCCCGGCAGTCAGAGGTTTAATTTTATAACTTCAGTCATATATACTGTTGTCATGTTTTTCCTCTTGGCATTTGAAATAGCTTTATTAGAAAGGGAGAAAAAGTCCCAGGCACTGCAAACCTTTAGTCCTGATCTCTGCGTGGGGGACGTTTCTTTTAGTCACTAAAATTTGGAAAGACAACCACTTGCTGAGATAAAATCAGAGGTGATAAGAACAGGAAGACAGACAGACCAAATGCCTACCCACCAGTTATTTACCAGCACAACTGGATGGAGTTACTGGAGCTGAAGAGAGCATAAGGCAAAGGAGGATCAGTGTTAGCTGCATACTCAAGTGTTTCCCATGGCTGGCTCTAGGCAATGATAGAGTATTTTTTAAAAAGGAAAGTGAAAAGTGCTTATTATATTTAGCTGCAGTATGCTCCCTGAAGAAACTGAAAGCCCTTCATCCATGCCAGTGCAGACCAGTGTGCTTGACAGTATTCATGCTCACAAGGGGAGACTCCAGCACTGTGTAGAAAATGCTGTGGACTGGAGTGCACAGAAGTATGCTTAGCATCTGATGTGAGCACAGTGAATGCATCATAACACATCACCAGGAACCAGCAATGTACCCCAGGGATCTTACTGGATCCATTCCTGTTCAACATCTTCATTAAATACCTGGATGATGGGGCAGAGTGTACCCTCACCACGTTTGCTGATGACACAAAACTGGGAGGAGTGGTTGATAGACTAGAGGGTCGCACTTCCACCCAGAGGGACCTCCACAGGCTGGAGGAATGGGCTGACAGGGACCTCATGCAGTTCAACAAGGGTAAGTGCAAAGTCCTGCACCTGGGAAGGAACAGCTTCAGGCACCTGTACATGCTGGAGGTCAGCAACTGGAAAGCAGCTTTGCAGAAAAGGGCCTAGGTCACCTAGCTGACCATTAGCCAGCAGTGTGCCCTTGTGGCACACCTGGACTACTGTGTGCAGTTCTGGACTCTTCAGTACAAGAGGGATGCAGAGGGCTACTAGGATGATTAAGGGACTGGGGCATTCCTTATATGAGGACATGCTCATAGAGAAAGCATTCATAGGGAGCTGGGACTGTTTAGCCTGGAAGAGCTCTTCAGGGTCAGTGTGTATGAATACCTGAAGGGAGGCTGTAGAGAAGATAAAGCTGGGCCCTTTTCAGTGGTGCCCAGTGACAGAACAAGAAGCCATGGGCACAAATTGAAATACTGCAGGTTCCTTCTGAACATCAGGAAACACTTTTACTTTGAGGGTGACCAAGCACTTGCACAGGTTGCCCAGAGAAGTTGTGGAGTATTTATCCTTGGAGGTATTCAGAAGCTGTCTGGACACAGTTCTGGGCAACCAGCTGCAGATAACCCTGCTTGAGCAGGGGAGTTGGACCAGATGGCCTTCAGAGGTCACTTCCGACCTCAGCTATTCTGTGGTTCTGTGATTCTGTGATCATGCTTTGAAGCCAAAATATCACATTGAACTTTTGCTGAAGACCAGGCTTGGTTAACCCATATACTGTGTATACTTGTTCATGGCTGTAGTAGTCAAAGGTAGTTTGAGATGAGAGATGCCAAGCACATCAGTCCTCAGTAGGGTTGTCTACAGAAGTCTGCGTAGTGCCATTATACATCCCCCAGGGGGACATGTATAAGTGGGTGATAATATAAAATATATACTGGCATTTCTAGGTGAAGTTAGTAAGTAATCAGAAATTTTTCCTTTCTGAATGTCAATACAAAGTATGTTCTACATGTACTTTTTACATCATTTATCTCTGAAGAGATCTTTGGTAGTACAGTACTATTAGATTATCTAATAGTTTTACATAGTTCAGACATTAGTTGGGTTCTTTGCCATGTGATAACTCTAATGGAAATATGGTTTAAAGGCAGCCCTTTCTTAGCACAGATGACTCTCATGCAAAAAAACCTGCCCGTGTCCCACTCTTCACTGGGTCTCTATTGCTCCAGTTGTTTCCCTGAATCTGTGTCTGAAGTGATGAGATGGGTGAATTTGCCTGAGTGATGAAAGCAGCTGAGGACAGTGCTCTGCAGGCCAGTAAATATGCCACTGTGAAGATTCCAGAGTCTGAAAATCACAGGGTATGCAGAGTTCAGTCAGAACACAGGCTGAGGTGGTTGGTCTTTTTTTCAACATCTTTCTTCTATATTCTCTTTAAAGTTTGTTGACTGGGGTAAGGATTTGTAGTCAAAGTCAAGTGGGATGGCCCTTGGCACAGTGTGTGAAAAAGAGAAAAGGCTTTTACTTTAAGTGTACTATTACCCACTGCTAAAAAAATAAGCACTTGTAGTTTCCTTTGCCTAGAAGCAGTGCCAGCAGAAGGTTATACTGAAGTAACCTTAGACTGTAACCAATAATTTTAAAAACTTTGTTTCTGATATACTTGTTTGTAAACAATAAGTATGGAGTTTTTCATACCAATTAACTGTGAAAATGAATAAGAAATGAAGTTGATATTGCAAGGCAGTTTTTATTTCTACCAGCTTTTTAATTTATGATCATAGGCACTGCTTTACTGTAAATGTTCAAAAGTATATGAATTCTCTTTCACAGCTGCAAAGATTTTTTGAGATATTCTTCAAAAACAGTTCTCCCCAACAAGCCCTCAACAACATGAAGGAGGCTATAAGCAAACTTCTACTTATGACTGAGATCTTCAGTGAAGCATCTGCCTCAGGACCAAATTCTTTCAATCAGTAAGTGACTTGCAGCAGTCATTGTAATTCTAGTGTAATGCAAGATAACTCCTGAGAACATAATACAAATTGTAGAGGATACACAACTCCTAAAATAAAAAATTCCCCTCCATTTCATACTTCTTTGTAAAGTAAGGACATACATTTAAGGAGTAAACCTCTTCAATATCCACAGTGTTTCTAGTTTGTGAAAAGGTTATGATGAATACCTAGGACCAGATGCTTTGTTCTGATGAAGTGTTTCAGGCAGCACAAATGAACAGAAATCACTCACAATTTGGCTAGTCCTAACATATATAAAGCTGTATTTCTTTTCAGTGAGCCTTCTCCTCGTATGTCAAATATTTAATGCTAGAATATCCCAGAAGGTTTAGAGCTGGCTCTAGCTGGCAACCTGAACAAGAGACACTGTAGAATAATGTACCTTATGAAATACACCTAGACACCAACAGTCACATTTCTATGTGTAATCATTCCCATTAGAGTGTTATAGTTCTCACCCATAAATCAACCTCTATTATGTAATATTTTTACTAATTAAAATTAATATTTGTTCTATATATGTTATGTCCCATCCCTGACATTTTTATGATAAATACTAAATAAGTCACTATTTACTACATTTATGTGTTTTATAAAGCTATTTTGAGAACCCAGGTGTTTCAGTGGCAGTAATGTAAAGCTCATTATTTGACTTACACAGTTGGGAATAAAGCTTACATTGTGAGTGGAGAGGGTAGCAAGGATGGAAGGAGTGTAATGGGAATGAAGCTATTCTGACAGCGGTCCAAACTCTCTTCTTTTAGCAATGGGATGGACTCTCTTGTTTTTGTAACACGAGACTTGCTTAGAGCTCCTGGTCCATGCCTTCAAACATCTCCATAGCTGTAGCAGAGTTCTTCAGCTTCAATAAGCCTGCAGAGTTTCACCATCTATTACCCTCCAAATGTCTTGAAACTTTTGGAGGACCTCATTCTCTTCAGAAGACATTTCCTCCTTTAGCATAATTTGCCTCCCTCACTGGTTTAACTGTCAACCATATAATAATACACTTTTATATAGCACTTTCATATAGCACTTTTATATCACCTCACAATCTGACTCCATATATGATTAATGCTGCTGGCTCTTGGAAGTTTTGTTTAGTCTGTGTTACATGCTGTCTTTTGACCTGTGTGCATGTTCTTGTGTGTGTTCTCTGGACCTGTGTGTGTATGGCATTTTACCATATTTATTGGATATGGTCCAGTGGTGAACTTGTCAGTGTTAGGTTTATGGTTGGATTCAATGATCTTAAAGGTCTTTTCCAACATAAATGACTCTGTGTTTCTGTATTTCACAGCAGTACCTAACCTGAATCTGATTCCTGTTATATTGTATTTCAGATGCAGCCAGTGTTTTCAAATGCTAACCTTTGACATTGGATTCGGCATGTCCATATACCCAGTAGTTCTTGAGGTGAGAAAATTACACAAATTATTGCTTGACCCCCAAAAAATACACCAAGAACACAGCAGGAAACCCTCTTTGATAGGTACTCTCAAATCTCTGAGAAATGTACAAATACTTTAATATTAATTTTGCCGAAATGTGAAGAGTTTCTATGGCAGAAACCAGTTTTTAAGAGTTGGAGTTCCTGTGATAAAGTTCACCGCACCATGAGGTGTGCGAATCTTTCAGTTTAGTATTAAAGGACTATCTATCACCCAACTGACTATCAGTGAAACAAAACCCACAGGAAGCCTTGCATGAAAGTAGAGGTAGATTTTAGATATGACAGAACAAAGATGTAGGAAGGAAGTTAAAATACCACAATTGGCCTTTAATACAAATGAAAGTTTTCCATAAATTGTATTGCACTCCTGCAGTTCATGACCCCCTTTGACCTCCACTGTGCTGTCTTCTTTCTGGATGATCCTCAAGGCCCTCAAAACCAGGGAGATGTGACCTATGACAGTGTTTGTGCCACTCTTGCTTCAGAACAGCCTGTCCTGAAACAAATACTGTACTACTTTCCAGCTGCTTCTCGTTCTCCCTGTATACACACATGAATATGTATATACCTAGCTATATAAAATGTTTGTCCATATTTGTGATATGCAAATATTTTAAAAAAAATTGTGAATATATCCTTACTTAAAATCTGTTCAAGTTTGTAGCAACAACAGTGCAGTCATTCTCTGCATCCTTCAGAAAAAAAAATCCTTTAAACACATAGGAAAAATGGACACATGAAAGCAATTTTGCAGTTTGAAAAATCCATGAAGACAATATCCTTAAATAGTCTGAAAAGACTCTTTTAGCTCGTATAAAAAGTGTGGCATGCCAGAAGAATTCAATAATTGTATTCCAGGCTGTAAAAAATTCTGACAGAAGTGTTTAAAAAACTAAACATAAAACATAATGTTTACCTGCCTGTATAGGAGTTTCAACCATTATCCACAATCCATAAATGTACAGTAAATCAGTAGGATTTATTAGTTTCTTATGAAAATACAAATTGCTCTAAAAAATAACAGTTGACAATTAATGCGACATTTGACTTTGAATAGTATCCCTTGGAAACTGTAGCATGCACACACCCTATGCATCTTGAGGTTATATTTGTGTTTATGCTAAAATAATGATTTAGTCATACTCTATAAATACTAATTTTTTTCATTCTATTAATATTGTTAAACTTATCCTTTTATCTGTAGTAACCCTAAATACCTGAGTTTTGCAAGAGTTATGTTAACATAAAATCTTTTTTTTAAATAAACTTTTAAGTCGAACATGAGAAAAAAGCTCATATGGCACTGCAATACTTCACTCTGTCCACTGGAGGGCAGGAAACATTGTGGTATGAAGGTGTGACAGAAAATGTGGCACACGTTTGTTATTTTATAATCTCGTCAGTTGTGTTACTATTACATTTTTAAAGTAAATAGTTCTAGTGTAGTATATATCGTTATAAGGAGACTGGACTTATTATTCAAACTATAAATTCTTATGTTGTTTTCCAAAAGGTGCATGAAAACTTTGACTTTCAAGATGAGGATGAATCAACTATTCAGGACCAAACTTTCAAAGAACTTATTTTTGAAGATACTTTTAAATTTCTCTTATCTAATGCATCCTCAACATCCACTTTCATTGAAGCTTTGCAAAAAATATATGGATCAACTGTGAGCAAGGTAGTTCATTCCAACTTTTTCTTTTTATTGACTATTTGAAAACATTTAATTTTAAATTGTATGCTTCTCTGAAATTGCTGATGCCTTATAGAAATTATAGACTGAAGGGTTTATTTTATCAAAAACTATCTATTATTGTATTCTTGGGAATAAAACTAACTATATTAAACAGTGGAATTTTTTTTTGTTAAAATTTGAGTCTTAAATTATGTAATTCCCCAGAATACTGTGCTTTAAACATATATTTAAAACTTTAACAAAGTAATTTTCCCATCATTTTTTTAAATGATCTTTTGTTAATATACAGATTTGTGTATTTTCACAAATTCACCCTGACTTGATTAACTCACACAAGTTAATGAGCATCAGAATTAAATTTTGTGCCCTACAACTTTGTCTCTTATTCTGAATGCAATATCGAAATTTTTTTGCATTTATAGGATCTGTATAAAGTTTGCATGACTAGTGAAAACTATTTCTGGTAAGCTGAGGTCTCTTCTAGCAGTATTTCTCTCAGTCTGGGCACTTTTAAGGATGCATGTCTGAGGAGCATCCTGCTTGCAAGACTTACAGGAACTAATTTATCCATATGACTTCTGTCTCTCAGCCAGGTGTGGCTAAAACAGGGTCATGGGTTCTAAATTTATGGCAGGATAAAGTAGGAAGCAGCAGACATATGCATGAGTGATGCAATTACCTAGGCTGTGTTCCATGGGATACCATGACTTGTGCTTTTCTACACAAAAGCAGTGCACAATGAACTTTATTCTGTATTGAAAAATGGGAAGAGGTATCAAGGAGCTGGCTGGATGAGGTTAGGACTAGTTGTGATCTGCTGTAACTTGTTCCTTTGATCTCCAAAGGGATTGGGGTCTAATTGAAAGCACATTGCTTTCCATGGGATTTCACCAGAACATGCTGCCCTTTCCTTCACAGGATGGAAAGTACCACAGAGAAGATGAGCAATGTTTCTCTTTAGAAGAGATAAATTCAATGATCACTTTCATAAAGGAGCTGAAGAGTCTTGGACAGTTTGAGCTGGTAAAATAAATAGGGTTTTGTTGTACTGGATGTATATTTTATGTAAATCTCCTAACATTTCTCCTTCATTATCCTTCATTATCATTCTTTGCTGTCTGGCACATGTATGAGGCTGGATGGGCAGGGAAGCAAGGAGATAGAGTTGACACTCATTTTATTTTGGAGCATCATTTGCATTTAATTTAAAAGACATAAAGAAATACAACAGAGAATTTGAGCTTATGATTTATTGAAAAGGACAGCTAAAGCAGAAATAGACACCAGAAAAGAGAA
>VZRE01004376.1:157270-170678 GCA_013396775.1 Cephalopterus ornatus | reverse complement strand
GATAGGATGGGATGGAGATGGGGATGAGACCTGGAGCTGATCCTGAGCCTTGGGCTAGAGCTGGTCCCTGACCTGGCCCTGGGACTGGATGTGGGCCTCGCCCCTGGTCCGCAGGGACGCCTGTGCTCCCAGCTCCTCCTGACCCCCCAGCAGAGCTCCAAGGACACCCTCCGCATTTGCTGGCTTCCTTCCCGTGTAACTAATTAAGTAATTAAATGAACTGGGGCGGGGGGAACCCCCAACCCTGCCAGCCCTGCTCTGCAAGGACAACAGAGCTGCATAGCCCAGAATCCCATTCCTATTCCCGTCTCCCGTGTTTGCTTCAACCTGGAGCTCTTTGTTGCCATGGGTTTTCCACTGCCTGATGTGGTTGTGAGAGAAGATGTTAATGGAGAGATCCAGATCCATTAATCCAGTGAATTAACGTTAAACAAAGAGAAATCCAGTCCCCAACTGCTGCCTGACAGAATCAAGAAGCTGGGACCAGCCATAGCCCCAAAACAATGAAGTTGATACAGATCCAAATACTCCTCTTGGTTCCCAAACTCTGAGTGGCACCTGCAGTGACAAGAGGTGGCTGAAACCAGCGGCTTAACTGGCTTTCGAGGGGACAGCCAATACCCTGTGGGGACATTGCAGAGGCTGGCATTTACTTTAGAGGATTAAACACCGGGAGGAGGGAGAATAAATCCTCCGTGGGGCTGTAACTGTCTCCAGGGCTCAACAAGCAGCTTAGGGCTGAGCAGCCCTGGGGCCTTTCCACAGCACATTTTCTGTCACGGAGGTGTTATTTCCACAGTCTCAGCACTGCACTGACCCCACAGGGGCCCGGCAGGATGAGGGAACTCCCCAGGAAGGGGCTGTGCAGCTGAGGAGATGCTGCCTGGGCACACGGGAGAGAACGGCCGTGAGCTGCCACATGCGGATAAATGACCATGTGCACCCCCAGGCAGAGCACTGGCTCCAAAACCTACCCCCAACACCTCCAAAACACCTCCAATGACTTCAAAACCACTCCAACATCTCCAAAATCTCTCCAACACGCCTCCAACCCCCCCCACCAGACCTTCTCAAAACTCTCCAAAACCTCTCCAACATCTCCAACCCCCGCTCCAAGCTCTCCAAGATCTCTGCAACACCTCCAGTGCCTTTCCAAAACCTCTCCAACATTTCCCACCCCTCCAATGCCTCCCAAACCTCTCTGACTCCTCCAAAACCCTCCAATATCCTCAAAGTCTCTCCAACATCTCCCAAACCCCTTCAGCACCTTCAAAATCCCTAGAGCGTCTCTAAAACCTCTCCAGTCTCCTCAAAATCCCTCTAACACCTCCAGAACCTCTCCAACACACCTCCAAAACACTCCAGTGCTTCCAAAATCTCTCCAACACCTCTGAAATCAATCTAACACTTCCAAACCCCCTCCAATCTCTCCAAAGCTGGTCTGTCTCCAGAACCTCTCCAAAACCTCTGCAATATTGCCAACACCTCCAGATCCTCCAATGGCTCCAAAATATCTCCAGCCTCTCCGGAATCTCCCTGAAGCTCCTCCAGTGCCTCCAAAATCCTTCCAACACTTCCATACATCTTCCAACCTCTCCCGAATCTCTCCATCACCTCCAAAACTTTTCCAATACCTCAAAAACTTTTGCAAAATTTCCACCGCCTCCAAAACCCTCTATTGCCTCCAAAACTTCTCCAACATCCCCAAAACTCATCCAACACCTCCAAAATCTCAACAACACCTCCAAACCCCTTCCAATAATTTCAAATCCTTCTGACTCCCCCCAAACCCCCTTCAAAATCTCTCCAGCACCTCTAAAACATCTCCAACCCCTCCAAAAACCTCTTCAATGTCTCCAAGAGCCTCCGCAAAACTTCTCCAATGCCTCCAAAACCCCTCTGACATCTTCAAAACACCTGCAACCTCTCCAAGCTCTCTCTATCTCCAGAACCTCTCCAAAGCCCCCAAAACATCTTCAACATTTTCAACACCTCCAAAACCCCTCCAATACCTCCCAAACTCCTCTGACTCCTCCAAAACTCCTCCAACACCTCCAAAACCCTTTCAAAACCTGTAAAACCTCTCCAGCACCTCTAAACCCCCTCCAGCCTCTCAAAAAATCTTTCCAATATCTCCAGAACCTCTCCAAACCTCTTCAATGCCTCCAAAACTCCTCAGACACCTCCAAAGCTCCTCCAGCACCTCCAGACCCCCTCTGACTCCTTCAAAACCTCTCTGACATCTCCAAAATCCCTCCATCATCTCTAAAATCCCTCCAACACCTTCAAAACTCCTGACTCCTCCGAAGGCCCCCCAACACCTCTGCAATGCCCCGGCTGAGCCGAGGTCTGTGCCGTGCCCAGCAGAGTGTGGAGGTGAGGCTGGAGCTCCTGGATCTGCCACCTCAGCAGGGCTCCCATTAGGATCAGCAGCTGTGCTGGCACGTTACCATGGTGATCATTAAAAGGATAAGCTTATTATCACCATTTGTCATCCCGAGAGGGCTGTGTGTGGACACATGCTCCGAGGTGCCGGGGAAACCGGGGACACGGATCTGCTGAGCCAGGACATCGGCCTCCAAAGCCGGGGGACACCCACTGCTTCCACCACTCTTGTGTTTTGGCATGGCATTCTTGGGGTCTCCAAAACAGAAGTGGCCCCAGCTCCCCGGGCTGGGTGGGAGGGATCTGCAGGCACAGAGCCAGCTGACGAAACAAAAAGAAGGAAGAGAACCTTCTGCCAAATTTCTGGATCCCTACAGGGAGATTGCTTCTCTATTCCTATTTTCCCTGCAAAGCCCAAGGAGGTGGAACAGCTTTTAGCACAGGATGTGGGGCTGAGGGTGACTGTTGAGCTTTGCAAGCCTTTGTCCTTGCTTTGTGCCCCAAGGCAAAGGGTTCATAAAGCATGGAATGGTTTGGGTTGGAGACATTAAAGCCCATCTCGTTCCACCCCCTGCCATGGGCAGGGACACCTTCCACTAGCCCAGGTTGCTCCAAGCCCCATCCAACATGACCTTGGACACTTCCAGGGATCCAGGGGCAGCCACAGCTTCTCTGGGCAACCTGTGCCAGGGCGTCCCCACCCTCACAGCTCAAAATTCCTTCCCAATATCCCATCTAACCCTACCCTGTGTCAGTGGAAAGCCATTCCCCCTTGGCCTGTCCCTCCAGGCCCTTATAAAAAAATCTGTCCCCATCTTTCTTCCAGGCCCCCTTCAGACCATATAGACACAACACGGTGTCCCCAGTGTCCTTGTGCCTCACACGGGTAATAACAGGTCTCACACAATCCCATCAGGGACTTTGTGGTGTTGTAGATCCGTGAAACTCGAGGTGCAAGGACTCCATCTGCCACCAGCATCACTAGAGCATAAGAAGTGTGTCCTGGGAGTGCGGCCATGCCGGACCCTGGGTCTGCTTTATCCCATTCCCGGGGCTCTGCCCGTTGCTGCAAGTGCCATATCTTAAAGAAAATATAGAATCCACCCCATCTCTGAGTGTGGCAGCACCCGTTTGGGTTTGGGGCTCCTCGAACTGGGATGCAGCATGGTTTGGACCATACCTGGACTAGCCCCAAGGTAGGAGAAGTCATCCTCCTTTTTTTATTTATGCAACTTCACATTTTAAAACACAGAAGAAAGGGAAATACTGTGGAGCTGAACAGCTGTTTTGGGAGATCAAGGGAACAGGATTTGTGAAAATAATTTGTCTCTGCATGGTTTATCACTTAATTTTTATTACAACCAGCCGCTCAAATGCACTGGAAGGTGATTTGAAGCCCTCTTATCCAAGCTTCCTGCACAGCTCCAGCCTTGATTGCAGCCCCTTCAATCCCACATTCAAATATTCGTCACATTTAATTGTTTTATTCCTGTTTTGCAGCATTTGGATTTTTGCCTTCAGGGTGAGTCTGAGCCTCACGCCAACCCAGCAGCTGCCTGTGCTTCCCCTCCCATCCCACCTCTCCGTTCCCATCTCCTTTATTGTTCCTACCACAAACTGAGCTGTAGCTCATTTGGAATGCCATGGATAAATGAGCATTTTGCTGACCTGCCACCTCATGTAAAGTAGTTTGATGAAAAGGGTTAAGCTCTGTTTTATAAATCCAATAAAGCGGCTTGGGAAAGTTTTGTCCGCAAACCCCAACCTCTCCCCGTGTCTCCCAAGTTCCTTGGCAAGGAGTTTGCTTATTTAGCAAGATGTATAAACCCAGCAGGTAAAATTCCTGAGTACAAATTCCTGAAGAAAGTACAAATGTGGATAATTAATTACATAAACCCACCACAGCCTGTGCTCTGGGGAAGGGGTGCTCCCAAAATGCCTCTCCCCAGAATGGGTGTCCATCCTCTTCCACCTGCCATTGCTCAGTGTGAGGCACAGGAACTCACAGCCTGGTGTCCCAGCGATGGAGAGAGGTGACTTGGGGCTGTTATCCCACACCATCCCACATCCCTGTGCTGGGCAGACTGGTCAGGACCATCCAGGGTGGGCCATGGTGGGCAAGGGACCTTTGTGGCCACCACAGCTCCTGACCAGGTCCTTCTGCTTCCTGCTTTGCTCCCCACTGGGATTCACCTGGGACTGTGTGGGTGCTGGGTTTTTGGCACACTGATTATATCCCTAGGAATGGCTTCCCAAATCCCATGAAGGGCAGCTGCTCCTAGACTGGGACCAAAGAAGCCCACGGGTCAGGGCAGTGAGGACTTCCCCAAAGGAGAAGGTGTGGGGGAGCACTGGCAAGAACAAGCTCCAGGCAGGCTCTGTGAGTCAGATGTTTTGCGTGTATCTAAAAGGGAGCCCTGGAAATTCATCCCAGTGTCCAAATCACCCCTTCCAACAGCTCCAGAGCCGGAGGAGCGGGTGGGAGAGGGGCAGCCACGGCAGCTTGCTCCCTCCAATGAGAGACTTCTCCACTCTCCTAAATGCAGGGAGAAAGGACTCATATGGGCTGTGGCTTCTTTTAAACCTACGCAAACATCAGAATCTGTCCCGACCTTCTTTCCAGACCTCTAAATCCCACCCAGGCAACACAACAGGATGTCCTGACCTACCCTTCCACAGCTCTCCCCACTCTCACCCTCCCATCAATTCTGTGGGGACACCAGCAGAGGTGCAGGTGGTGGTGGAGGAGGATGATGGAGTCTGGGCTCCCATGAGCTAGATCCCATCCTGAGAAGTCTGTCACCAACCACGAGCTCCTGTGGGGATCCATCAGGAGCCACAAGTATTCATGACCTGCCTCTCGCCCCGAGCTTCGGTTGGCACTAATGGGTTTTTATTGAGCGAGGGGGCAGCAGGGTCCCATCTGCCAGGGATGCTTTCTTCCAGGAAGCATAGTGTGGAGTGGGATCAGGGGCTCCTAGGGACTGGACACACCAGCCAGTTCCCTTTTATTCCGTGTTCCTGCTCCGTTCCACTCGGCCCATTAGCTGAGGCATTAAATTTTAACATTTTTTGTTGCTCCTTGCAGCCTGTTCCTGGTGAGTGGGTGCCTGGGTGGGTGCCAGGGCCCTGGCGCTGCACCCGAGGGACCTGGGGGACCACGGGAGTCTGGCTGTGGTGGGGGTACCCACCTGCATCCCACAGGCAGGAGAGGGGCTCCCAGGGACCAACATGGAAACAGGATCGCTGCAAACACTCTGCACAGCTCTGATGCCAGGCTGGAAGAGCTAGGGATGTTCAGCCTGGAGAAGAGAAGGCTCCAGGGAGACCCGAGAGCCCCTTCCAGTGCCTAAGGGGCTCCAAGAGAGCTGGAGAGGGACTGGGGACAAGGGATGGAGGGACAGGACAAGGGAGAATGGCTTCCCACTGCCAGAGGGCAGGGTTAGGTGGGATATTGGGAAGAGATTCTTGGCTGTGAGGGTGGGGAGGCCCTGGCACAGGTTGCCCAGAGCAGCTGTGGCTGCCCCATCCCTGGAAGTGTCCAAGGCCAGGTTGGATGGGGCTTGGAGCAACCTGGGATAGTGGAAGGTGTCCCTGCCCATGGCAGGAATGAGATGGTCTTTAAGGTCCCTTCCAACCCAAACCATTCCATGATTCTGTGATTCTGTGAGATGAAATTGGGATAAACTTCCTTCCAGGCTGGTTACATCTCTCTCCTGGGGGGACAGGACCCAGAGCAGCACAGCTGGAGCTTTCTGGCCATGAGGAGTTAAAAAGCCACCATTTTTTGCCATTAGTTGGGGATGTGGCTGGAGCAGACATGCTGCAGGCAGAGCTGTGCATTGAATAATTCAGGGTGAGAGATGATGAAGCCCATGGGCCAAGCTGGGGAAACCTCTCCATGTCCTCCTGCTCCCACTTCCCAAAGACATGCCCTTTGCTTCTGTCCCAGGGTTCTGGATGTGGGCTGGGGTGATGGACCAGAGTTGGGTCTCAGGGATCTGGGGGACATATGCTGATCCCTGAGCTTGTCCCAATGGATGGGTAGTGGTGAGTGCATGGGGCCTCGTGGGCACCTGGCCCAGGGTGCTGGCCTGGCTTATCTGCCTGGAGCAGCTGGACACTGCTGGCATGGCTACCCTGGATTGTACCAATGGTCCCTCTTGGGGCAGGGAGACCAACTGTGGGGCAAAGATGCCACTCGTGGGGCATAGACACATGCTGTGGCACAGGGACACCCCTCACAGGTCACCATGGTGCTCCTGTCATGTGCCCTGCAGTGGGGAGCAATCCTCCAGGATGGCTCCAGGATGGCTCCAGGATGGCTCCAGGATGGCTGCCAGGACACTTACTCCACCGTCGGCAGGGCACAGGGCGCCCACGGGCACTCAGGCTAAGAGATTTCCCCTCTGGTTGTGCAACGTCTCCCATGTCAGAGCCTGGGAAGTCAGACGGGCACTGGGGACAGAGGATGGGTCCCTCGGTGACACCCTGTGCACGGGGCGGGCGGGCTGAGTTTGCCAGGTCTCAGCTGCAGCACTGGTGAGCCCCGAGGCAGACGCCCGGTGTCGGGAGAGGGCGGCTGGAGCTCGGGCAGACGGCAGGCGAGGAGTTAACTTCCAGCCTCGCCGCGGGAGTCTGGAGCTATTAATACTCGCACGCTGGTTTAGCTGCCAGAGCGAGCGGCTGCTCTACCGGTGAGACGAGCCCCGCGGAGCCGCCGCTCCAGGACGACACAACTTTCCTCCTCCATCAGCGTGTTGGGCTCCCGACCCGGCCGCCTGCCTGCCGGACCCTTCCAGACCCCTCTGGATCCTGCCAGAGCCTGCTGGACCCCACCTGCTGCAGGGGACACTTTTCCCTCACAGCGACACGGGCACCATCCACCCACCGGTGCCACTTCCCGCGGCCTCTGAAGCACCGCAGGGCTCGGACCCCTCGCCCGGGTGATGCCATCCCAGGTGCCTGCTCGCACCCCCTGAGGAATGGCACTGCCGCCGGCCGGGCTGCTCGATGGGTGCCGGGGTGGCACTGGGCATCGTCAGCCCCGGAGCGAGGGCGACGTGGGACATGACACAGCCCGGCGCTGCCTCCGTGCCCGGTGAGCGGCCGGTCCCGGTGCTCAGCCCGGCCGTGTGACGGGCTCCCCGACACCATGGCCCCGAGAGGGCCAGCGTGAGCCTCCGGCCACCGCCGGCACCGGCAAGGAAGATGCCAACACCCCTCCCACACTGCGTGCCCTGCGGTCCCCCTCGCCCGGGCACGGTGGCCACTGGAGCCGAGCGATGGATTCCTTCTGCTTCATCTGCTTCCAGAAAGAGGAGCTGCAGCCCCTGCACCTGCACAGGTCAGTGCCATGGATCCTGGGACACCACAGGTGGGGACACAGCGCTGCTGGGGCTGGGCCATGACCCCATGGTGGGGCATGGCATGGGAGCAGGGCACCGAGCTGGGCTGGGGGACAGAGCCTGGCACGGGCCATGCCAAAGTTTCCCTTTTGGGCCCCACACATGGGTGCTGTGGCAGCATCTGTCCCCCCGCATCCTCTCCTGGCCGGAGGAGCCCAGAGTCCCATTCTTGTGCTGTGCAGTGCCGCGAGAGGCTGCAGCGCACAACACGTGTGTGCATCTGGCATGTGCTTCCCTGGCAGCAGCTCTCTGGGAATCCAGTGGGCATCCTGTGCCATGCCATGCCATGACATGCTGGTGTGCTCATGGGACCAGGGCTGTGGGCAGCAATGTGCATTCCAGATCTATTCCAAATCCATCCTGGAGACATCCCACCCACTCCTGCCCACCTGAGCAGGGTCCCTGGCCAGTCTCTCCTCTTCCCTGGCTGGCTGGGGCCAGAGGGCCAGAGCAGTTTGAGGGTCCCCAAAGACAGCCACGAGGCCCGTCCCTCTCGGCAGCAGCACCGGCACTTGCCTCCCCCTTCCCCAAAATCTCCTCTCCCATCGGCTCTGCTGAGCGGCAGCCAAGGACAATGTGCCGGTGCTGGAATTAGCCGGGCAGCCGGTGAGGATGCGAGGTGTGAACGCTGGCACATGTTGTGCCCAACTGCTCCTCCGTGGCACTGAGCCACTGCCGGCTCCTGTCCCACGCCTTCATCCCCAGAGCAGAGCTCCCACCCGCTCCAGCCAGGAGCCTCCCAGGCACTGGCTGCCCATGGCGAGGGGTGAGGGGGACTCAGGGCCATCAGCTGGGCTGTGGGTGGGGGACAATCCAGGCAGTCTGTCCTTCCCCACGGTGTGCGGGAAGTTGTAGGATTTGTTTTGGTGTAAATCCTGGAGTTTTGGAGCCTTGGTTCCCGTGAGTCACTGCCCAGGTTGGGGGGACAGGGAGACCAGGGATTGAGAAGGGCCTTGGGTGTGGGTGCCGCTGGCTGAGGGATGCACAGAATTCCCAGGGCTCCCATTCCATAGCCCAGCCTGGGGCTGGAGCTGACTGGCAGCATCCAGACTGTGCTGGGTCACAGGTGTCACAAGTTTGTCATCCTCAGCCACAGAGGGAGCACCCAGGGTGGCAGTGTGGTGGCCCAGAGTCCTCAGTGGTGGCCGCAGGGACCACCCCTCCCTGCACAGGGGGATGGAGAAGGAGGAACATCCTTGGCTTGTGCCTGCCCTGCCCTGCTCCAAGGTGAGCTAAGCTGGGGGGGTCCCTGTGTCTGAACACCTCCCTAATTGTCACCAGTCTGTCCCTAAGCCTGTCTGCATCCCGTGGCGACACGGCTGTCATTGCATGTCACCTCCAGCACAGCCCCATCGGGGTAGGCTCCCCTCGGGTGACCAAGGGGTGCTATCAGAGGGTGCTCCCTGGTCCTGCCACCTGCGCCAGGGGCAGTAAGTGGGCCTCACGCATGGGTGCTGCGGCAGCATCTGTCCCCCCGTCTCTGTCCCCTCTCGTGTCTGTCCCCCGGTGCCTGCACCCCCGTATCTGTCCCCCGGTGCCCGTCCTCCCGCGCCTGTCCCCGCAGCCTCTAGATGGTGCCAGGAGAACGGTCTGCGAGCGGAGGCGGCCGGCGCCGTGCTGTGCTGGATGGTGCTGGGTACCGGGGTGCCGAGCTGTCGGGGTGCCAGGGCAGAGCCCGTGGCTGTCCCCGTGCCCCCAGGTCAGTCCCTCCCTCTCCCCGAAGAAACACGTTCTGCCTCTTTTCCCGGGAAACCCATTCAAAAGAACCCCCTTCTATTGCCTTCCAGCCCGGTAGCTGCACAGCCATCATTAGGCTCCAGAGTCAACATCATTCCCAAGCTCCCCGCAAGTGCGGCCGGTGCTGCAGGTCCTGACCCAGCCTGCGCTGGGGGACCAGCCCGCAGGATGCTGTGTCCCCCGCCCGGCTGTTGGGGTCCATCTCATGTTCCCCGGGAGCACGGACGGGCCCTGGGGCTCTGAGGAGAGGGACATCACCCCAAGGGCCGCTGGCAGGGGCTTGGCGTGTGCCCACCAGGCAGCTGCGCTGCCCCACAGCTCCCGGGTCGTGTCCCCTCCCTGACCTTGAGAGCAGCCGCTGGGAATCTCATCCCGGCTGCCACCACATGGGATGGCAACACACGCGTGGGGGGACCACCGAGGTGGGGGGCACTGAGCCCCCCGTCCAGAGTCCGGGAACAAGCTCCCACCACTCCCCTTTACCCTGGAATTCCCCGTGGATGGGAGCTGTCCCCTGCGACGGAGGGGTCACCCAGCGCCCCCGACATGGGTGTTGCACCCCGGGCTGGCGGGGTGGGGGGTGTTCGGCCCCCAGCCGAGACCCGCCGGAGCCCCCCGGGACCAGCGAGTCCCCTTCGCCGGAGCTGCGGCTCCCGGCGTGCTCCGCTCGCGCGTCAGCCTTTCTCCTTCCCTCCCTCTCCTCCTTCCCAGCATCCCCGCAGCAAACCCGGCAGGTTTTAGCTCATGTCACCGGTGCGTGACAGGCTGCGGGTGGCAGTGGAACCCCGACCGTGGGCTGCTCAGCCCCTTGGCTCCTGCCCTGACCAAGCGACGCCAAAGGGACAGCAGACCTTCTCGCTGAATTCGGAGGGGATTTGGCTCGCTGAAAAAATTTTAGGCTTTCCAGGTCCTTTCCCACCACCCACCCTGCCCAAGCACATCCCATGGCACAAGCTGGATATTCCCTTTCTGAGCAGAAATCCCAGGGACACTCATTGTCCCTCGGGGAGCTGGGGGATCTTCGCACAGTTTGGGATTGTATGAGGTGATAAACATATTTGATCTGGTTCCTTTCATCTCGTTAATCTTAATTAGTTATTAATATTCTGGGAGCACTTTGAAGGCCACAAGCTCGATGCAAATGCTCCCTGGTACTACTGGTGTTACTATTACTCAGTGTGTGTGTGACCCACATGCTGCCGAGGGCCCGGGCTGAAGCCTGGAAGCCACAAAGGGAGCTGACAAGCCCCATGGAGCTCCACAGAGCCCCACGGAGCCACATGGTGTCCTCTGGAGTCCTGCTGAGCCCCACAGACGCCTGTTAAGCCCCATGGAGCCCCAGAGATCCCCAAAGAACCCCACAGAGTGGTGATAAGCCAGTGAAGCCTCATGGAATCTTCCATGGAGCCCTGCTGAGCCCTACAAAGCCCCACAAAGACCTGGTGAAGCCCATGGAGTCCCATGGAGTCCTGATGAGTCCCATGGAGCCCCACAGAACTCCACAAAGCTCCATGGAGTCCCATAGAGCCCTGCTGAGCCCCACTAAGCCCCACGGAGGCCTCCCAAGCCCCACAGAGTCCCATGGAGTCCCACGGAGTCCCACAGAGCCCTGCCAGGCCCAGTTGGTCCCTCACTGCCACCTCAGCCTCTGTGTACCCCCAGCATAGCACAGCCCCAAGCCCCAGCACCGGGGTGGTGACACTAGGAGGTGATCCGTGTGTAGGACCTGTGACGCCATCCCCGCAGCCCGCCGTGGTCCCTGGGCTGGGCTGGCTCCCTGGGCACTGGCACCTCCCAGCTGACCTAGAAACAGCCCGGAGCTATAAATAGGGTGGGAGCCAAAGGAGAGCTCAGAGGAGCAGCTTGGAATGCTGCAAGCGGGAGGCTGCGGGAGCTAGAATGGCATGGCAAGGACAGGCAGGGGACACAGGGTGACATGGGACTTGGGAAGGGGCGAGGCTGGACCCACTCGGTCCCCAGCAGCCCATGGAGTGGGGTGTGCGAGGAAGGCAGATGTGGCTTTCACCAGCCTGTGTCCTGCTGGCCCAGTGGCACAGGGAGCACTGGAGCTCTTCCCTCATCTCCCAAAACTTTCCCTTTTCCCAGCATCTTCCCCCCATGATGCTCTCCTGCCCTGTGTCACCCCTTTCCCGGCCCCACAGCAGCTGCTCTGGGCACCTTCAGCCCCCATCCAGACCACCCTGGCTTGCTGGGGCACTGGGCTCTGGCATTTCTCCTCTCATGCCACACCCATGTCCACATCCCAATGGGGATCATCCACACTTGGAGCATTCAAGCCACAGGGGCTAGAGCTATTGCAGGAACGAGCAAGTGGAGGGAGATTGAGGGGACTGGCACCATGAGACACAGCTGCCTTTCCCAGGGCCCGGACCCCATGCAGCTGCCAAGCGGGAAGAGGGTGACAGTGGCACAGCCGATCCTGACAGAAATTAAAGCACAGTGTTGGAGTGTGATTCACCCTCTTGCTTTAAAGTCATTCATGAAAAGACTCATTGCTCTGCGTCCTCTACAGGAGCAGATCAGAGCTGGCAGTGAGTCAGTGCCGATGGCTCCCCGGACCTGTCCAGGGGTTGGGTGGCTCAGGGGGCAATGGGACAGCCCCAATCCCAGCAGAGTGGGCACAGCTGGTGTGTGGAACAGCCCACTGCCCCCCCTCAGAGCATGAGGAAGCCCCATGGCTGTGGGTCAGGTCCAAGTGGCATCAGGGGAGCAAAGGGATCCAGCACCCAGCTGAGAGTCAAGCAAATTGTGGTCTGTGTTAAATGTTCATGCTCAGCGTCTGTGGGGACAGAACGAAACGCAGGAAGAGATGTGCCCAGGGATGCTCAAAGGAGGAGCACAGTGCCTGCCTCTCACCTTCCTCTGGAAAACCTGTTGCTGTCCCCTGGCCTGGAGGTAGCTGAGAGCTCCTGGTGCCCAGCTCTGGCACCTCTTGCTGAGCATGTTGCCGAATTTAAGGAGGCTGAAGGAAAGCCACTGTGATGCTTTTGCCTCAGCTGGTGTTCCCTAGCTCAGCCCAAATGGTCCTGCCATCCTTGGGAAGCCTCATGTCCTGCATCTACTGAGGAGCAGCACTTGGGGAGCAGCCTGTGCTATGGTGGGGCATCACCTGTGCCGTAGGGGAACAGATTGCCCATGGAAGCTGTGGCTGCCCCATCTCTGGAAGTGTCCAAGGCCAGGTTGGATGGGCCTTGGAGCAACCTGATCTAGTGGAGAGTGTCCCTGTCCATGGCAGGTCCCTTTCCATCGAAACCATTCTGTGACTCTGTGATGCATGGTGGGCATCACCCACACCACGGTGGATATCACCTGTGCCAAAGGAGAGGGACCAGAGCCTTGGAGGGCTCAGGGATAGCAGTGCCCAGGGGACCAGTGGGCAGCAGGATCAGTCCTGCATCTGGGCATTCCTGCTGCATGGTGCCAGTGCTGCTGACCCCCATATGCTCCAAGCTTGGACTATCGGGCTGCTTGGGTGGGTAAGGGGTGTGAAGCCGACCCCGTAGGAGCACCGGTCTCATCTCTATTGTCTCCAGCCCCGTGGTCTGCTCCGTGCCGAACCCGCGGTACCGGAGCTCCGCACTCGGTGGGGAGGGAGCGGCTCATCCCTGACCCCCCTCTCCAGGGCTACTCCCGCTCTTAATCCCTTCAGCTACATGGAGGGCGGGGACAAGCAGCGCCCCGCATCCCTCGTCGCGCATCTCCCCGTCCCCGCGGGGCCAGCGGCGGAGCCCTCCCGCTCCTCCCGCTTCGCGCTCCCTCCCCAGGGCGGCGCCGGTGCCGGTGCGGGCGGAGCGCGGCGCGGGGCGGGCGCAGCCGGGGGCTGCGGGGGGCTCGGCTCCGCTCCGCTCCTCCGGCGG
>VZRE01004376.1:146999-157137 GCA_013396775.1 Cephalopterus ornatus | reverse complement strand
CGCGGGGCTGGGGGTGCGGGGATGAGGTGGGGCGATGGGGGTGCGGCTGTGGGAGTGCGGGAGACGCTGCCCGCCCGGTACCGAGGCCGCCCTTTGTTTGCCCGCACGGCGCTGGGAGGGGGCAAACCCTTCATGCCGGTACAACCGGGGCTCCGGGAGCGGGGGGAGGCACCGGTGCGGGCGCTGCCCCCGGGGATCGGCCGGTCCCCCCGCACCGGGTCCCTCCTGCGGCCGATGGCACCTGCGCTCCGGGCGGCCCCGGCACGGCGCGGGGGGGACGAGGAGGAGGGACGGGGACGGCGGGGCGTGAGTGACACCAGAGCGGAGCCGGGGTTGGTGACCGGGGGGCTGGTCCCCGGGGGCTCCCGATGGATTTGGGGGCGTCTGGAAGGATGCGCTGAGGTGGAAGGCAGCTGGAAGCAGGAGAAGGGGAGAGCGGGGAGAGGCGGCCTTGGGGGCAGCTCAGGCCATGTCCCCTCGTGTCCCTTCATCACCTCCCATCGTGTCCCCTCATTGTGTCCCCTTGTGTCTCCTCATCACCTCCCCATGTCATCTCCGCTTGTTTTCCCTCATGTTCCCTCATCTCCCCCTGTGTTCCCTCATCAGCTTCCTGTCTTCCCTCTTACCTCTCCCCTCGTGTCCCCTCATGTCCTCTTGTCATCTCCCCTCAAGCCCCCTCATCATTTCCCCTCCTATCCCGTCATTGTCTCCTCATTGTGTCCTCTCTTGTCTCCTTGTCATCTCCCCATGTGATCTCCTCTTGTCATCTCGCTTTGTGTCCCCTCGTGCCCCTTCATTGTGTCCCCTCATGTCCCCTTGTGTCCCCTCATCACCTCCCCTGTCCCCCCTCTCGTCCCCCCGTGTGCCCCCATGTCCCCTCGGCGCCGGTGCGGGCACAGACCCGGACCCAGCCTCCATCCCACACCAGCCTCTCCCCGGCTGCGGCGGGAAGGGGGAGCGTGACCCACTTTCCTCCAGGTCCGGCCTCGCTGCCGCTGTGGCCGCGGGCAGGCGATGCCAGCCGGGAGCCCCACCACAGCTCAGGGACCGGGAGCGGGGACAGGGGCAGGGTGGTCCAGCCTCAGCACCCCTCTGTGCCAGACTGGTATCGAGGTGCAACCCACGGGGAGGTGAAGCTTAGAGCTGGGTGCCCACACGCCGAGCCCCCGGCCCGCCCGGCGCTCAGAGTGGCTCTGAGCGGGGTGTGCCCGTGCCCTGCCCGGGATGCTGTGGGAGGAGATGAGGCAAAGTGGCGCTGGGAGCATCCTCCTTCATGGGGACATTCCCAGCGGTGGGAGCCGGGGCTGAGGCATGGGTGATGCCCAGGCTGCGTGGGGCACATAAAGGCTGTGCAGCCTCTTGGAGTGGTGTCAGGGCTGGTTTTTGTGGTGGGGTGATGTGCCCCCATTGCCCCCGGGAGTGAGCAGGGCTGAGGGCCAGCTGGCCCTGCCCTGGGGACCCGGTGGGCAGGCAATGGGCAGGTGCCGTTCGGGGCATTTGTCTTTGCAGATCCCAACCGTGCGGTGCTGCTGGCGCTGGTGGAAGAGTTTTGGGAGGGAGATGATGACAGGCTGATGAAACCAATCAAACAATGAAGTAATCATAAATCCCCGGTGCCGGCGGTGAAGGCGGGAGCAGCTGGAGGCTGGAGGAGCTGAGGTCCTAACGAAACCATCCCGCTCAGCAGCAGAAATCCTGGGAGGCCGAAGCACTGGAAGGTGGCCAAGGTCCTGTCACCAGGGCCGATGGACAGAGACAGAACAGCACAGTGTGGATGAGGGCAGGGAAAATCCTGCTGGCAACTCCAGGGGAGCAGTGCAGAGGGCACGGAGGACAGCAGAAGGAAGGAAGAGTGGTGGGTCCCCAGGAGCTGTCAGAGTTCTGGTGCTGCTTTGTTTGCTCTTCAGAAATTTGTCTGCGAAACCTGAATCCTGGGACCAGAGGCTGAGGAATCTTGTCACAGGCTGATAGTCAGGATGGGAGATGGATCCCACAGCGGGAGATGCTATGGATGGGTGTGACAGGGCCTGACCCTGCCCCACAGCTGGAACATCCCCACCGGGAGAGCAGCTCCTGCCAACTGGGAGCCTGCACGTGGCTGGGTGTTCATTGGCTTTGCTGAAGATGATCCTGGTGCTAAGAAGGCTTCTGTAGTCTAGGCAAGGAGCTGGTATGAGAATTGTTGGATAACCTGGAATTCAGTACCAATTCAATCCCAGACTGGGGTCACTGGGAAGTCCCTGTTACTGCAGGTGCTTCAGTGGAGGTTTGGTGCTGGTTCGGGTGGTGTCAGTGGTGCTCCAGCATTTCCCTGAAGAGCCAGCTGGAGAACATCTAGATGTGCCCCATCCATGGCCTCTTTGGGGGATGGCTGCTCCTCCCAGGCTGTGGGATGCTGGCAGAGGGCCTGTTCCCAAACTGCTGCCACAGGCCGATGTCCCTAAGCCACATGTGACCAACCACTTCCCGGACATGGCTTATCCTGAGTGGTTTTGGATGGTCCTGGGATGGCACACGGGTGAAGGAACCCTTTCCCTACACGTTTTGCTGCTTTTGGCGGGGTGGGAAGCAATGGCTGGCCCGGGTGGAGGCTGCCCAGCCGTGGCAGGTACCAGTGGCTCCGAGCCCCTGTGAGATGCCCATCCTCCCGCCCCATGCCTGCAGAGACGTCCTCGTTAGGCGAAGGTGCCTTTGCAAGCCCTCCCTGGGCTCCCCCGTGCCACAGCCCCCAGGAAGCACAGCTAATATCTGTTGTGCGGGTCCCAGCGGTGCAGAGGAGAGGAGAGGATGTCCCTGGAACGGGGTCAGGCAGGAATGGAGGCAGCGGGGTCTGGAAATGGAGTGGGGCACTGGGAAGCAGCGGCTCCGCTCGGGGCACAGCCAAAGCACCACTGGCCCCTTGCCCCGGTGACACCCCAGCACCAGGGTGGCGTGGGAGCAGGGGGACCAGGAGCAGCAAAGGGCCAACCCCCCTTGGACAGGACTTTGCTGGTTCAGTGGGTAGTCTGGGGAAAATAGGGGAGGTTTGGGAGCTGGTTAGGGTGTGGAGGGAGGCAGCTTCCTCCTGATGGGTGCCTTGGCCTCCAGCCTGCTGGGCTTGGAGGGGAGTCAGTGTTACCTGCTAATAACTAAGTATTTGGGGATGGCAAAGGGAGAAATCAAAGCGCTGCCAAGTACCTGCCAAGTGCAGGGACACATCAGCGTGGGCCTGTGCCTATCCCACTGCTGCGTGTTTCTCTTTAAAGAGAAATCAGGGTCTTGCCAAGGCCCTGCCCCTGCCCCACATAGGTTTTCCCTTTGTTTTTCCAATTCTTTTTCCCTGAGCAGCCCATCCCCTGGCCAGGCTTCCAGCCCTGCATTGGGCTCAGCCCAAAACCTTTTCCTCTAACCTCCCTCAATAATGGGTTGTTTTTCTGTCAGTCTCTGATGCGGCCAAAGGGATTTTTTTCCCCTCTTTCCCTCTTAATTTCCAAGCAGCTGCTGCTCCGGCAGCCTCCTCTGTGGAGCCTGGGGCAGCTCTCCCGGGCGTCCTCTGCTCCTCTCAATGAGCTCTTAATGAGTTTGCAATTAGTTATCAGCAGAGTCGATGTGCCCAGGGCTGGGTGTGCAGTGGTGTGGGATGTGGAGCAGGATGCAGAGCAGGGCAAAGCATCCCCTTCCAAGGAGTGGCATCAGAGGGGGAATGGTTTGTTAGCGCCAGCCTCAGTACCTGGCAGGATGCTGGGCTCTGGATATGGGATTATGTCTTCCCGGGATCTGCTCTGCGATGTTGGGGATGGAGCCGGGAGGTTTGGGAAGAGGAGCAGCAGCTGCCGACGGAGACGAGTGGCTGCCTATAAATACCTGCCAGGGAGCAAGGAAGAAGTGGGTGGATTATCCTCCTCACTCAATGAGATAAACGGTTCTGAAGCTTAAACACAGAACAATTTTAGTCTGAATAGTAGGAGAAACGGTTCAGGATGCGGAGATGACGGCAGGAACCGCCTGCGGTGAGCGGCGGGTCCCGATGCCATGTGGCAGCAGCTTTGCTGCCCCTTTGCCATTCCCAGGATCTAGAGCGGTGGGGGCCTTTGCCAAGACTCAGCTGGGATGTGCATCCTTACTCCCTTCTTGGGAAAGCTCCTTCAGGAACATCTGAAACAACTGAGCTGGGAGAAGGCGGGTTTGGCTTCCTTTGGGTATGGTGCTCTTCCAGCGGTTAGGGGCAGGAGAGGAGCTGGTGTGCCGAGAAAAGGCCCCATTTTGGCTCTGGTGTCCCGATCTGGCACGTTAGTGGGACCGGCCTGGGCACAGAGGGCAGCTAAAGACACGAGACCTCAACCCCAGCTGTGCCAGGTTGGCAGGATCTCTTGCCACATTGGCACCATCATCCCCCTGTGTCCTGCTATTCCCCCATCCCAGCCATCCCTGTGGGCATGCAGAGCTGGAAATGAGCCCTCGCTCCCACCCGCTGCTGCCCCGCTTCGCTGCTCACATCAAACCTAACATGTTTTCAAAAGCATTTCAATTTTTAATGAAAACTTCAGTGTTTACGCTTTCCTTGGTCTCGGCACGTTGGTATTTTGGTCACCGCTGCCGTTCGGTTTCTCCCGGGATCGCTGATGGCTCTGTGTTCCCGTTAGCCCTGGCAGGGCGGGGTGTGTTGTGTGCAGCCGGCACTGCAGCAGGATCCCAGCAACATCCCCATCCCTGGAAGCACATCCCTGTGCCAGCTGTGCAGACCCACATCACAGCAGGGACACCTGGCTTGGTGGGATCTCTGTTTCTTGTGGATGTTCCTTGGTTGATGGTCAGAGACACCTGGAAATCCCAACAGGTTCAGCCAAGAGGAAAAGCAAACAGCCTTTGACTTGGAAAGCATTTCCGTAACACATCGGCCCTTCCGCTCCTCTCTCCCATCCAACCAACAGGTTTTTTCCTCAAAACCCAACTTTCCTGACTTGAATAATTGCATTTCAACATCGGTTAATTAAGAGACATTGATGAGTGTGATTGTAAATCCAAGTGTAGACGGAATTCTTGCAGGATGCTGGGGGCTGTTTTCAGTCCTGCCTCCAGCAAGCTGCTGCACTGATCCACCTCCACCTCCAGCACCCAGACGCTGAGATGGTGCTCCTCTGCCAGGAGGCCAATGAAACACTATGGAGATGAGCTGCTTTGGAGATCTTATGAGTCAAACTGTTACATTTTTGGAACATCATGATGTTGAAGTTCCTTTTCTATTTTTTCCCCAACTTCCCAGGGAAAAAATGTAACTATAATAAGTGAAGAAGCTGAGCTTTGCTTTGGGATGAGAGGCAGCATGGTGCAGGGAAGGAAGGAGGAAGAAGTTGGAGATCAGGCTTAGTCTTGTTGGGAAAGGGTTCCGTGTGATCTTGGCCCTGGGGGGTTGTGGGTGCTTCAGGGGGTGATGGAAAAATTGAAGAGAGTGTGGTGAGTGACTCCAAGCTCAGCTCTTGTTGTGGGGATGGTGAGAGTGAGGAAAAACAGTCGCTGGTTTGATGGGAGTAAAGAATGTTGGTGCTGTTGTCCATGTATTGCTGGCTGGGCCACCCCTTGCTCCGCTTTGGTGAGATCCCACCTGGAATACTGTGCCCAGATGCGGGGTCCACAACACAGGAAAGATCTGGATCTCTTAGGGCAAGTTCAGAGGAGGCCACAAAGATGATTATTGGGATGAAGCACCTCTGCTATGAGGACAAGCTGAGAGAATTTGGGTTTTAAAGCCTGGAGAAGGCTCCAGGGAGACCTTAGAGTCTCTTCCAGCGCCTAAAGGGGTTCCAAGAGAGCTGGAGAGGGACTTTGGACAAGGGCCTGCAGGGACAGGACAAGGGAGAATGGCTTCCCACTGACACAGGGCAGGGTTAGATGGGATATTGGGAAGGAATTCTTCCCTGGGAGCGTGGTGAGGCCCTGGCACAGGTTGCTCAGAGCAGCTGTGGCTGCCCCATCCCTGGGAGTGTTGAAGGCCAGGCTGGACAGGGCTTGGGTCAACCTTGTCTAGAGGAAGGTGTCCCTGCCCATGGCAGGGGGTGGAATGAGCTGAGCTATGAAGTTTCTTCCAACTGAAACCAGTCTGGGATTCTGTGATTCTCTGAACCAGAGCATCCATCACCTTGGCCAAGAGTCAGTGCCGATGGATAGTCAGAGGGATATGGATGAGGGATTTCTGGCAGAGACATCATATCCCACTTGGTGCCTGCAGCATGGCCCTGGTTCTGCCCTGGAGTGTCACTGGCTTGTGTGAGGCTTGGCTCTGGAGGGGGCTGGAGTGGTAGAGGGGACAGGGCTGGCTGCCAGGGTCCCCACTGAGGACTGTGGCAGCAGTGGGGAGCACCTAAAGGCCTCAATGCCCATCCTGTGTGGTGGCTGTGAACACACTGGGGCTGAGGAAATGTGTGTCCATGTGTGTGTCCATGTCCCTGCCCTCCTGTCTCTGCCATGCCCTGAGCCCTCCCTTTGCCCCTAGACATCCCCCCGAGCTGGTGGCACAGGGACCACTGACCCACACGGTTGCGGCCCCACAGAGACTGGAGCATCCTCTCCAGAGCAATCTGGTTGGTGGCCACAGGGCACAGAGGGGTGGCACTCAGTGGGGGCTGCTCCAGCCCTGGGGATGGGATGAGATGGGACACGGTGGCTTTGCGGCACCCGCCGAAACGCTGCCATGCCTCTGCCTTGCAGCGCAACCATGAGCGCGGGTTCGATTGAGCAGGAGCCATCGCGCAAGCTGGCCTGCTGCGGGGTGCCCCTCATCACTGAGGACATGCAGTCCCTGGCCATCCGCACCCTCTCAGGCACCGACATCAGCAAGCACTACGACCTCATCCGCGAGCTTGGCAAGGGCACCTACGGCAAGGTGGACCTGGTGTCCCACAAAAGCACAGGTGAGTGGAGCAGGGAGGAGTGCTGGGAGCAGAGCGCCTGGCAAATCCCAACTGTGCCCCCGGCTCACCTCCATCCCCTGCCCTCCACAGGCACCAAGATGGCCCTGAAGTTCGTCAACAAGAGCAAGACGAAGCTGAAGAACTTCCTGCGGGAGTTCAGCATCACCAACACACTCTCTTCCAGCCCTTTCATCATCAAGGTCTTTGACGTGGTCTTCGAGACTGAGGACTGCTACGTCTTCGCTCAGGAGTACGCCCCCGGCGGGGACCTCTTCGACATCATCCCGCCACAGGTGAGAGCCCCCGCCCCTCCCATGGGAGCCCTTTTGGGATGTGGGGGCTCAGTACCCCCAGGGCACTGAGCAAAGCTGCTGTGGTGCTTTGGTGCCCGTGTGGGAGAGGGCTGCAGGTGCAAGGACTGGGCAGCCCTGTATGGGTCGTTCCTGAACACACGTACCTACAAGCAAGTCCGGGACCGACCGCCCATCCCCTGGGTGGCTGAGATCCATCATCCATCGCTGGGGTGACCTGGGACCCGTCACCCATCCCTAGGGTGATCTGGGCCTTGTAATGCATCTGTAGGGTGGCCTGGGACTTATCACCTGTCCCCTGGGTGGTCTGAGATCCATCATCCATCGCTAGGATGGTCTAAGGCCCATTACATATCCCTGGGGTGGTCTGGGACCCATCACCTTTCCCTTGGGTAAGTTGTGGCTGCCTGAACCCTGGAAGTGTTCAAGGCAGGTTGGATGGGGCTTGGAGCAACCTGGTCTCATGGAAGGTGTCCCTGCTCATGGCAAGGGGTGAAATGAGATGTTCTTTAAGGTCCCTTACAACCCAAACCATCCTGGGATTCTATGGGGAGTCACCACCCATCCCTCAGCTGGACCAGGACCTACCACCCATCTCCCTGCCTCAGAAAGCACCCAGATAAAGCCATCCATGAGCATGTTGGATGTGTAACAGATATGTGTGGGGTCCCCGAGCTGGGTGGGAACACCCCAGGGCTCGGTGGCGGGTGGCTGACGCCATGTCTGCGCAGGTGGGGCTCCCCGAGGAGCTGGTGAAGCGCTGTGTGCAGCAGCTGGGCCTGGCCCTCGACTACATGCACAGCAAGAGCCTGGTGCACCGGGACATCAAACCGGAGAACGTCCTGCTCTTTGACCGTGACTGCCGTCGTGTCAAACTGGCCGACTTTGGCATGACCCGAAAGGTGGGCTGCCGGGTCAAGCGCATCAGTGGCACCATCCCCTACACGGCGCCCGAGGTGTGCCAGGCCGGCCGGGCTGAGGGCTTTGCTGTGGACACCAGCATCGACGTCTGGGCTTTTGGGGTGCTCGTCTTCTGCGTCCTCACCGGGAACTTCCCCTGGGAGGCAGCGGTGGCATCCGATGCCTTCTTTGAGGAGTTTGTGCGGTGGCAGAAGGGGCGGCTGGGGGGGCTGCCCTCGCAGTGGCGGCGCTTCACGGACAGTGCCCTGCGCATGTTCCAGCGCCTGCTGGCCCTCGACCCCGAGAAGCGCTGCCCCGTCAAGGAGGTTTTCTACTTCATTAAGTGCGACCTGATGGCTGAGGTGCGGTGCCGACCCTCCTACCGCTCCCGCAAACACACCAGGGACAAGCTCCCGGCCGGCTCCCACTGCCACGAGGCCACCGGCTCCTGCACCCCTGCCCCGCTCAAGAGGACCGTCCTGACAGAAGGGAGCGGAGCGCGTGGCCCCGAGTCCAGCGTGGCCGCCCCGGGGACGGCGAGCAGGACAGATGGACGGCAGGACAAAGGCAAAGGACAGATGGTCCTGGCCACAGCAATAGAGATCTGCGTCTGACGGCGCCGCGGCAGCGCGTGGCGGCCGCACGACCCGTCCTGTCCCCCCCGCCCCGGCAACAGGGATGGGAGGAGTTGCTCGTGGTGGAGGCACGAGCCAGGACCAGGCTCTGGGTCTCCCAAAGCAAAAAAAAGGAAAAGAAACACAAAGAGGAAAAGGACAGAACTGGTTGTGCTCCATAGCGCCAAGGATGCCAATCCCCCCACCCTGCCTGGGTGAGGCCGGCAGCGGGAGCCCAGCCAAGGGCGCCGCGCGCTGCCAGGGAGGACAGGGGTGCCCACGGTCCTGCCATGGCCATGCTGCCCCTCCAAGGCTTCCCACAGGGTGACATGGGGAGAGGCCTCCCAGTACGGGGAGGAAGAGTCGGGAGGGTAGTGGATGGGAGGTGCAGGGCAGGCAGTGCCCACTGGCTCTCCCCAACCCTGTGCTTGATCCCCGGACTGGGATTGGGAAGGCCGATGACCCCACACCATGGAGGAGGCCTTTGGGGAGGTTTGGGTAGGTGATGATTTGTCCCCTTCCACCAATCCCTGCCCCACTGGTGGGGACCGTGAAGGGATGAGGAGGAGGGCACCGGGCTGGTGATGGGGAGCTGGGGGGTTTCAGGCAGCCCAGGACCCCTGGCAACCCCAGCTGCCTCCGTGTGCTGGGAGGTGCTGGCAGCCATTGATGTAGCAAGTGTCCCTGTCTGTGTGTCATTGTGTGTCCCACCACTGCCACTGGCAGCCCCTGTCCCCCTGCCCTGCCACACATGGCCCCAGACCCCACTGGAGGGACAGGTCCCTCCAGCTGGGAGCTGTGCTCTGGGCTGTGGCCCGTGGCCACGATGCCATCCAGCAGGTTGGATGCTCAGGGCCAAGCTGGCTCTGCTGTAGTGGCATCTCTTTGTCCCCTCTACAGACTCTCTGTCCCCAGGGACTGGAAGAGGTGGCAGGGGTGCAGCCCCAGGCTGGCCTGCACACCCCGGGAGCAGGGGAGGGGGCTTTGAGTGGCCTCCAGAGGCCCAGCCTGGTTCCCTGTGCTCATCCCATCACCCCTCCTTGCTGTCACCCCTTCCCCAAACTCTGTCACTCTCCCCTGGGGCTGGGGGGGAGGAGGCGGTGGGATAGATCCCCCGGGGCTGGCTGCAGCAAGGCAGGGGGCGGTGGCAGGAGCCGCTGGTGGTCCCTTAGTGACAAGGTCACGGGGGTGCGTGTGGGGGACACATCCCCCCGTGGTTTTGGGCACCCAGTGAAGTGGGGGGGCTCACCTAGAGAGGGCGGGGGGCACCCCAAGGCGGCAGCACTCTGGTATGGTTTGGGCTTCCCTCCCATCGGGTGGGCGCCGTGGGGACCCTCTGTGCCCCCCGGCGCCGCAATTCCCGCACCAAGGGCTATCCCGCTATTCAGCAGCAGCAGCAGCAGTTTACAGAGCAGGCGGGCGGACC
>VZRE01004376.1:62877-146976 GCA_013396775.1 Cephalopterus ornatus | reverse complement strand
CGGGCGGCCCGCCCCCCGCCCCCGCTGCTCCCCCCCGGGCCCCTCTGCCCCCCGCCCGTGGTGCCGGGCCCCGGGCGGCCTTAGAAGTAGCATTGCCCCTAAGTAGAGACGCTCTAGGCACCGGTTTTTCTCCTTTTTGCCTTAGGTCCCTCGATGTCCTCAATCTTTCGTGCAATAATGTAGATAAGGGATCCCGGCCGCCCCGGGAGGGCTCGGTGGCACCTCTCTGGGAGGGCTCGGGGGCACCTCCCCAGGGGTCTGTCCCAGGGGGGTGCCCGGTGTGATTTCTGTCCCCATCGAGGTCGCTGTGTCGGTAGGTTGTCGGGTTTTTATTTCCAGTTCCCTCAGCTGTCGGGTTTCAGACCTTCTTCCCGTAGGAGAAGCTGTAGTGTCACAGACGTTACCTCAGTTTGTCACTGTTGAAAAGGATTTAAAAAAAAAAAAAAAAACAGAAAACAAAAAAACAACACAACTGAAACCATAAAAAATTACAAAATACATAGTTATAAAAGCAACAAAAAAATTCTCAACGGCGGTGAAGACTTTTTTTTTAAATAAAGCAAAAGTGATGCTGTTCGTGTGGGTGGGGAGCACAACCTCTGCCTGGGGGCTCGCTGTCCCCCCACTTTCACCATGTGCCCTCCATGCCCGCGGCCATCGCGGCCACCCCCGGGAGGGAGGGAAGGAGCGTGGGGAGCAGCACCGTGGGGCAGGGTGGCAGCACCCATGGGTGGGGGGCACTGAGCTGCCCTTGGTGCAGCCCCCTCTGAACAGCCAGGGCTGCCTGATGCCAAACGTATTCCAGCCACGTCCACAGGCTAATTTCAATTTCCTGGTAATTATGCAAATGAATGTGGATTTAATTAAGGGCAGATTTCATTAAAGTCTTCTTGGGGAAATGAGAACAGGATGGGGGAGAGCGAGGAGGAGGAGGAGGTGGCAGGGAAGAGGAGATGAAGGCAGCGCCTGCCCCGGAAGATAAATAGTGGCAGGGGATGCCGAGGGGATGGATGGGATCCCTTGGGAGTGGGGGTCCCACTGATCCCTGCCACAGGGCCCCCACAGCGGGGGGCTCAGGGTCCCCAGCCCAGAGCGGGGGCTGTGTGGTGCACAGCTGGGAGCAGTGCCTGGGATGGACCCCGGGAAGATGCAGCTTCTTGGTGCATTCCCAGCCCCGCTCCAGGGACAGGGCGCCGAGCCCTGTTCATCCACAACTCCAGCAGCGACGGCTCTTGTCTCCTTCCCTCCCATCAGGGCAGGGAAAGCATTGCTTCGACACGTGATTGATATTTTTCTCTTCCCCGGCTAAAAATACAGATTTGGCCACGACAAGAGGTCTAGGAAATCAATGTCATTGTCACCAGGCGCTGGCTGGCAGGACCCTCCCCTCCCCGATGCAGACAAAAAAGGGAACGCTGCCATTTGATGTCCTCGAGCCGAACCTCACGCGGCTCCAGCGGAGCTGCCTTTAATTCAAACTGAAATGGCTAATTTTATCCCGGCAAGGTCGGGATGCTGAGCCTGGCTGCTTGTCTCCAGGTGAAACTTTCAGACCCAAAAAACGTGTCTAAAGTTTACCAAGCCACCACCTGCTCGGCAAAGCCATCACCTGCCCAACAAAGGCACCACATTGCTGCATTACCTCCGAGTTTGCTCCCGGGTTTGGCCAGGAAGGCAGCCGGACATCCTGGGGGCCATGACCACTGACCTTGGGCAGTGCCCAAGCAGAGGATGAGCAGCACAATCACTGCTCTGAAAGGAAAAAACCTCCTCTATTTGCACAGATCCTGGAGGACTGGAGGGAAGAGGCGCAGGGTGGCAGGTGTGGAGTGGCATGGGTGTGGGCGCACCCGTGAAACCAGATCCTTCCCTAGCTGGAAAGGCCTGGCTGGGACACTCAGCTGCTGAACCTGCCTCTGATTTCATCCACCCTTTGATTCCAGAGCTGGACTGTGCCCGGTTTTGCTCAGAGACACCAAGTGAGGCTCTGCAGCCCCAGCGAAAACACCAGGGGCTGAGAGTAAAAATAACTGGCAATGATTCCACTCATTGGGAGCACGATGATCCATGCCAAGCTGGCATTGCAGGAAGTCCCACCCCAACCCCAAGCAGGTCCTTTAAAAGGTAATATTTTGCCACTAAGACGGTGCTCCAACTCCCCACTAACTCAGGAGGGGCTGTGGGATGGGAAGTGAGTTCCCACGTATCCCAAACTGGGAGGGGAGCACAGGATCTGGGCTGACGGGGGCTTCCCTAGCCTGGCACAGGGACATGGTGGGACGTAAGCCTGGCGTGGTGAGGATCCATTAAGTGTGCTTCTCAGGGCTGATCCGCTTCCAAAAATAGTGGCAGCACCAAGCTGGAATGGGCGTTGGGAGGAAATGTGACTCATGTGCCACCCGGCACCCCAGTGGAACCGAGCGAGCACAAGGCTGAGCAGGAATGCTGTAGGGATAGGAGCTGTGGGAGGAGGCACGAGGGCATCCCGATCCCTTTCTGGTGGCAGCAGAATGCCCATGGAGGGGATGCAGCTCAGGCAGCTCATCCCTGCCTGTCCTTCCCTCAGGGACCCTCCGCTGTCTGTGATTCCAGCTGCTGGGAATGATGGACAGATGTCAGTTAAAGCCTGGCAGCTGCCAAGGGCCCCAGCGGGGATGAGCTGCTGGAGCCAGACAGCGAAAGTTGTCCTGAGGTGGAGAAAAATCTAGCCTGTGCCACGTGAGATATCTCAGCAGGGCCGCAGCTGGTGGAAGAAGGGAGAGGTGACCTTGTGTGACAATCCAGCTACTTTTGGGAAGAGGGAGAGCAGAGCTGGCTGCATCTCCAGCTCCATTCCATCACAGCCAGCTCCCAGGTACATCCCTGCCTGCTGGAAAGAGCCCTGTGAGCATCCCACAGGGCACAGCTCTGGGCCAAACCCTGCCAGGTGTTAGGTGCCTTTGTTCCAGCCTCAGCCAGCCGGAAGGATTTTGGCACAGGGCAGAGGGAAGCAGGAGGCTGCTGGCATCTCTGAATTGGCTTCGTGCTCCCTGCAATGGGTTTGGACACATTTTTTTGATCCAAAGGTGTTTTTTCCCCATGGAAAACCCAGTGTTTTCACCAGGGTCTTTTAGCTGAAAGACAGGTGGGTGTGTCAGCTTCGGGAGGAGGGGGTTGATGGCAGTTCTGGGGTGTGGGGAGATGCCAGGGCTCAAGGGAGGGGATGGAGATCACCCCTAGCCCTGAACACTCCCCTAGCACCCAAAGGGGTGGGTTATGGGCTCCAGCTTGCAGGTCTCCCATGTTGCCATGACAACGGCAGCATCCCAGCTTGGCAGGGATGGGAGATCTCCTCCATCCCACCACTGCCTCGCCCGGACACGGGTCTGGATGCCGGCACAGGCAGCAGCCCTGCTGTGCCTGCTCAGGGTGCTCAGGCCAGCACCCCCAGCCCACAGAGGAGCACATGGTGCTATTCCCGCTGGCCACACTCCTCCTAAAACAGCCCTTCTTCCACACCCCTCCAAAAGCCACAGGGCTGCCAGGGCCGGGGCAGGAAAGGGTTCTGCTTTTCAGGTGAGTATCTTCCCATTCCAAAACCCTCTACCTGCTCGAGCTTTGCAGGATCCTGGCTAGCAGAGCTTCCCTCTGCCAGCTACAACACCCCAAGGCTGTCCCCAAACTTCTCCTGTTCTCCCAGATCGTGGATCCTACTCCCCCAGTCACCCCAGATTTGGGAGCAGCAGAGCCAGAGGTGTCTCCGGGGTGGTGTTATCCCACACTAATCAGAGCATCCTCATGGGTGGCTCTCGCTCTCTGCAGCCTCACAACTCCTCAGCTCTCAGCCTGACGAGATCCAGAGCTAAATCCTCCCTGACATCGGTGACACCAGGCTGGGGAGAAGTTAAGCTCCTCGCCTCAGAGGCTGCTACACCTCCAGAAAAGTTGTGTTTGAAAAGCATTAATACAAGATTAATTGAGGCTTTAATGAACAGCAAATCAAGCGCTAATGGAGCCCAACTTGTAAGCCACGTGTAACACCTCAGGGGCTTAAAGGCATCCAGAACATGGCTGGAACATGCTTAAAGGGGGCGTTAATCACCTTGTAGCCCTGAAGATGCCATGTGGGAAAGAAATTTTAGGAGAAAAGGCTGCAGATGAGCCAGAGTGCTGCCTCACCCCCCCAACCACTTCAGAGTGGGGGGGTTTAGAAGTGTTTCCCCCACCCCAGCCCCAGCAGGAAGGCAGGCAGAAGAATTTGGGTCACCTGAGTGCCTCTGGGGCTGGACCAGAGTCAGGAGCCACAATGAAGCAAGGCGAGTTTATAAGGGATGGCCAGATCCCACCTGGAGTGTAGCTACCCCCCAACCACGGAGCAGGGGCTGGAGGGGTAACTGGGGACCGTTTGGAGTGGGCAAACCCGGCAGCAGGCCTGGGCCCCTCCCTTGGGCTACACCTCCTTTGCCTTGTTCCCATCAGCACTTCCCTTGCTGAAGCTTCGTCCCTTCATCCCTCTGTTTTGCATCTCCCCATCCTCTCTGCTTCCAGCATCACATAATCCCAGGCAGTAATTTAGATCCCTCACCCTTCTCACCGAGGAAGGTCCAGCTCCCTCAGCCTTTCCTGGCCTCACTCCAGCTTGTGGCACACCTGCCACCACCTGAGGGACTGGCTCTTCCCAAGCCTAGTTTCAGGAGCACTGCCAGGAGCCTTTCCCACAAGGACAGAGCTCTGGTTCCAAAATCCTGCTTTACCCCATGAGCGTGTCTGGCTCTGCAGAGCTCCTTGGTCTCATCTGCCCCATGAGGCTGGCCAGGATAACTCATACATGCCAGGACTGAGTGTCTGGCTGACCCCCAGGGTGCCCAGACAACTGACTTGGCTTCAGGTCCAAGGGGACTCCAGTATTTGGAGGCTGCCAGACGTGCTGGCTGGGAGACTCTGGAGGCTGGGCAACTGAGTACAGGCTGTGGCTGTGTGAGACGCTCAGCAGCAGATGGATGGATGGACTTGGGTAGTTTATGGTCAGGACCATGGTTTAGTATGGTCACATCCATGAGTCTGGATATCTGCCTTCAGCGAGAGGAGCAGCTTCACAGGATCCCAAGGCAGTTTGGCTGCCATCAGCTCCAGCTGGTTGAAGCAGCCCAAAGTTGTCTGTCAGGAGCTGAACACCATCTTGCCTGGCTTCCAGGCTTGCCAAGGGAGGCTGGATCTTGTGGAAGGACAGACTGGGGTCAGAGACTGGGATCAGCACAAAAGTCACATGGGTCTTACAGTAAACTCCCTGCAGGACGAGGCATCTGGCTCTGAGTTGACTGAAGACAGCAGCTCTTGGCAGCCACTTGTTCATGCCACTCCCAAGCTTTCAGGGAGGCAATCTGCTGTGAGAGGGAATCAACCAACAATAGCTCAGGATCTTCTGCCAAGAGCTCTGGAAAGGAGGAGCCCTACACCCAAAGTCACCACTCAGGGCATGGAATTCCAGCTGTTGTGCATTAAGAGCTCCAGAGCCCTGTCAGTGCCAGCAGCTGTGAGGCACAAGCCAAATGCATTCTCCAGGCCCCAAGCAGTTGGCTGTCGGCTGAGGGATAACGTTCTGGTGAGGCAGAGGGACAGGGACAGCCATTCCACCCTGCCCTGCTCCCTCCTTCCCTTTCTAGGTCACTTGAAGTCTCTGAGATGTCAGCGCCAGGCAGGTCAGCCAGGACATCCCAGCATCCAGACCAGAGAATCCCAGAGTGGTTCAGACTGGAAGGGACCACTGGAACTCATCTGGACCAATCTCCTGGCTCAAGCAGTGTGCCCCTGAGCACGTTACTCGGGATTGTGTCCAGATGGCTTTTGGGTGTCTCCAGGGAAGGAGACTCTATACCCTCTCTAGGCAGCTTGTGCCAGTGCTTGGTCACCCGCACAGGAGAGAAGTTCCTTCTCATGGTTGAGATTTAGTGGCCACGGTGGTAGTTGCTCAAAGGTTGGACTCCATGATCTTGAAGGTCTTTTCCAGCCCTAATGATTCTAGGTTCAGGTGGAACTTCCTGGGCATTAGTTTCTGCCACTTGCCTCTTGTTCTGTTGCTGGGCACCGCCAAGCAGAGCCTGGTCCAGCCTCTGACACCTCCCTGCAGGTACTGAAGGACATGGCTGAGGTCCCCTCTCAGCCTCCTCCTTTCCAGGCTGAACAGGCCCAGCTCCCTCAGCCTTTCCTTACAAGGAGATGCTCACAAGATTTGAGATGCTCACAAGATTGAGAGCTCACAAATATTTTGGGAGGTTCCTGATAGCCAGAAAATGGCCAACATCAGCCAGGTCTGCAAGCAGGAGGCTCCAGGGGTGATATCTATCCACTCACCCCACAGAGCAGCCAAGCACAAGGCAGGGACGGGGAGGCCAGCAAAGCCCCACCTGAGGTTTACATATTCCCCAGCTGCCATTCCCTGCGGCAGGAGCAGGGAAATGCGGGATTGGGCAGGGACAGCAGGGCAGGAGTCCCCATGGCCCAGACCAATCCCAGCCTGGGGGGGTTGTACAGCCAGAGGGAGGGAGAGCCCCGCTGGTCCTGCAGGAGCTGAGCTGGGGTGGATGTGCAGGCTGGGCGTGGGGACGGGCAGATGGGTGGATGGAAGGATGGATGGATGGATGAGTGGATGGATGGGTGGGTGATGGATGGGTGGGTGGATGGATGGATGGATGGACAGATGGGTGGGTGAGTTGGACAAATGGATGGATGGGTGTGTGGGTGGACAGATGGACAGATGAATGGATGCATGGACGGATGGATTAATGGATGGATGGATGAATGACTGGAGACAGACCGACCCTACAGCCCTTCAACTGAGCTCCCCAGGAGTGTTTGCAGGACCCTCAGTTTGACCCTGCACTATGTGAAACTGCCCCAGCAGAGCTTGTCCCTTGCTTTGATGGAGCAAAGCAGCCACGCTTTGGGATGGGCAGTGGTGCTGCTGCAGAGCCAGGGCCACGCCGGGGCCAGGTGAGCCCGGACAAGGTGCTGCCAGCACCGGTCTCCTGCATGACCCAGTTAGAGCCGTCCAGGGAGCTCCTCCTGCACAGGGCTGGTGTTCCTGCCTGAGACATCAGCTGCTCGCTGTCTAATTACCCACGGCTGAGTCATCCCGGCCCCGCTTTATCAGCGCTCGCAGCCACAGACAAACCGCCCTTTGTGCTCCTCCAGCCCCTGCCTGTGGGGAATTGCCAAGTACCAATTAATCATTGGCTCCTGCCGCTACAGGCCTGGGAGATAGTGCTCTGGGAAGATGGAGATCAAGGAATGGAGAAAGGCCACTGCCTTCCCAATGGGACAGAACTGGGACTAGAGCCCAGATCCCTATCCCACTCCAGGAAGATGATGGCAAGGAAAATATGTCCCCTGACAGGGAACAGCCACCACTCCTGCCATACCATGGAATGGTTTGGGTTGGAAGGGATTTTAAAGCTCATCTTGTCCCATTCCCCTGCCACAGGCAGGGACACTTTCCACTGGCCCAGGTTGCTCCAAGCCCTGTCCAACCTGGCCTTGGACACTTCCAGGAGTGGGGCAGCCACAGCTTCTCTGGGCAACCTGTGCCAGGGCCTCCCCACCCTCACAGCCAACAATTCTTCCCAATATCCCATCTAACCCCGCCCTGTGTCAGTGGGAAGCCATTCCCCATTGGCCTATTACCACAGGCCCTTGCCCAAAGTTCCTCTCCAGCTCTCTTGGAGCCCCTTTAGGTACTGGAAGGGGCTCTAAGGTCTTCCTGGAGATCCAACAGTGGTGGCTTTTGCCCAAGAGAGGTGCTTATGGCTCTGCCAGCAAGAGCAAGGCAAATATTTGTGAGTATGGGAAGTGTGCAGACCAGGATTATCCAGTTTGGTGGGTATGGATGATCCAGGGACAGCTCCAGCAGGTCCATCTACTCCTCCTGCTTCCTGAACCAGCCATGGACCCCTGGAGAGGAAAACCAGTGCCCAATTTCCAGGCCATGCCTATGCTGGGAAGGCTGTAAATCTTGTTTGCTGTGCAGTGATTTCCAGGCTGGCAGGTCCGAGCGGTAATGTGGGACATTCCTGGTACCCAGCAGGGCTCATCTGCACAAGGCTGGAGCAAGAACTATTTTTGGGATGGAAGCATTTGGCCAGACTGTGAAAGTGCTGAGCAGCTGCTGTTTCTGCACTGGTGGCTGGGGAGGGTCAGCAGAGATGTCCCCGTCTCTCTCGGCGGTGTCTGGATGCTGACCCCGGGCCAAGCTGCCTGGAGAAGGGCACAGCCGGTCCCTGCTCACCAGAACAAGCTGCTCGTGCAGCTCTCTGGCACAGTGGAGCAGGAGAGAGGCTCAGCTGCCAGTTCAGCCCCTCCACCTGCCCTGCTCAGGGAGGGTTAGGTCACCTCTGCTCACCTGGCTGGGTATCAGTGTCCCAGTGCTGCTGGGGGAAGCCAGGTAGGGAATTTTAGGCCTGATTGGTAATTAGTTAACTCTGTTCTTGGCACAAAGCAGGACACAGCGAGCTGGAAAGCTACATGAGTGTGGCTCTGCCTGTGCCCTACATAAGGAAAAGCATCCAGCACTTCCTCATCCCTCGGGACACCAATCCTCCCTGAGGCAAAGCTCATCTGAGAGCTCCGGAGCCTTCCCTGAGGGGAATAAACACCCTGTGCCCACTCCTGGCAGTGCCAGAGCAGAGCAATGAGCTCTGCAGGGCATGGAGAGCAGCTTTGCACCCCAGCACTTGCCTATCCAAGGGAGGGGATGATGCCAGAGCACGCTGGGAAAATGGGATATCAGCACCAGGCACCTCGCTCCCATTCTTCTCTCGCCAGGACTCTAAGGAGTTAATACCAAGTGCCACCTCCTGTATTTTATCTCTCCTCCATTGAGGCAGCTCTGACAGTGGCAGCAGAACAATGCGAAATTCTGATTAGCTCTGGTTTTCCAGCAAGAGGGGAGGCACGAGAGGGTGGGGAATTAATGCTATTCTGCATAATTTTTAATCTAAATTCCATTTCTTTTCTTTTCTTTCTCCAGGAAGCAAACAATCTAGGGAGTTTTGTACTCAATTTCTTGCTTTCATAATCTAAATGAATTGTTTGCAAGTAGGAGCCAGCTGCAAAGCTGGCAATCTGGGCTCAAATCTGCCTTTCTCCTAGTTCTAGCTCCTCAGCCCTGATTAGCTAATCCTGGCTGCCTCGTGGCAGTTTCCAGGGAAAAACAGCGTGTGAGCTGCAGCTCCCTTTGATGGAGCCGGAGCTGACGGCCGGCTGACAGGATTGATTTCTGGTGGGTCCGTGGTGCTCCTGGTTGTCAGTTCTCCGTGGAGGAGTGGGGTATTCTCTAGGAGAAAAGGCTGGCAGGGTTATTTATGGAATCCTGGCATTTTGGAAATACCAGAGGATGATTCTTTCCCTTGCTCTGCGCAGGGCATGTTAGTTTGTTACGCTCAGACTAATTAGCTGGGCTTTAAAATAGGAATATAAGGCACAGCAGCAGCTTCTTGCTCGGTGGTATCTGGGTGCTGCCCCATTTTTGGGGTGTTGCTGGTGCGCCTGGGGGATGTGGCAGAGCTGTCACCTCCATGGTGGTGGATGGAGGCTCACAGAGCTCATCTCAGCTGTGGGATGTCTGGAAGGGGATGGGATATTGGATGTGTTTTGTGCAAGGCCCTGGCACAGGTTGCCCAGAGAAGCTGTGGCTGCCCCTGGATCCCTAGAAGTGTCCAAGGCCAGGTCGGATGGGGCTTGGAGCAACCTGGGCTAGTGGAAGGTGTCCCTGCCCATGGCAGGGGGTGGAATGGGATGGGCTTTAAGGTCTCTTCCAAGACAAACCTTCTATAATTCTATGATTCTGTGAATTAATTTGTGAATTAAGAGTCGTGGTCTCAACTCCTGCCGCAAAGCTGGGAGTGCTCCTGCCAGGCCTAGAGGTGCTGGGCGTGTCCCACTGGGATGTCCCCTCTCCAGGCTGACTGCTGACAGTCCTCAGAGCATCACCTCCTGCTGTGCAGCTCCCCATTACCCCACTCTCCCAGGTCTGTGGGCCCAGGTGAGTGGGACATGGCTCTGGTGACCCCAGTGCCCCCACGCTGGGCTGCTGCTGGTCCCATGTGCCCTTCCTTGTGCACAGCTCCACAGCCTCATCCCTCAGTCGCTGTCTGCCTGTGCTTTATTCCACATGCTCCTTTTTCAGATCAAATTCCCCGAGTGCTGGGGGTGGATCCTTATAATTTTCATTTGTTTCAAAGCCGTACACGGCTTTTACAAGCATGACAGAAATGCGCCTGGAGTGCAGGAAATGGCCTACTTAGCTGCAGGAGCAGAGCAGCTTCTCTGTCACGCTGACTCCAAGGACCTCATCCTCCCCAGGGACTGGAGCAGCTGCCTGCTTCCCTCGCCAGGGCATTTCTGGAGCTTCTCTTCAGGAGATGTCCAGTCCCACCACAGAGCTCAAAGAGTAGTGAACAGGCAGAACAGTGCTGGGGAGCAGAGGCTTGGAGTGTACTTCCACATTCAAGGCCAGGTTGGACAGGGCTCGGAGCAACCTGGTCTAATGGAAGGTGTTCCTGTCCATGGCAGGGGGTGGAACGAGATGGGCTTTAAGGTCCCTTCCAACCCAAACCAGTCTGGGATTCAATGATTCTAAGTTCTGACACTGAAATGCTGTGTGAGGTCGGGACTGGCCTCTGCCCATGTCCCCCTTGGCAGTGACAATCCCTTTTGGCTGTTTTAAGGTGGTTTGGAGAAGGAGACAGGCTGTATTAGGACTGTTACCCACAGAGGTAGCACAGCTTGCAGGGCCAGACCTCCAGCTTTTGGACTTACTGGGCACTTTCAGCCTCATCTGAAAGGGGACAGATCTCAGAGGTGTTGCCTTCTCAGAGTTTGGGTGAGCTGGGCAGGAGGAGGACTCACCCCAGGCTCTTACGGAAGGAAAGTTCAGTCACAGAAAGGGTTCACCTCCCAGCAGCACCCAGAGGTGGGGTGGCCGGGCAGCTGCATGTGGCTCTGCCTTCACACCACTGGGACAATGCACAGGGACTGTTCGTGCTACCTCTGCCATGTCTGGAACCAGATGCATGCACTGAGAGTCACAGAACATCCTGAGCTGGAAGGGACCCACAAGGGTCATCCAGCCCAACTCCTGGCCCTGCACAGACACCCCAACAATCCCACCCTGCCTCCTTGAGCTCTGGCAGCCTTGGGGCCGTGCCCACTGCCCTGGGGAGTCTGTTCAGTGCCCAACCACCCTCTGGGGGAAGAACCTTTTTCTAATGCCCAGCCAAACCCTGCCCTGACACAGCTCCACCTGTTCCCTGGGGTCCTGTCCCTGGTCACAGAGAGCAGAGGTCAGAGCTGCCCCTCCACTGCCCCCTGTGAGGAAGCTGCAGATCCCAATGAGGTTTGACCTCAGTCTCCTCTTCTCCAGCTGAACACACCAAGTGACCTCAGCTGCTCCTCAGACCCTTCCCCTCAAGACCCTTCACTATCCTTGTGTCCCTATTTTGAACACCCCAATAGCTTTAGATCCTTTTGATATTGTGGCACCCAGAACTGCACGGAGGCAGGTGAACATTAAGCTGTCCAGCTTTTAATCTTATTGAATGGCTCTATATGATGTACTGAACCCTCCAGGGACCCAACCTTCTCTCAGATTATTTCCATTTTATTTGCTGTGATTTTGTCTTTGATTCAGAGAACACACTAGCAGCAGCTACTGAGTCTCTCCATGAAGTCTTTGAGGCCTGGGGAAGATGGAGTCCCCAGGAACCTTAGAGACAGACAGCAGTGAACACTGCATTTACTTTACTTACTGAACTTTTCCCAGTCAGAGGAATGCTCCAAACCTTGCTCCATGCACACAAGCAGACTGTCTCTGAATGCATTCCATTAGAAACCATGGCTACAGTTCAGAAATATTTGGTTTGGGGCTCTGATCCTTCCTCCCACCACTCTCATTTATCTTAGCGATGCTAATGCCACACTTCAGACTCTGCATTTTAATTCCAAAAAATAGTAGTGTTCTTAGAGCTGGGAGTCCCCATGTATCCATCACCACAGTGGCATCCAAGGCTGCTTGGAGGCCTTGACTATCTTGGCTAACAATCCTGGGATTCAAGGCGGTGGATGCTCTCCGATGTCAGTAAGTCAAAAAGGCCGCAGAGCAGCTCCTGGGCCTGGGGAGAAAAGAAGAAAAGGGTTGGGGCAGAGTTGTGAGTTGTGCATGGCAAAGGAACTTCTTTCAGATGCAGGTTTCTTATGCAGAGGCTGTTTTCCAGGTTGGATTAATCCCAGCACAAAGATGGCTGGGAAATCTCTGCTAGTTGTGACCACTGTTAGGCTGTTCTCAGGAGTCATGTTTTCAAAGAACAACAGATAGCAACAATATGCAAAGTGCTAAGTGGGAAACCTACTCCCTTCCCCAGCTGCTCTGCCTCTCTTTCCCAAACCTTGCTCTGGAGCAGCTCTGGCACGGATGCTTCCAAGCTGGAGAGGCCAGGATAGTGCCAAGGGCCCCGGGACAACCCTGCAATCCTGGCTGTGCTAATGAGCACCATGTCCCCCTAAAGCACAAGAGATGCTGTGCTGACGCCCACCCCACACAGCCCTCGGGGCCCTCCTGCCAGCTCTGCCTCTCCTCGCAGGTTTCTAGGTTCTTTTATAGACTCCAGCCCTTCTGCTGCTGAGGGGCAAAGAGCAGCCCAGGAGTGGCTGGGATGTGTTTTCCACGTGTTGCTCTGCTCCAGTCCCGGGTTTCAGGTGTCTGCAAGGAGGGAGATGCTGGAGCAGATTCAGGCAGAGCTGAGGTATTAGTGATGCCTGCTAGTGGAGGCTCAACTGCATCCGTGGGCTCTAAGTGAGGGATGACTGTGCACACACTGTGTCATCCCCCTGCTCTGAGGTGCTGATGGTGGCAGGTCAGTGACGTCCTGCACCGTCATCGAGGGACAGCCACCTCACGGGCTCATCCCAGCCACACTCACAGCTGTAGGGAGGGGAAATGTTCAGCCTCAGGACATCTCTGTCCCGAGGCTGAGCACGGCACATCCTGACTACTCTCTCATTGCTGGAGACATTCCAGTTTAGGCATGGACATCTGGAGGTCCATGGAAGTTCAACAGCCCCTAATGGTGGCCATGGCTCTGTCACACTTCCAGATGTGAACTGGTCTGTGTGTGCCCACAGTAAACCTTCACAGCATCTTCAGGGTCACTGTGTAAAAACAAGGAACTTCCAAAGTGTGGATTTGTCTGCTCCTAAGGCAGACGTTTCACACAGGGCAGGTGAAGGTGCTCCAGCAGTGCAATGCCTGCTCACCTCAGTGGCTGCAGAAGCAGGCAGACAACTAGCCCAGGCCCAGATGTCAGCACTGAAACAGTCCACATTTAGAAAGCTGATTTCCCGTCCTATTGCCGAATCCCAAATCTCACAGGGAGCAAGGATGATATTCCTTTTCACTTCCATGGCTCAACTCCACCAGTAAAGACTGCTGCTCTGCTCAGACCACGAGGATTTGAAATCCATGTTCGTTTAACCCTCCTGAACTTTGCCTGGTATCACGATGTTGCTCATTAGCTTTGCCCTGGAAAGCCTGGCTGGCATTGCATAAACTCATTAGCAAGAGATCAGAGGCTCAAACATCATTCCTTGGGCCACCCTTTGAGGTATAGGTTCCCTGGTGCATTTGCTCCTCAGATCTCACTCTGATTCCGAAACCTACCCCAGATTTGGGAGACAAAGACCCATTGGAAAACAAACCTGCTGTTTGTACCCCCAAAAAGATGTGCTGCACCTGCCACTGTCCCAGGGCTACAGTCCTGGTCTAAACTCTGAGCTGCTGAGAGCAGCCCCTGCTTCCAGCAGCCCCAGAGGGATTAGATTCCACATCCCAGGCTGTCAGAAGCAGGGAGAAGGGCTGAGCATATTTGCTTTTTTCTCTTCTCAGCACAGAAGCTCTCTAAGCCTCTTCCTGATAGGCTGCTTCCCCGGTGCCGGGAAGCAGAAAGGATTTTATGTCAGGCAGAGATATGTAATGTCCTTTCAAAGCAAATCGGAAGCCAGCCTGGACTTGCTGCCCTGTCACATTCCTTGGCAACAGCCTGGCACCCTGGCAGCAGGCAGCACTGAGCTGTGACAGCCCTGCAGAGCTGTGCAGGCAGAGCTCCCAGGCACTGCAGTGGGAGCAATCCCAGCTACGCTGTGGAGAATCCCACTGTGCCCTGGGGAAAGAGGCTGAAGACAGCAGCTGAAGGACTTTGGGGAAGTTTGGGGCAGTTTTGACTGTGTTAAAAGAAGGAATACAGACTTCAAAGAGGGCTCTGTGTCTTTTAAGGCTCAGTCCTTAAAGCACTGGTACTGAAGGCAGCAGCTCTCGTGTTGTATGAGGTTACAAGCACAATCTCACTCTCCTGCTGGGTTTTTTTGGGGAGGGAAAAGGGATGCAGAGGAGAGGCTTGGGCACTTGCTATCATTTCTTACTCCCCACAATTCTTTTATCACAGAATCACAGAATGGTTTGAATTGGAGGGGACATTAAAGATCATCTAATCCCACGCCCCTGCCAAGGGCAGGGACACCTTCCACCAGGAGTTTATATCTCCTAATCCCAATTCTTCAGGCACTGCCTCCTCTATCCAAACCTCTCGTTTGTTTTGTTCTAAACTTTGATGATTACAGCCAGAATTTTAGAATGTATTTATGCAGTTTATTCCCATTAGCTGCCCACATGTCTGGAGCTCAGTGTTTCCTTTCTTGGGATGAACTACTGAGAAAATAGTCAGCCAACCTATCCCTGGAATGGCTTCATTTCTCCTCTTCTATTTGGACTTGGGCTTCTGAAACATAACTTCCAGAATATAGAACATGTGCCAGCTTGGCCACAGAGCTGAATGAACATTTACTGTCACTAATTTTTGACAAATATCACAGATACTTGAAATTCTTCCCTGTGAGGGTGGTGAGGCCCTGGCACAGGTTGCCCAGAGAAGCTGTGGCTGCCCCATCCCTGGAAGTGTCCAAGGCCAGGTTGGACGGGGCTTGGAGCAACCTGGGCTAGTGGAAGGTGTCCCTGCCCATGGCAGGGGTAGAACAAGATGATCTTTAAGGTCCCTTCCGACCCAAACCATTCTGGGATTCTCTGATATTTTTTTAAGTTTTGGTGGGGTTTTTTTCCAGAAAAAATAACTGAATTTCTATGGAAAATATAGATTCTTTATCAATATCTCCAAGTATTTTGATTGAAAATTGTGTCACCACTGTAATATGGGAGACAGTTTGATGGGATTTTGGTCCTTCCCCACGTGCTGGGCTCAGTCCAAGCCAAGGCTTGGGGCTGCCACAAGACACCACCTCTGTCTCATAAAGCTCATCATTTTCTTCTAAAATTCAACCAATATTGACAAATTTCATTCATCACAGGGGCACAGTGGACATATATCTGTACCATAAACTTCTCTACTTGCCTGATTCTCATTCTGGGGATAAAGCAGATGCTCTGCAGTGTTCAGGACAGACTGCTTCTGCCAGCAGGCACTGGGGGTAAAGAGGAAGGGAAGGCAGTGTTAGTTTGCCCTGTCAGCTGTCAGCAAGTGCAGATGACCCAGCTTTGAGGAGGACTGTGCTCTGTGCCAGCAACTCCAGCCACGGGCATCTGCTACTGAACTTCTTTACACAGCTAAATCCTGGGTTTTACAAAGCTTTGTATAAATGGATTTGCACCATTAAAATATAAACCTTCAAACTAACAGTGGTGACCAGTTGCATAATGGGGGCTCTGGGGCAGACATATAAGTGTACATAGTTAGCTCTCTGCAAGGGTCTTGTTTTCCACAAAGATAATCTGGGTGTTTTACACAAAACCCAGGACTTTCTAAGCTGCAGGCACTGCCTCACTAGTCCTCGTTTTGCTCTGTTCCTCCTCAAGCGACACACAGGTTGACCCTAAAACGTATTCAAGAGAAATGAAAAGGCATGGTACAAATTTCAAAACTGCCTTTTAAACTGACTCTGTGCACTCTTGGAGCCTCAGGCTTGAAAATTCTCCAGAGGCTTTGGACGCCACTCCCTGCTCCCCGCCCCCATATCCAGGTATTGTGCTTGGCAACAGTTTTCCTTTCAGTGGTTTTCAACTGCTCTAAGATTTTACACCCCATGTGTTCATTTTTTTTTTTGTTTCTACACCTCCTACCCCTCCAAAGCTCCCCGGGATGAGCTTCCTATAGGGATAACATCGCTCCCTGCTAACAGCAATTAACACTTGGTAAGAATGTTTCATCAGAAAGAATAACATCCAGCTAAGTTCCTTAACACTTGGCTTCTGTTCTGATTGCATTACACTGTTTAACGGCAGAAAGGCATAAAGCCTGGCCTAATCTCTGATTTTATTCTGTTGCAGTGTTTTGGGTGTTTTACCCAAAATCTGCCTCCTCAGTTCAGTACAATGTTAACCAGGTGAGCTCCTAAGTCCGTGCACAACATATTTAGGTCCTAACAATCTTACAGGCATCTGAAAGCACTTTTTAAATGCTTAAAACCACAGAGGAGTAATCACTATGGCACCAGCATCACCTATTAAGGCAGCTAAATCTGGTTTGTCATGCATAAAAAGCAGAGCATGCCTTCCTTCCAGGAGCTGCTTTGAATCCACTGCTGTGTATTCTTCCCTCTGCCACCCTGCAGCCAGGAAATGTGGCTGTGAAAACAAGTTATGACAGGGAAAATTCAAATGCTTTAAAGTGAGATATCCAGGCAGCCGGATGCTGACAGAACTAGAAAGGTAAGTCTCACATAATTTCTCCTTGTCTGTGGATAGGACTGTGTCACTTCCTTCTCTGGGTTCTCCCCCTGGTTCCCACTGCTCCCAGGCTGTGCTGTAGCTTCCCCTCACCTCTTCCAAACACTGACTTCACTCTGCCCCATGAGTTAGCCTTGGCACGGGCCCAGATTCTCCCAGATTCCTGCTTTGGCTCCACTCTTGGCAGGCAACCAAACTCACAGGCTGCTTTTGTGTCCACACCTGCATTCATTTTGTCCCTCTCTCTGTTCTTCCTGCCCTTTGGTGCGGAAGTAATTCCTTCATAGATGCCCAGAAAGCAGTCAGAGTGGGCCCTGCTGCTGGACAACAATCAAGACACACTTAGGAGGGTCCAGCCAGGTCTGTCTTCAAACCCCCCAGGGACTGAATGTCTCTCCAGCACTGCCAGAGCTGCCTTAGGGAAGCTTTAATAGACTCAGAACTGGGTGCAGTTACACTGGCAAAGACCACTTTGTTCCTCTCAACACCTGATTCCTCCTTCTTATCAAGGCCCATCTCTGACATCACATCCCAGGCTTCCATACAGATGGCAACATTCCTCCCCCTGGCACAAAGAAATGTGGCTCAGCTGCGAATCAAGTCCCAGGGCTATATAATAATCCCTCCACTGTGGTGCTTCAGCAGTGCAGCTCAAATTCAGGCCAGAACCTGGGCAGGTCGTGGCAGAGAGAGGGAAATAAATACCCAGTGATTTACATGGTACAGAAAGGGCTGATGGAGTTGTAAGTGGAATTAACCTCAGGTGTTATTTAAATTGAAGATATCTTGGCATGAAGTGTCCTTATGAGGCACTAGTGAAGTCAGGCTGGGTTTTCAAACATATTGGCAAAGCTGATTTTAAGCAATGTCTTATGAGACAATAAGGGCCTGAGCTCCCGTTGGCTGAAGCTGATCTACCTGAAGATGTGAGCCTCCCTCCTCCCATCCTTGGACACACTTTCCTGCCCCTCCCTTCCACAGGCACTATTGATCATGAAGGCAAATGTGGGGGTTTGTATGAAATGGCTGCCAGATCACTGGTTCTGGCACTAGGGTGAGAGGCAGAGTGGATCCTGCCACTTGGGAGTGCCTCTTGACAGCCATAACTTATGCACATGTATTTTGCAGTCCAGCAAGGAACTCCTTTGTATGGAGCAGGACGAGAGGTGAAGGCACAGTGAGACTGGCACCTATTCCTGCCCACTTCCTTCTCAGCCCCTGGGCTCCCTGGGAAAGACAGGAGAAGCCATAGGAGGTTTCTCTGGAGGTGCTGCCTTGAGATTGAAGCTGAAAACATGTCAAGCCTACAGGAGAGGGAAGTGCTGGGCTGCAGCTGGTCTTGCTAAGCAGCACCCATGACTCTGGGAAAAACTGAGAGGTGGGGGGCCTTGTACTGGCAACCGCTCTCCCAGAACCACCCCAGTGATCTCTGGGGTTCCCAACTGCTCGATTTTTCCTTGTAAACCAGGAAAACAAGTGGAAGAAAACTCAGCAGAAAGGTCTTGGGGAAGTTGCTCTTTGCCTCCCTTTAGTGCTGTGCCTTGCAGGGCAGAAGGTTTGGGATGTGGCTCCCAAGGGTGTGATTTTAAATGAACGGGAGCAAAGTCTATATTTTGCAATTACCTTAAACACATTTTTGAAAACTTACTGCTGAACTTTGATCCAACCATTCTTCCTCGGTGTGGCCCTGTAACATTTCATCAAAGTATGAGAAGTCTGAGGTGCCTACAAACATGGATATTCAGCTTTGATCCCCTTGATGCTTGTAAACTCCATTATCCCTGAATACCTACTCCTGTTCCACTGACAGCATCATCTGGAAGTCCTCCAGATGGTCCAGCCAAAGTCAGGACAGTGTTATCAGTGTGGCTCCTGGCCTGCTCCTCACTGAATGTGTCAGAAAATACCCTCCTTGCTTCCTCTGCCAGAGGAACCATGTGCATGAGCTACACATCCCATTGCCAAACACCAGCCCCTGTGCAGGCAAACCTTCCCTCTGGGGAACAGAGGGTTAATTGCCCTGCTAATCACTCCGTTTCACTAATGGGTCCCTGCAGAGGGGTTCTGTTTGTTTTTCCAGCCTTATACATCCTCTATCCAGCGTTTCTGGTGATTTATTTAAGAGGCTAATTTTGATTTTGCTCTCTGGCATTTCAGTATTTTTTTCCTAGCAAACATAAAATCTGCTAAGATTTTTCTCCAAGGAATTTTATTGATTCAGCAGGTCTATTCCCAATGTGAGTCCTTATTTCACAGAATCCCCTTTATTCATGGAACCTCTGCCAAACCTCACAGACACTCCAGGTCTTTAACCAATGACACAACTTAGTATTTAAGGTCATGAGTAGAGGACACACGACTTTGAAAGTGTGGAATACTCTGAGGTATTGTGCCCCTCACGACAAGAAAGACATTGAAGGGCTGGAGTGTGTCCAGATAAGGGAATGGAGCTGGGGAAGGGCCTGGAGCAACAGGAGCAGCTGAGGGACCTTCTCACTCTCTCCAACTCCCTGACAGGAGGGTAGAGCCAGGTGGGGGTCAGGCTCTGTTCCCAAGGAACAAGGGACAGGATGAGAAGAAACAGCCTCAGGTTATGTCAGGGGAGGTTTAGGTTGGATATTGGGAAAGTTCCTTCATGGAAAGAGTGATCAGGCAGTGCACAGGCTGCCCAGGGCAGTGGTGGAGTCATGATCCCTAGAAGTGTTCAAAACACATGTTGATGTGGCACTTAGGGACCTGCCTTAAGGTAGTACGTGTTGGTGGTGCTGGGTTGATGTCTGGATTTGATGATCTTAATGGACTTTTCCAACCTTAACGATTCCATGATTCAATGATTAACAAGACAACTGAAGAACAGGTTGCCTTTGAGCAGCACCTGCCCTCACCAGAACTGGAATGACGGAGGAGGAGGTGCCCTTCCTCAGAGCACAAGCTCTGTACCGAGGTGGGGCAGGGCCATGTCCTCTCTTACCTGTCCAGCAGGGAGCCGAGGCAGGTGACAGCATTGTCCCGCTGTGCTGCCAGCACCAGGCACAAACCATCCTTCAGGAGGGAACACTGCAAGAGAGGCAGGAACAGAGCTTTGGTGCTGCTCTTCACTTAAATGAGTCTAATTCTGGCTGCTGGACCGCTGACAGCACCAATAACCACTTGTGTGCTGTGGGAGGGGCTGGAGCCACAAAGCAAGAGAGTCTTCCAAGTTGAGAGGATCACGTCTGAACTGTTAACCAACTCCTACAGCTCACTGTTATTCCTGCTCCCCTCTCTCAGAGTGAAAATAAGCAGCAGTGTTATTCAGTCATTACCTCTGCTGGAAGCAGGAATAGGGAGATAAGGTAAATGTTGAGATATTGTAGCAGAAGCACGCATTACTTGAAGGAACCCACTCCCTTCCAGCACGGCAAAGCAAAGGCTGTAACATTCACCTTTAGCTCAGCAGTGCCAGATCCTTCTGGAAGCACGCCAGCTCTGCCCAGAGTCATTAATCTCTGACAGGAGGAAGGAGGTATGGCTCTGCCCCACACACACTGATTCACTTTGTCATTCCTAGAGAGCTGCACATTCCATGTGCAGAGGGACGGATCCTCGGGGGACCCACGGGAAAAGGAAGCAGCTCTTACACTAATTGGCTGCTAGATGTAATTGCTGTTCCATACAGATGTACTTCAAAGGGATGTCAGTTTAAAAAAATAACAACCTGAAAAGGTCTTAGCTGCTCTTATTACAGATAACACCTATGATTTATAACTGAAAGGCTGGAAGCACAAATGTATTTTGCAGAGGGAGTGCTGTGGTCTGACGGCCCTTGGATGGTTGTTGATTTGCTATTGCCACTGTATGGACTTTCCCCTCTGGTTTACCCCGTGCTGCTGGCAGCACTGCCCTGTACATTCCACCTTGCTGCTTTGCCCTGGCGAGGTTCCTGACATGGTGGGCTTTTCCTACACCAAAACAGTCTGGGTCCAGTATTTTGCTGCTGTGAAGCAATGTCTGCTCAACCCCAGCGGCACAGCCCGTGCTGGAGCCTCATGAGCACTCGCCCAAGCCCCACACTGGGCTGTAGCCTGAGCTGTCAGCACCCACTCACTGAGAATGGCTTGGGTTGGAAGGGACCTTAAAGCTTATCCCATTCCACGCTCCTGCCATGGGCAGGGACACCTTCCACTAGCCCAGGTTGCTCCAAGCCCCATCCAGCCCCAGGCATGGGGCAGCCACAGCTTCTCTCGGCAACCTGTGCCAGGCCCTCACCATCCTCACAGCCAAGAATTCCTTCCAAATATCTCATCTAACCCTCGCAGTGGGAGGCCATTCCCCCTTTTTCTGTCCCTCCAGGCCCTTGTAAATAGTCTCTTTCCATTTTCCCTGTAGGCTCCCTTCAGGTCCTGGAAGGCCACAATTAAGTCATCCCAAAGCTTTCTCTTCTCCAGACTGAACAATCCCAGTTCTCCAGCCTTTCCTCACAGCCGAGCTGCTCCATCTCTCTGATCATCTTGGTGCCTCCTCTGGACTCGCTCCAGCTGGTCCATGTCCTTCCTGTGCCAGGGACCCCAAAGCTGGAGGCAGCACTCCAGGCGGGAAATCCCTGCCTAGGACTCCAGGGCACGGTCCAAAATATGAAAGAGTTGTTCAGCAGAGGATTAATGGGGTTTGATTAGAGAAAGAGAAAGAGAAATTGTACTTCTATGGAGAAATAAGACAGGAGACAGCAGTAGAACATACATAATAGTGCACCGATGGTGAATGGAATTAAACGTTCAATAACTAAACGATGGGTAGGCAATTCCCGCTAAGGATACATTCACACATAGTGATGTTGAGGTTGGGGTCAGTGAGCCAGCAGGGATACAGCAACACCAGGAAGGGACACTGCCCAAGTTACTTACCAGAGGTGCCAGAGCTCAAAGGCAGTGCTGGAACACTGCTACCAAAGCAAGTTTGCTCAGAGCAAACAGCCAGCTTAGCACAGCAGGGCATTCAAAGGCTCTTCTTTTGTGAAGGACGCAAAGCCCAACTCCAGCTGTTCCATACCTTTGCTGCCACGCTGCCCTTGGCCCTGCTGAGTGTCTTGGAGACGCAGAGAGCCTGTGGCATGTCCAGCACGGTGAGACGAGCTCCGGTCACCGTGAAACCTCTGCCAAGGAGCTCATCCAGCAGGTCCACATAAGGTGGGGGCTGTGAACCCCGCAGGATTATCCCAGGCAACACGAGGCAAGTGGTTTGGCAGAGGGTATCCAGCAAAGGCTGACCTGATGGGAGAAGATGAAAACACTTACTTGGTATTTGCCCCCCTCTAAGTGATTCTTCCCTGCCACGGACATGGAAGTGGGAGGTTGGAGGCACTCAGGTGTTGTGGTGTGGGATGCTCATCCCAAGCTGCTGGACTGCTGCTGCCTTTGCGTCCCTATCTGGAGATCACAAGACAGCAGTACTGACCCCATTTCAGGAGTCAGACAAGGACAACTGCTGCTTTGCTATAGGAGGTACGATTCCATTTCATTTTTTCCAAGCAAAGAAATCTGTTAATCCAGCTGCTTTTATAATCCCTAATGTAATTCCGCTCAACATACGTAAGACTTAATGTATTTCATATTTTCCTCATGATAAATCTGTCTGTCCATTAGGCAGCAGCTTTATGATAATTATTTGCTGGAAGGAGGTTTCCTTGTGTGCAAGAGCTTCCTCTAGTGTTCAAGATGAGCCCAGAACGTGAGTGATGTGTCTGCCTTGCTGGAGGCACTTACTGTATCCTGCCTGACAGTTCAGGGATCACGTGGACTTGCTTTTCCAGGACAGTAACTCTTTGAAATATATTTTCTGAGACACAAAAACATCAGGGCTGTACACTAGTCTCCTTTTCACTCTGCTTAGACATCTTCAAAGCAGAGATCCTCGTGCAGCAAGAAATTAAGGGCACATATTTTGAGATCTGATTCCAACACTGGGCTCTGCAAAGCCTGCAGAGCACGCCTGCTCACTCCACAAGCTATTTTATTTATTTTATTTTATGCAATCTCTTATAAAAACCAAGTCACAGCAGACCTGTGCTACAGGCCCAGTTCTATCCCGTTGTGCAGTAAGATGATGGGAGAAATACCAAGTAACAAATACCTTGGGAGAAATGCTCCTTCAGAGACCCCCTACCCAAAGTGACAGCTCTGCTGTCCTTAGGGCAAAGGCCTTGACTTACCACCCCTTCCCTGCACTTCTACATGTGCTGCGTCGTGCACCTCCTGGTATGGGACAAGTGCTCCAAAGTCCTGTGTCAGGAAGGGTTTAAGGAGAGATGTGATGGTCTGTAATTCTGTAGCATTTTTGTCATATTCCTCTCTCAGTCTACAACAATCCTGCGGTTCCACTGCTGGTATTAATGACCACAGTGATCAGGTGCAGCACAGAACCATTTTCTGAGCTGCCCACATCAGTCACACCAGATCTCGAGCTACAAGAATGAGAATGAGCTGGTTTCAAACAATTCTATTCCCCAGTGAACACCACAGGGATGCTTTACTTGATCACTGCTTGTTTGTAAAGGCTTGGGATCAATCCACAACATCTCCACACGGAAACATCCCCTTGTGTTAGTGACATCTTGTGACCTGAACGATGCTGTGTCCCAGCTGTGTTTACACTTGTCTATCAAGTCAAATCAACAGAAAAGGCCCAGAGAAGCTGCTGCATCCGAGGGAACTGACAGCCTTGCTGAGGCTTCAGCTCCAAATCAAAGTCAGCCTGGCAGTAGCTGGGAGTCATTTTGAGCTGGCAGCTGCTCAGCAGCAGTAGGAACTGAATGAGCTCTCAGTCCAGAGTCAGAGTGAGATGGTTGTGCTGCCAGCAGCACTACCTGCATAAATTGCTATCCATCTACTCACAGAAGAGATAGCCTCACCACCACCCAGCCCTCCAGCGTCCTGGTGTCCTACCTCTCCCAGGGAGGCTTTGAATGGCCACACAAACCACTGTGGCCAAAGTGGTGCTGAGACACCTCGTCAAAGTTCAGGAGAGGGATGTGTGCTGTTGCATCCAGCAGCTGTGTTGACAGTGCTTGTTCTGCTGCTGCTGTAAAGGTCAAATCTGCATTTAACCCCTAAAGCACTGGCAGTGCAAAGGGCCAGCAGGTAAACAGTTAAATGGCTGCACTCCCCTGGAGCTGTTCTTTGCAGCTCAGAGCTGTCTCTCCCTTCTGAAAGGACATCAATACCAAATCTTGCTGCCACCAGATGGTTTGTCTTGCTGTCCAATTAATCAATAGCAGTCCCAATCTGTAACAGGAGTTGCATTTCCTTACCAGGACTGCATAGCTGCTCAGAGCCCAGAACACTGGGTTTTCTTCCTAGCTCACAGTTTAGGATCTTGTGCTCCTTGCTGATTTCCAAACTGAATATGGGGTCACGTTTCAGGTTATAAATCTGCAGGAGGGAAGAGAGGGAGAGAGAAGCAAGTCACATGAACACTGCTACCTAATCAGGAGGGCCAACACTTCTGAAGGATTGATTCAGGCAAGCTGTGAAGCTTTTTTTGCTGTTGTGTACTTCTGTAATTGCCAGCCCCGAAAACACCTGCTTGTCTGGAGATACAAGAACATTTTGCATGCATTTTTCTTTTTAATTGAGGCTTAATTCAGTACAGGATCTTGTCATCCTTTTCAAAGTCGTGTATCCAGACATCTTTCTAAGGTCTCTGCTCCCAGCTTTTCCAGGCCAGAAACTCAAAACCTGTGAGGCTGTGAGGCTGGCAGCTTTATCCTGTGCCACACTGCATAAGTAAAGCTGCACTGTAGCAGCTTCTTCCTGTCTCTGAATGAACTGGCACATCCAAGTGTCCAGCACAGCCACAATGCCCTGGACTGAGCTGCACAGGGACAGCAGCCACATAAGTGAAGCCTATTACAGATGTGGCCAGCAGCATCCAGCTCCAGAGCTAATCTCCTCGGACTAACTCAGCTGGGTCACCTCTGAGCCATAGCAAGGCTCAAACATTTCCATTGAGCATAACCAAATCATGATTCCATCATCAGCCATCCCACCTCATCTCCGTTCCTGAATGACCCAAAGCTGGGGAAAAAAACAGGTCATCTGTGCTTAGCAGTCAGGGTCAGTGCTGCTATCTCTGCTGAAAACAAATATCCCCCTTCCAAAGCAGTGTTGACCATCTGGGAGCTTTGCTCCTGAAACCCTGAGCCCTCCTGAATTTCCAGAACAGGGTTCTGAACAAACAGATCTGAACCAGCTCTTCTCCACCAGCTCTCTGGGTCAATGCAGAGGGAGCACAGTGTGGTAGGAACATCCACAGGAGCAGGAAAACTCAGCAGCTGGTAAAACACATCAAAAGCAGCATTATCTAAAACATAATAGGAAAGAAGTCATGGGATAGCAAGGCCAAAGCCACTGCTCTGACACAGCAGAATAAACCCCAGGAAAGGGCAGATCCTACCTCTTCTTCCTCCAATGTCTGACACTTGGCACAGCACAGCCCTTCTGGGAAAAACAGCTTCATATCCCGGACAGCCATTTGATAGGATTTGGAGCCTGAGAGATAAACAAAATGAGAAGATTCTCTCAGGCTTTGAATTAAACATTTTCTCTAGATTCACACTCATCTTTTGGAGAGATTGATGATGTGCAACTTACTGAAGTAATTGCTTTAAAGGCCAGCTGTTCTGTACAGTAATAGCAAACGTTTAAAACCATTATATTTAGAACAGTTTCACTGCCTCCTTGGTATTTTGATTCTGTCCTATTATCACTCAGCAGCTTCTTCATGTAAACAAGACTCCTTCTATTTCCTAAGAGTATAGTCAAGGGAATCGTGTTAAGGAGCCTGGGAAACCCTTCAATACCAGCTCTAAAATCCCATTGTTCTTCCTTTGCTTCTGGATCACATCAGGATGATCTTACCAGGGAAAAGAGCTACTAGTTAGTAAAATAAATGTACTTAGTAACAATAATGCAGGTCCTAAATAGGCTGTGGGGCTCTAATTGACCACAGAAATCAGAATCAGCGTGAGGCATTGCTAACGGCAATGTATTTTCTGTTCAAAAAAAGTGAATTGACACTAGAACAGGTGCAGAGCGATGATGTGAGGATGGTGGAAGGAATAGAGAATCATCAGAAGAGTTAAAGCTAAAAGACCTTGGCTTGTTTGACCCAACATGACCCAAAGCTGAGAAGCAATTTGATTTCTGATAAACACTCCAGGGTAGAAAAGGTCAGAGGCATAAAAAGAACTGCTTAAAATAAAGTCCAGATAATGGCAGAAGAACAAATGGGCACAAACTGTATGTGACTATATTTAAGTTTGAAAATGTAAGAAGATTTTTAGCTATCAGAGCAGAGAAGCTGTGTGACAACCAGACAAGTGGGGTGGATGCTTATGAAAGGGAATGTGTGATGGGGTTGTCTGTGAGGGAATTAACTGAACTCAGTGACTTGAGAGGTCTCTCCAGGCTCAGCAGCTGAATATTTCCCTATAAAGCATCAGCGTTACAAAGCACTACTCAGAATGTGTTGAGATTTGTGGGTGGAACATATTAGAGAGGGAAAAGCTATTTCCGTGTAACTGGAGTCCACATAGTTTGTCAATGTGCTGGCACAGATCCATACTCCTGGGATACAAATACACAAATATCCTCTGCAATATTCCCACCTTTGAGGGTACCCATCACTGTTTGAACTCCAAAATTCCAGCTTTGTATGGCCAGAGCCCTTAACACAGCACTTTACAATCCTAAGGTTGTATAAGTCAGCTGTGTCTGAACTGTGCTGGATCCTTTATGTACCTTCCATGTAGGTACACATTAGAGGACACAAATGCTCCCAAAGTGAGCAACAGTAAAACTCTTGCTTTGCTCAAAGTATAGCACAGTGTAAGGTACATACACATAAGAGCTCTTTGGATGTGAGGAAAAGCACTGTACAGTGACTTTCCAAGCTCCAGAAGAGATGAAAGTAAGGCAGGTTCAACTCTGCAGCTGAGCCTCAGACTATGAGAGCTGTATTACTGCATCACCTGGTTCAATGGTCTCCCTGGAACCTGGTCTTCATATTAATTGAATTTCCCCAGTCACTGTGGGAGGAAACAGCGAGAGTTTGCTCTGCTTCAGGCATTAACTAAAGTTCTTCCTCAGCTGGAGCAAAACTGAGAAAGCTTAGTATTCCCTCCTAGAAAAGGAAGATGGTCTTACAGTCCCCCACATTACTCATGGAAAGCTCTTCCTGCTTAACTTGTAGGTAAATGTTTCACCTGTATTGGAGGACAAGCTCTTCGGGGCACAAGGGTTTAGGAACACTCCTTTCCTTATGGACAGAAACCTCCTTGGCAGAGCAGCTGGGTCAGACTCATCAGTTAGCTCAGCTACATCCATTTTCCTGGAATGTGTGCCAGGATGGCTTTGTACATAATGCACATAGTCTAGTCTGAGAGCAGGTGGCGGCCAGCTCAGCTCTGTGCTCAGCCTAGACTTAAAAGGTGACTTAAAATCCCAGCCTAGGGATCTGAAGGGAATCCCAAAGCAGAACATCTGAGGGTTTCTCAAAAACAGTGAGCTACCTGTGACTCCCAACCAAACAGGATGAGACTCAGCCTCTCTAATTAATATAAAGTCATCTTTCACTGAGTTATGCTGGGGATGCTCTCACTGTAGCAGGTGTCTGAAGTTTGGGGTATATATCAGTCATCACCTTGGTCATGACTGATGAGTTCTCAGTGTCAAGGCAACCTGGATACACAATCCATTAACCTTAAGGGCAAAAGAAGCAGGGTTTCAAGGGGTTGGTTCTCTTCCCCAAGCTGTACATGGTGGTACTTCATTGCCTACTAGTTTTCAACAGACCACTTGATATGGAAGAAAAGAGGCAGTGATTTCACAGCACAGAATAAAATAGAAAGAGCCAAATAATCCAAGGAAAGTTCTGAGACTTGAGGGCATACAGTGCCTACCAGCTCACCTGAGTTTAAAGAAATTATTGCTTCATTATTTTTATATTTGCTTAATTACATAGAGCACAGTCAGGTCGACACTGAGACAAAACATTATTCATGGGCAGTGATTTAACCCTTACAATTTTTGGAATGACAACCTTCCCTCCTTGTGGCAATACCTCCAGCAGCTCCCAGTACCTCCCTTTGCTCTCTACAGGCCATTCTTTCCAGGGGTAATTCCCATTTTCTCCTCCTTCACAGACACCCATTGCAACACCCCAGTCCTTCCCTGCTGGCAGACGAGCTGTGATGGTTCAGCACTCCGAGGATGCTGACTGTGTGCTCTGCTCATGTGCCAGCTGGAAAGAGCTGCTCCCAATCGAAAACAGCTGAGTTTACCTGCTTTCCTCAGTCAGAGAAATTCTTAATCACCTCTGAATTGGTCCTTAATGCTTTGAGATGCTACAGAAACTCGGTATCTTGGAGTCTTTAATTCCTCTGTGAAATTGGAGTGGGCCAATGGCTTATGGAGACATCAGGAGGACACACACAAGCAGAGAAGACAGATGGGTTCTTGGGGGTAATTACAAAATAACCAAGCCAAAAGTACAAAATGACCAAGCAGAGAAGAAATCAAAGGAAATCTGTTATGATGGAACACAGATCTAGGGCTGTTCTGGGAAGAAACTTTTTTGAAATATATCCTCTAGGAGAATATTTTATAGCTTGAGACACACTCAGCTCAGCCACCAAGAAAACACTGAAAGCTTTCTAGGGAACAATGGTCTCCACTGCCTGCCAAGGCTGTATCTGTAGTGACAATGCAGGAGGGAACAGTACATTATGTATTTACCATTTGCATATCTGAGTCTTTGGCCTTTTCTTTTACAAAAACCTACCATAAAATCCATTGTGGACTGTGCTGGTGCCATACTGAGCCCTCCAGAGGCAGGGATCTAGTGCTTGGGCTAGTTTAGGATCCTCTGGCCCCAGGACATCCACCAGCTTCTTCACAGCATTTGGCCTCTGCAGACACAGCACGAGAGCAGTGCCTGAGGTGAGGTAGGTACAGTGAGCTTCTAAAGCAGCAGGATCCTGAAAAGAAAGAACAGAGATGGAACAGTGTTGGAAAGCACTGGGTATATCCCAGCTTTCCTTTGGCTAGGAAAAGTTGGAAGTAAGCAGATCTGCCACCACTCCTTGCTTTCTGTCCTCTTTAAGACACATGCTAGTGGTCTCTGAAGGCAGAGTTTCAAACTATACACCACAGACACCAGGCAGTACTTGTGATATCCACCAGGTTACAGAAGGTCTAATTCCTTTGGCGTGGAGGAACTCATATGGATCAGGTGGGAGCACAAACATGGGCAGTATCACCAGGCTCATAACTGCTCTGGGATAAGAAGTCACATTTAATTCTTCAGCCAATACAAAGTGATGGATTACAAAGAGCAGACCCTTTATTTTTGTATTCATGAAAGGCAAGACCCCCCCCAACACACCCCCCCGCCGCCTGCTGCCAGAGCTGAGCTTCTCCTGGAAGATGGTACAATTCCAGACACTAGGACCAGGACCACAGAGATTAAAAGTGGGAGGGTCAGAAGAGGAGCTGCAAGAAAACCGTTTGCCCTTCTGGCTTTGCCACTGATGCTGTGATTTTGTAGTGCTTTTTCTTGCATCCAAAATTTCTTTGCTTCATAGCAAATTTCTCTACTTTTTCTTCTTTTCCAAGCATGGTCGGTTCAGCCCGTGACCACTCCTGAGCAGAGCTGTTCCTCTTGTAGCTGTGCTGGTCACAATGCCCTGGGATCTTATTTTGCCTAAGGATAAGTGGAAATGCCAACTAGCAACCACTGTAGTGGTGAGAGGGATCTGCCTTGAGTGCTGGAGACATAATGATGGAAAGGCAGCAAGTGCCTGGGGCAGGATACCATGGGCAGCAGAGAGCTCGTGGCCTTGCTGACGGCTTTAATCAAGGAAAACCTTGGAAAACCAGGCTTGTTGCAGATGTCTGGGCTGAACACAACATCAGGGTGCCCAAAGCAGCTGCAGCCTCCCTCCTCCTGCCTCTTCATCTGAGTAAAGTGGCAGGAGCACCCAGCTCTGCTTCCCTGCACCCCACAGTGTGACAGCCAGCACTGGATGTTCTCTACACACTACAAACAAGGGCATTTCCAGCTCCCTGCCTGAACCAACTCATGGTTATTTACTTTTTTTCTAATTTTGGAGGAAATAAAAACAGGAGGGGAATTTGATTCAGCTGAATCACGTCATTCACAGAGGTTTTAATTCCTCTATTTTTTAATCTTCTAAAAGCACCAGAGGACAGCAATTCTCTAGATAAAACATTTCTAAAAGCAAATCCTATCATTTCATTTAAAAATATGGAGATAAAACACTTCAAGGTCCCTTTTGCTCCTCCATCACGTGAAACCATTCACTGACTTTGACCCAAATCTTCTCACACTCGCCTTCCTCCTAAACTGCATCTCTGAGAATTAGGTTATAAATTGAAAACCATGAGCTCAAGCCTCATATTCTCCCCTCTATCTGCAAAGGCAAAATGATCCATGATAAAGCCCTCCTGTTCTTAAATTGCTGAGTTATGTAAGGGACTGTATGTGGTGTTTGTCAGTCCTCCTGCCCCATGGGCAAAGGGTTGCATCTCCAGTGATGAGAGCTCTGTTTGGATGAGGATGAAGAATTTCAGCATGGCATAGTGTACTGCAAAATTGTGACATTCATTCAGCTCTGCAGAATACAAAATAATCCCTTCATGCTTGAAAATTTTGTTAGTTAAAAAGAAATGTGTATAATTCACTTTCCTATGGGTTTTCTATTTGGGCGATGAAAAACAGCGAAGATTTTCATGAAAACTTTCAAAAAGACTGATGTAACATATCAACATTCCTCCATGTCAGAAACAACTGCAAAGAAAACATTCAGTTTCTGTTAGACCAGAATAAATGAAATTATGTTGCTCCAGAGCTTCTTAACAGTGATTTTATATCTACATAACAAAACTCTCCTCTCTGTTTCCTGTCTTTCAGTTCTTTCCCAAGCAAATCCAGGCACCTGGAGTTAAAGATGATGTTGTTTCTAATTGTTAGTGAGTCAAAGCGACCTTTCCTTCTGATGCAGCTCCTCACATCCACTCCAGATGCCACCAGCCCAGTGCTGCCTTTATTCTCATCCTTTTTTTTCCATTCTCCTTTATTTCCATCATGCTGTCTCCAAGCTGTGTCCTTGTGGATCCCCGAGCAGCTGTGGAGAGGCTGCACATGTGCAGCTGCCTCGAATTCAGTGAGCAATTTCGTTGAGAGGAAGTTCCAGCTGCGCACTGGCTCGGGAGGATAACAGGATTAACAAGCAGCAAAATTATCCTTCTGCCTTTACTGTTGGAATCACAAGATAGGGTTGGAGACAATCACTGAGTATTGAGTCCAGTGACCTGTTATTGCAGGCAATCAGATCAGGTAATCCCCCAAAGCAGGATCAGGTCCCACTGTAAAAATCAGGCTAAAAGTGCCAATCTCCACAGGGCTGGATCTGCTGGATAAGCACTGAAAGGAGATCCAGCCTCCAAGGGCAGAATTCCCCCTGGGAGCAGGCGCTTCTCACTGTCTGAACACCATCAGGTCATGCCAAAAATGGGGAAGACAATGTCAGCTCTATTTACCTGACCTTTATTTTTTATAAGCATTATTAAACTTCAGATAAAACATATTGTTGTGGCTCCTGTGACTCGATAACCTCGGCAAAGAACGGAGCAATCCATTATTTATCATATGCCAAAGGCCATGCGCTGCTCCGGAGCTCAGTGCTAGTATTTAAGTTGAAAAAGCAATCACGTAGCTGAGATCAGGCTGCTGAGGATATTTGTCAAGTGCATGTAAATAATACATTAGAAAGAAAAAAGGAGATGCGAGGTAGTCTGGCTTCAGTGAATAAAACCAAATTTGCTCACAAAAACTATGTACACACAATAGCCCAGCACATCGCAGAGCACTGGGGAGTTTTCTAGAGGTGGATTTTGGATGAGGCTCCAGGTGAGGCCATAAAAGCCGTGGAGAAAATTTCTAGAAGGGGCAGAAACACTGGCTCCATCTTCTTCAACAGGACATCTCAGCATCATTGGTCTCATTCATACATGTAAGTATCTCCAAGGGGTGCCAGAGGATAGTACCAGCCTCTTTTTGGTGGTGCCCAGAGACAAGACGAGGAGCAATGGCCATAAATAAAACACAAGCAGTTCCACCTCGACATAAGAAAGAACTTCCTTCCATGGTGGGTGGCAGGGCACTGGAACAGCTGCCCAGGGAGGCTGTGGAGTCTCCCTCTCCAGAGATATTCCAAACCTTCCCGTGTCACCTGCTCCAGACGGCCCTGCTGAGCAGGAGGGTTGGATTATCTCCAGACATCCCTTCCAACCCCAGCTATTCTGGGATTCTGTGACATGCTAAATTCAGCAATTTCCACCTGCATTAAGAGCCTCATTTTAAAACCAGCCTTGTATCTTGTTGTATCCTCTCATGTGTAAACTGAGGAACAGATCGACACTGATATTGCTCTCATCCAAATGTTGTGTAGGAAATTCAGCTGGAAAACCAGCCCTGGTCCCACAGCTGCCATTGTGCTACTTACCAGCTGGATTCTCCAAATAACCCAGTCCCTGGAGCCTGCTGAGGCTTTCTGAAAATCTCCCTGCTTGTCCTGGGAGCTCAGCCTTTCCCAGCCCTCACCAGTGAAAGACTTTCCGACGTGTTCTAAGAACGAGAAAGAGCCCCTGGACAGCAGAGAGCATTTCCTACTGCCTGTTCCCTGCTGCCAAAGGCACACTCTTTCTCTGCTTTCTCTTTCAAAACCTGCTCTTTTTTCCATGAACAAAAAACCCCAATAGTCTGTAATTTTTACACTCATTACTTACTAGCTCTTCAAGGAATCTAAATCAATGCTCAACAGCTGCTCTGGTGTGTTGGAGAACTTCAAACCCAAGATGCTTTTCGTGAAACAGCCTCTCCTCACATTTACCCCACAAGGATCTGCATTATTTCCTGAGGATATTTGGATTTTTTAAGATGTTTTCTGTTTCAGATGATCAAAAAAGCATTTTGTATTTAGCATTTTGTGTTTGTTTTTGTATTAAAAAAACATATTGGGAAGCACATCCCCATCTACTCTAACAGCAACTATATCCCTCTTACCAGTATAAATATTTAAAAATCAGATGCTTGTGCTCACTGCTATCACACAGAAGGTATTAATTGTTCCATAGCGCTGCCCTGGCATGTTCTTGTTTTCTTCTGGAAGCCTCTATCAAGAATTTCTTGGAGACAGTGCTATAAACTTTCCCAACTTAACCCAATAGCAGTATCAATTACAAAGATTTGTTTTCTCTAAAGTTATGTGTCTTCATGAAAGCAAACAACAGATTTTTTTTTTCCCCCCAAGGAAATTTAAAAAAAAAAAAAATATCTAACTCCTCTCAAATGCCCAGTGTTCAGTTTCCAGGCTTTCATAATATCTGTACACTCAGGATATGTCAGGTTGAGGACAAAAATAATTTTTAATACTATAAAGAGCAGAAACATATCTATTTTTAGGTAATGAACACCCATCATGCCCCAAAACTTAAGAAGCCTTTTGATTGTCTTTTAGACCTCAGCAATGCCAATTTCCTCTCTTTGCAGGTCATTTTTGCAGAGTTGCTCACAGGCTCCTGGAACAGAGCTGTGTCTCTAATGTAATCTAAGGTAACAGCACTCCAGAGATTCATATTCCCTGACCATGCAATGAGTGTTTCCCAGATTTAAACACATGGAATAAAACCAGGCACACGTGAAGGTACGTGCCCTACCTGGAATGACCCTGGGGAAGGATGAGAAGACACCTGTTTGGCAGGTAAAGAGTCAGCCCTGTAAATTAGCAGCTGAACAGATTCCTGGGAGGTCTGTATTCCTCACGTCCTCCAAAGCTTCATCTGGGAGAAAGCAGGTCTGCTTCTTTATGGCATGTGATAAAAGAAACCCTGAGCATGTCAGCTCTCTTTGTGCTGATAAGGTACAGATCTGATTGTTCTGTATAGCTCAATTCCAACAACAGCTCCGAAATCCCGGGTGGGAATTGCTGGCTTTTGCAGGAATGGGTTATTCACCAGTTGACATATTGCCCCACTCTAGAGCTCAGCAGAGCCACAGATCTGCCAGATTCTGAACCAACCTGTTTCACTTCAGAAGGAAGGAGTCCCAAAGCAATGGCTGGTTCCAGGTCTAGGTGTTTCATTCCGACCAGGGTGAATTTTTCCAGGTCTAGGTTTCTGAGGATCTTTGCAAGATTCTGGCTCCAGACACCGGGTTTGATGAGCAGCACCGTGCAGAGAACCTGGGCTCCTGGAACAAAGCACTCCCGTGAAACACACAGCAGGATTTGGTTACTAGCCTGGACAGACATCTGGAGATGAGGTTTATGGAAAAGCTGGCATGAAGTTCATAAAAATCTGAGCAAAACAGGTCCATAAAAACCCCTGTGCATCACGGATTATTTATTTATTTATTTATTCTTTTGTTTGATTTTTAGTTTAGAAATACATCTAAAACAGTTAAGCCCTGGAGATTCCCCTCCCCTAGGAAATCTGCTCCAAGTCCAAAAACTTTATGTGGCAGGCCTGTAGGATAAGACTCAAACCTTTCTATCATACATTAATGTTTTAAAAGGGGTAAGATATTCCCTTTTACATTTTTCATGTGAACTGTAGTGATTATGTGATGTAATCCTTAAGGCAGCTATTAAATTCTTATCCCTGTGTTCTGTATCTCTGTTAGAGCTCTGTTTCAGAGAGGCCCTAACAAGCCTGACAGGTCCCTATTAATGTCATAAACCCATTATAAATAGAATTGTGTTTACCAAAATTGACATTTCAGCAAAAACTTTCTGCTTCTGGCAGAGCTCTCCCAGCAGAGCTGCAGCACTATGAGAAGTGGAAAACAAACCAGACCAAGATTAACTTCGCTGTCTGATGATAGAAAATGGATGTAAAGGCAGAAAATACATAAATTCAATTTTTAATGACAGCATTTTCAAGCTTTTGGTTTTGCTAAAGTACTTAACGACTAGGAGTATAGTTAATCTTTTATCCTAATAACATCTCTTGAAGATTTATTGGCAACTGTTGTGTCAGAACCAGTTTGTGAGGCCCCAGGAACTGCTGGTGCTTAACCATGTCCATCAGCACGAAGGAGGTGACAGGTGCTAAAACTGATCCAAGATTATCTCTGTACAAAATATGTCATTTTATGTTTCCTGTACACCCTGCTACTCGTTATACAGATGTCAATGCAGCAAAGCATCAGCAAGGCTACCTGTAACTGAATGTTGTTATTTTCAGGTGGCAAAAACAAGATTCATGGCAGGGAAATACAGGATTACAAATAAAAAGCAAGATTCCTGCCTTCCCACTTGAGATGGAAAACTAACCCTTGTCGTGCAGGGAGCCCTCCTATTAAAGATGTGCTATTTTCTTCACATCCTTCTTGAACAGAAAGGTTTAAATGCCATAGCAACAGCCTGCAAGTGCAGGAAGCTGCTTGGATCTACTGAGCTGCTCAGATCCACCTTGGCTATCTCGATGTTCTGTAAGTGCTCCAGATGTTTTACTCACCATCTGCTATGTTTTTTGGGCAAATATTCTCATTCTTGTGCTTATGTGAATCACTGCCTGCTGCATATTTATGGACTTCAGGTGCTTCAGGAGGGATTTGTCTCACATCACTTTGCCAGCTTGGTTTGGTCAAAGACAAGTGTTGAAAACAGGAGGGACACCTTGTCACTGAGGGTTGGCTTCCTCTCCTCAGTGATTATAAGTGACAAGAGTTAGACAAAACACCACTAACTACTGCAACAATTTCTGCTGATCAGGAGTTATCAGAGGTACCTGTTTGGCAACCCTAAAACCTGCCTGATTTCTATCACCAGTTCTGGTTGTTCAGTGGCCATCCCAGTTTCCTGGTCTTTATTAGGTTTTTCTACTTTTTAATATTAATATTTTTTAGATCCATTCCTCAGAGCCAGTGATTTTTTCCCCCCAAAAAATTATTACATAGGTTTTCATTTCATGTCAAAAATACTGTTTATCTTATGTGCTATTTATATACAATACTTTAGACAGATGTGTGACTTCAAATAAGTGTAAACTCAAGAGAAGCAGATACCAGATTTCCTGGCATGCTTAGGAAAGGGAGGTTATCACTGCCTGTATTCCAGCCTCAGGAAAATGTTGGTATAATCCTGTTGCTTATTTTGGGCTGGTGCATCCGGATGAGTCAGTTCCAACCAAGTCCTTATCAAACGGCATTTTTCCATTTGCTCTTCTCTCACCTGTGTGCAGGTAGGCAAACAGGGATTCTGCACGGCACCTCCAGCTCTCCCCCACTGAAAAGGAGAAGCAGAGAGACTGGAGTGAGTGTTATGTGTGTTCCTGGAGAGTAACTGGAGGATGCTGCCATCATTTCTACATAATGCAGCCAAGAAGTGTTATACTGGCACACGCATGGCTAGATTTCGGATGTACTGGGACACCCTGGGAAGTGTCACATTTCCACCATTCTTCACTAAGCCCAACAGCACATGCTGAATAAGACTGCAAGTACAAGTCATGTGGGTTCTTGGGTACCTTTTCTGTGATTTCAGGGAGTGGCTAACAGTGGTTTTAAGCCACCTTTGTGCTCCCAGTATTCCAGAGTCAAGTAAGAAACCTTGTTTCCAGTGTAAATCCCAGCTCAGATGTTGTGTTTGGTGTCGCCTCCTGTGTCCTTGGAAGCCAAGAAGTGCAGTGGATTCTGAGCACTGACCCCAGCTCCGCTGATAAAACCTCACTGACAGTCCCCAAACAGCCAGGAATGACTGCTCCAGTGGTTCTTCGTGAGAGCAGAGCAGGGTGAAAGGATCTGGTGAGTCAGAACTTAGGACAAAAGCCTACAGAAAAATGTTTTCCTTCAGTCTAATGTAAAACCTACAATGACCTGGAGAGGTGAGGAAAATTAAGGCACTTTAAGTTCATGTGAAGTGAGGAATTATCTAGTTCTAGGGCACAGTGAGGAGGATCCTGCATCAGATTAATAAAAGACTTCCTTTGCCAGTGGTTGGCAAGTTTAACCAGTGTGACAACAGAAAGCTACAACCTGTTCATCAAAAAAAAAATTACTAATTTTTTGGTATTTATTACTGTCCAAAATCCATGTATTTCTATTTCCCAGGACAACGTATCTGGAAGGTATCTAGCCAAAGTGTTTTTCTTCTAATGAGACATCTTTCTCTTTCCACGTGTTTGTTGTTTATTTTGCTGGAATAGTAAGAGCACAAATAGGTGGAATCAACTGCCAGGTCCTTGCCTCATAACTTTTTAGCTCACATCCTCACAGTACCAATTTTTTTTTCTTTAGTACTGGGTTATTTAAAAGATCTGTGAATTCCATGGTGTCCTGGGTGGCACTGTGATGTAAATGACAGCGCATGCCCATTCTGCTCTGATTTGTCACTCACTTGGGCAATGGTGATCAAGACATTTGACCTCTCTAAAATATAATGCAACTCATCTTTTTTGAGATCAGCATCAGAAAAGGGCTGCTAAAACGCAGGCATTAATTACTCTTCCAGCCTAATTTCCACAGCAACCCTAGACAGGTCACTCTCAGAACTGCATAGGAGAAAGCTGATCTAGCAGTCCACCTTCCCCCAGCACCAAGTGGACCCATCTGCCCTAATTTCCTGGGATTAGGATGTCTAACCAAAGGTTTAGTAATCCCCTTTTAATGGCTCTGACAGAGGACAGTTACAGTTTCCTTCAATCTATTTAAGAGTATAAGGTAACTTGTTTATATCCAAGAGGCAACTGGTCTTACCTTCAGCCCTGGACCTCCTGCCAGGTCGTGGCAGGTATTTCATAGCAGGGCGGTGTTCTTCATCTGTAAAAGAAAGGAGGTGTATTTTTATGGATTGACAGATGGGAAACGTTCACTGTCTGGGGGTAAGGGGTGATAAAGGTGAATTTATTTAGCAGGGGAAATGGCAGACGTTTGACCTGCTACAAAAATATTAAAGAGCTGTTCTGTAGCACAAAGGCTTCCCCATTCCTTCCCCAACAATGAAAACAACAGGAAAAATTTAATGATCCTATAAAAGAGATAGCGCAGGGTGCTGAAGTCATGCCTGAGCTGTGCTCCTTTGTTCCTGACAATGGCTTTGGTGGGAAAGGCTGGCACTGCCATTACAACCTCCCTCAATAAACTGAGCTCACAGCTCTGCTTCGCTCTTATCCTGCCTTTTCATCTCAAGATGACTTTAATCAAGGGCTGCAATGCATGAATTCTTACTGGTTTATACACTAATTTGGGATGTCTGATGCCTCCGTTTCTGAAGGCTTCCTCTTCTTGCTCACCAATCTCACATAGAACTCCCACGTAGTTCACTGACAAATCTAACTTTCTGTGAGACTAAGCTGAGGATCTGTTCCCAGACAAATCACATTTTCTTTCTATTCACTAAAGCCAATTTGTTACTCCACACTACACAAGCACAGAGTGTTTGACACAAGTGTCTAAGTTTGTGTTGACAACAAAGGACCTTTCTTCCCCAAGGAAAGATAAAGGAAGAGCTATAAATCCAAAGCACGAATGCACTTATGGAACTGCATCACTGCTCCTCAGTTGATAGGTGGTGTTACCACAATCTTGATTTCTCTCTGCTTCTGACTAATCACAGAATCACTGAATGGTTTGAGTTGGAAAGGACCTTAAAGCCCATCTAGTTCCAACCCCCTGCCATGGGCATGGACACCTTCAGAAGGTGACAGGCTCAGAGCTGTTTATCTCTGGGTGTGAGGAGTCAGGCAGCCCAAAAATGGAGGTGACATGGCAAAATATTTCACACTAAAAGAGTGGGAGCTTGTAGCCTGCTGCTCCAAAACATCCAATACCAATAACCCCCAGTCTGCACAGTGATTTAGTTTTAAGAGGCATGGCTACAAATCTCCTGGTACAAGAGCAAGTCTACTGTGCTGAAAGATCAATGCTGGCACGTATCACTGGAGCCTGAGAAGCTTTTGACAACAAAGGTCTCCATTCCTCTGTTCATTCTCTTCCAGGATAAAAAAAATTCTCAAGAAACCTGTTTTGTTCAGCTCCTGCAGATTGGTCACACCTTCATCTCCCTGAGTACAGGGCAAGGCCGAGGCATCAAGCCCCAACAAGTCTGGCACCACAATCAGGTGTCTGCTTTAGGTGGAAGAGATCTTTGGCCCTGTTCTTCAGTTTCTCTTCTATAGAAATGTAAAATGCATGTTTTTATTTACTGGTCCTGCCAGCTGCTCTGATATCTATTCAGTACTTATTGAGCACCTCGAGATCTTCAGAAAGGGCACCAGGCCAAGCAGAGCCACATTAATTTAATAAGCCACCTAGCAGATGCCCTCAGCTGGCTGCTGCTTCTTTCATAGCCTTCATCATAATTCAGCCAAGTACAGAATTTAGCCACAAATTATTAAGTTTTCCTGTGCCTGAGAAAACCCATAGCATTGGATTCCTTCATCCAAGTTCAATCAATTCCCAAACACCTTATCCCTGAGGATAATGTAAATAATGACAGCATGTCTTACCAGTTACAAAATCCGCCTCTGTGAAGAAGAGGACGGCTTGTCTGAATGTCACCTCGGGAGTCAAGGCCATTATTGCCTGGGGGAGGCTTCCACTTGTGGAGAGCTTCTCCCTGCACTGTGTTAATCCCTCCAATACACCTGCAAGAGTGTCGTAGGCATTGATCCCCCGGAACACACACACAAGGACAGGGTTGGACATCAGTGTATCCAGGCTCCTTTGCCACTGAGTATCTCCAGCCTCAAAAGGGGTTATTTCTCTGGCCTGACATCGAGTGAGGTGGGGCAACCACTTCAGGCCCAGGAGCTCAAATCCCAAACCAGGCTCTTCTGCAAGTCAAGAGAAAAGTGTTCAGCATCAGACAGCAGCAAGTGTTTCATAGGAGCTCTGTTTGCTTTTGGAGACAAATGTTCTGACTTCACACTGATTATTTTCACTAGTCAAGTTCCAAAGCTGCTTCACCACCACCCATCCAGAATGGACTGTAATGCAGATATAGGAACATACTGGGAAAACCCACAAGATACAAATGCTAGGAAATAACATAACATCGAAAATCAAAAATGGGCTATCTGGGAAATCAACAGGGAGCCACACGGAGCAAGTGCCATGATTTAGATTAGAGAGCACAGCTAATGGAGAAGAGTTGAAAGGGAACCACTGCAAATACACTGACAACAATGTGTCTTGGCACAGCAAAATCCATAATTATAGATCCTTTAGCACCTCTCATAACATTCCACTTCAAGCAGTGTTCATTATAGTAATAAACTACAACAGAATGCTGACTTGTCTCTAGTTTAAATGTTGTGTTTGTAAAGTAGTCTTACTGCAATGTAACAAAATATTTAGGGACTCAATCCATGAGTGCTGGAAGTTTCTGTCAGCTGGGACCTCATGTACAGAACTTACTCAGTAGTATTTCAAGCAGTATTTCAACATAGTTTTAGGGGAGTAGGATGCAACACAGTATAAGGCAGGGCCAGACTTCTGCCCTTTGTGCGTACACTTCCTGTATTATTACACTTCAGTGCAACCTGCATCATGAAATTATATAAAATCATCATCCTGCCTAGGGCTTGACAGCCCTCTTCATGCATGTGTGAGCATTTAACATGGGGATGGCATCGGTTTTCCTCCTGTGCACGAAGAATCGAAGCGTGAAGCAGTGAAGTGTCTTGGTTCTGCTCACAAAGGATGTCAGAGGACAGAACAGAGGCTGTGACTTCCAAATTCCTATTGCAGTGCCCCAGTTACAGTTGCCTGATCTCCCAGTACTTAGGGAGAGACATAATGCTCTGAATTACATAAAAGCTTAGTAATTCTAAGCACATCTTTAAACTAATTTGACACTCTCTGAAGAAAGTGATGGCCACATGAGCTGTTTGTGATATGAAATGTGGCCTTGCCCAAAACAAGTCATGACAAATTCTTCAGCTCTTTAGGCAGGTGAACAAAGAAACCTGTTCTTCTTCCACTCACCACATTTTCCATGATGTTCCTGCTATGATAAAAACAGCTGGGCAGGATAAACTGTCCTGACCAAGTTCTCCAGCCCTCCCTAAGAGCTGGGATCACCTGCACTCCGAGACTGACTGTTAAGCCCAGGAAACAGGATCTGGTGAAGGAGCTCTCCAGCATTTTTCACGGTCTCCATTCCAACCACTGTCAGCATCACAACTTGCTCCATCCCAGGATCAGCAGCGTATGTTCGGTGGCAGAAAAAATCCAGAGGAATGTTGTGGGGCTCTGGAACTGCGCTGAGGTTTCCTCCTATCCAGGGAGATCATCAAAACCAAAACTGTTACCCCACAGAAACAAATCTCAGGTCTTTTTTACTGTGAAGGAACTAATTCTCAACAAAGCCAAGGCAAGTGTTTCACTGTCTCCTCACGCTGCAGCTCAGCATGGCCAGGAAAAGGTTCCTGCATGAGGAGTGTTATCACAGAAAACCCCCACTAATTAGTCCCATTCCTTCCCTGGAATTACATTTTGCCATGTAAAACAAATACTTATATTCACATGTAATTTTGATATCCCTATTCACATCCTTAAGCAGAGTTGATAGATGTACACCAAAGTGACTTAAGGCATCAATTTTGGATTGATGACTGATGACTGACTTCACATGAAATCAATACCTCATTTTGCTTTCAAGATTACAGGGCACACAATTGAGAGCTAATTTGAGGACTGCTGCAACACCATTCTTGTATCCACGATCCTGTTGGGAATGGTATAGCCTGTTTTTGATTCCACTACATAATTATTAAAAAAATTGTATTGATCAACATTTATTTACTTAGTTATTCCTATACCTTAACATTTCATAATGATAGAGAATGGTGAATAACATGCATTTGATGATTATTTTTCCTTATGATTTAGTACAAATTCAGTTTTGGAAAGTAACATATTTCAACTAAAAGTCCTGACATCCAAAAATTCAAACAATTTAATTAAATACAACTATATTAACCTGCTTAACACGCAAGAAACCTGTAGTTAGTGAAATAAACATCTGGTTACCAGGACCTTCAAGGGTACAGAACCAGTAGGTTTAAGACTCTCCCACCCATGTGAACCACAGCTTTAAAGCAGAAAACCCATTTCCTTGCTGTTTCAAATCCTATCAATTTCCTGGCTTTGAATGAATGAGTTACTAAAGTGAATTCAACTGTATAAACTGAAATTAGGAATATGTGAGTAAAATGAAATTGAAAAGTGCCTTTTCTGCACCTACAGGAGAACTAGAGCTGCCAGCATTTATCACTTCAGCACATCCCAGTTTTACACACAACCACTGATTTATCTCATTTTAATATTTTGACTTCTCTTGAAACTATGGCAATAAATATGCATTGATTGAATATTAATCTTTTAACTAAATATCTTAATTAAGGCTTAGTTGGATGTTATCATGCCACATATAAATAATTTCTTTTTGCATGTCTTTTCAATTAACTCAAAAAGTATTTTCATTTTGCTTTTCTATTGATTCTTCCCTTCATTACCTAGCAGCAGAATGCAGCCAGTGAGCGTTACCATGATTGATGGAGAGCAGAACAGTAAATGAGCTGTTACAGACAAAAAGCATATTCCTAACAGCAGGAAAATCCCTTAATAAGGTTGTACCACCTGATGTGGCTGCCCCATCCCTGGAAGTGTCCAAGGACAGGGCTTGGAGCAACCTGGTCTAGAAGAAGGTGCCCCTGCAGGGGGTGGAACGGGGTGGTCTCCAGGGCCCTTTCCAACCCAAACCATTCTCTGAGTCTATGATCCAATAAAAGTCAGGACGGTGCATTTCCCACAGCTCTGACCTACCCAGGGTCTGCAGCAAGGTCTCGGTGTACGGAACCACGTGGAAGCAGACAGAGGCATCCAGTCCAGCACTGGCAGGGGGGCTGCTCTGCCCACTGCCAAGGCCTGGCTTTGCCAGCTCATCCATCAGCCCTGTGCAGGGAACAGCAGCAAACATGAGGGATGCAGAGCTCTGGCGTGAAGACACTCTGCTGTCAAATGTTTGATTCACACGAACACAGTTCCATTACATGTTAGATGGTAATGTGGGTCATGCTGAGCTTACCCAAGACATGAAATGCAACTTAACCATCTCCTCTCCCCCAAATCATATTAATCACTTAAGTGGGCCAAGTAGTTGTTGAAAATTGAGGCTGGGCCACAGCTTTCTCTGGAAACACCTCTGCTTCGGGAGCAGCACCCCAGTTGTTTCTATCACCTTCTAACTCCTCCTGGGAACGTGCAACAAATGCACAGACGCTGCCACACAGCTGAATTAGAATAAATATCTTAAATAAGTTGGTGTCCACTAGGAAGAGTCACAAATGTGTGCCCAGCGCTCACATGGAAGTCCTCAAGGTGTCTTGCATCTCAAGGCACGAGGCCAACATCCTGCATCCCACATGGCACCACGTGAACACGGAGGTTTCAGACCTGAACAGAGACATCATGTTCTGCTCGTGTAACTCCCAGCCTGGAAAATATCTGATTCCACACCACTTTCACAGACACTAAGTGCTTAAACCCAGTAATCTCTCAGCTTCATTGCTGCTCCAAAGAGCTGGGCTGCACACAGGCAGTGCATTAAGGGGCTGGCATATGCTACAGTTCCACAACAATTAGTTCAGCCTTCTGTAATAATATTTCAGACCACAGTTTTAAAGGCTTGTTATTTTTAAAATTACTTTGTACACATTTGATTGCTTTCTACCGTACAAGGCTGTCAAAAATGCACTCTAGTGGAACGTGAGAAATGGATTATCAGTGCTAGAGGCTGATGGCAAAGCTGAGGTGTCAGATGTACCACTGACACTCTGCTTCTCAAAATTCAGCAGGCATGAGGAACCAAAAATGTGCCATCACTGTCACAGCATTACCTGCTGTTTGTTCAAACTCAGGGCATGGTAAAAAGTAAAGCTTGGACATAAATATATAATGTTTGATCCTCAAGACAGAGATCCTTAACCAACATTTATCTGCTCTATTTCAGGAGTAATTGTTGAGCTTTTCCTTGCTTTGAAAATTAAACAGCATTCAAGATCTAAAAGGGGTAACTGCTTTTCAGGGGTACTGATTATAAATGCAAAACTTCTTAGTGAGGTATTTATCCTACTCAAATTCCAGTGCTATTCTTCACTTCCCAGAGGCCAAACCAAAGCTTGTGTGGCAAGAGTGTTAGCATCCCCTCTCCAGGGCTCTGGAACATGGACTAAGGTAACTCCCTGGGTCAGTTCTGAAGCACAGGACTGATGCAAAGAGCACAGAACACATGGAAAGAGGCATTTGCAAAATCTGTCTAGAAACAAAGGAAAAAAACCCTGAGTTCTCTACAAGGAGGAAAAAACATTTAACCTTTCCAGACTATGCTTTGTTCCAGTCCCACCTATATATTTCCAGTGGAAATTTCCCTGTGAAAACATGAACACTGTAAACATCCTCTGTGACACTGAGAAAAGGAGCAGAAACTGTACTTTTTAATAAGCAACTTTCTTTGCGTGTAGAGGCAGCAGGTGACATGAGGCTCTAATTAGTTTGCCGTGATTAATCCTCTGTGTCTGCACATGTTTTCAGAACACTCTGTGATAGTCTCAGGAGAAAAAGCCCAGGACTTTTTGAATTGTCATTTTTTTGCCACACCTCTAAGATGGACAGATTGAAGGAAGTGACTGGGCTGTGGAGGAATGTCCTCATCATGGGCTATTTGTGGTGGTGTTAATGGAGGGGTCAGTCACAGGGACCCCCTCCTTGGGAAGAGCCGAGCAGGGCAGGATTTCCGTTCCCTCCTGATCACTCTGATCTTCCCCACTTGAGACCAGTGTTAACTTATCATGAAGAAAATCAAATCACATTTTTCCTGAACCAGAGCCTCAGCATAGTTTCATTGAAGTAAGAAGATTTGAGGCAGCAACTTGTCAGTTTTTGGCAGTCACTAAAAACAAAATGAGTAACCTTCAGGTCCTTGGAAGTCACAAGTATGCAGGACTTGGAGCTGGTATTGGTAGGATCAGATGCTGCCCTCAGGCTCAGCGGCACATCTGCATTTTGGCTATCCTACCTCTGCATGCAGCAAGAATACCTGAGAGGAGGTTATTGAGGTCATGTAATCATAGAAAGTCCTGAGCTGGAAGGGACCCACGAGAATCATCAAAGTCCAGCTCCTGGCACTGCACAGGACAACCCCAAGAATCCCACACCAGTGCCACGTGTGCGAGATGACGAAGTCAGGCCCAGTATGGAGGTGTACGGAGACAAGGCTCACAAATTCAAGCAGGGGAGGCTCCAACTTGACATAAAGAAAAAACAGTTCCCATAAGGATGGTCCAACATCGGAACAAAGCCCCAGAGAGGCAGGGGTGCCTTGCAGATTTTCAAGACCTGACTGGAAAAACCCCTGAGCATCCTGATTGGAATTCACTGCTGATGCCGTACTGAGCAGGAAGCTGAATGAGACCTTCTGAGGTCCTTTCCAAAAGGAACTACTCAGTGATTCTAAGTTCAAGAGGACTCCAGGTCCTTGCTGAAGATCAAACACCTGGCAAAGATCAGCCTGCTCTGTTGAATGTGTAGTAGTGACTGATTCGCACCTTGGTCTGGGAAAACATACAGAAAACCAGCAGGCCCTGATATTCTCCATAACTATTCCCTGCACTGTAACAGCTGTGGTCAGGCTGCTAATGTTTACCTCCCACACAGTGAAATGCAAACCTCCTTCCCCCAGGCTGCTGAGCAGGGAAAGCATTACCTTTCACCAGGGCAGGAATGTGATGACTTGCATTCTCCTTCCTCAGCAACAAAACCAGGCAGTGCCTCCGTGGGCCAGCTGGGAGTTCTCCTCTTGCAGGACTATCAGGTGAGCTTGAACTCTTTCCAGGGCAAAATACAGCAATCTGAAATAACGAGGGCAAGTTAGACTGCTAAATCCAGATGTAATTACTCTGGCTCTTGAGCAAATAGATAAATTGTGATGGCATAACAAGATACAGCTCAACACTGAGGCACAGGAATTTTCAATATCTAGGTGTTCACACATCACCTATTCATGAGACAGAGGAACTTAATTTAAATCTCAGGGAAGAGGCTTTACATAAAAACATTCTGCCCTGCAATGGGGCTGGGCCAAAACCACAACAGTGGTAACAGAGCTGAAGTGTGGTGCCACTTTAAGTCACTAAGACAAAAATGATCGTGAGTCCCAAATGAAGGGATGATTTTCAGAAATTTTAGCTCCAAACAGCACACTGGAGCAATAGTTGCTGCTGTTAACTTCTTAATGGCCACTCAAGATCATGCTCCAAACATCTGGTTATTTGGTCTGTATTATTCCATAAATAGGTTATATTCATTCTAAAAAATATTGTGGCCAGAGACATTATTATTCCTTAGGCTTAAGCAGAAAAGAGGGGATTTGTACAGTTTAATTTGCAAAATGATGTGTTTCCTGACTGACATAGCAAACAATGCTCAGCATGATAATTTGAAGTCAGGGAATCTGCTCCTTTGTGAGAGAAGGTGCCATAAGATTCCTGTGTGATTTATAATGTACAAAGTGCATCATTGGACTTCTTGCATATGTTAAGTTTGACTGCAATCTTGCATTTATGATTACTGCCGTTTCCTTAGGCTGACTTGTCAAAATGCCAACTGCATTTTAACTCAAATCTATCACCATGTTAGAAAGACGTTCAAAGAAAAAAAAAGAAGTTACTTTTGGTAACAGGAAAGCTCTTTTTGCAACCCATTTGGAGTGCATTGAACTAGGAGACTTCCTACTGATAGGCCTGTGAAGTACAGCACCAAATATCAGTCTGTTAGTGAAGACTATTCTCCTGAACACACCTTTCCAGATCAGGGAGTGTTATTTTGGTTCATGGGGCTACTTGCTTTTCTGAGATCAATGGTAAAATTCATATTTATTTTAGTAGGAGGAGGCCAAATGATGAATTCACACTCCTATTCCTAGTGAGAGGCCAAGGCCTGGTGGGATTTTCCTACTAGAGAAAAGCCAGCACTGAAAGCAACCCGAGCGCCGCTCCCAGGAACAGAGAGAACACTAGTGCTGGCTAGCTGGAAAAAGGGAATGAGTGTCCTTAGAGCACTTACTAGAGGAGTGTTGGCATAATTAGTTCCAGACCAAGGGGTAACAGGGTACACAACTCTCTGTGTTTTGTCCAGTACCTGCCTTGTTGTCATTCTCAGCACAAGGCCTTGCTTGGGTGAGAGCTGCAGCTGTCTGAGTCCTTGCAGAACAAACCCCCGACGAGCACAGACAGAAATCACATTTCCATACGCATAAGGAGATATCATGGGCGACACCATCAAAATGATGTCCCCTAGATCAAAAAGAGGGTAAGGAAAGCAGCGTGTTATTGTCACAGAAGCTGTGGTGCCAATGCAAGGCAGCTCTCACAGTGGGTGGTTCCAGCTTGAAGAACATCCCAAACGGTGACACTGTGTTTTACAGTTTATTTGCTGTAACCAGCTCATAATGACTACAATCCAGGGCCACCCTAGGATGGAAAAGCTTATGGCATCATCAGTAATTCCTTTATGAATCATACACTCCAGATAGCCTGTCTCATCAGCTGAGGTATGTGGCTCAGCTCACGTGCAGGCAGTGTGTCACCCCTGTGGGAGCTGTCACTGTACAGCTTCCCAACAGCACTAGGGTCCCTCAAGGACTGGGGGCCTGATAAGCCTGGCCACACGATGAGTGACCAAAGTCAACAAGAACAGCTTGTTCTTGAACAATTTCTCCACCACAAAGGGCATGAGGCACCCCCGGTCGTTCCTCTCTGCTGTTACTGGTGGTCCCAGCCTGTAGCTGCTTCTGCACTCCTGCTCAGCACCACCTTCTGCTTCCTCTTGTCCCTCCTTTTTTCCTGTCTCTAGCCTTCCTCCCAGAACCTGCCTTGTGGTACAGTCTCCTGAAGCTCTGGACTAGCCTATGATCATGATTTCACCTTACTCTTTGGTTGGAACCATCTGGGGCTCAGAGGTTCCTTGGTCATCATGATAGTGTTACCAACCTACTCTGTCCTACCTGATCCTCATCCATGGGGTCTGGCTGCTTGAGCTCTCCTTGTACCTCTCACCCCAGAAGATAAGGTTACATTGGGTCAGAACCTTGGGTTTTAGACTCCTGTTTTGTGAATTGAATCCCAAGCTCACTGCCAACACATGCTATGAGCAAGACCAGCAAAAAGACTACAAGACCTCTTGAGCAGTCTAAGCCCCATCTTAGGCACTACAAGACAAGCTCAAGACTTTTCCCTGAAGTTTCTGATCTACCTGAGGTCTTTGTCTTGTTCTAATCTTATTTTGGCTGTTTTTATCATCACCTTCATTATCACACCTTCCTAGTTATAACACAGCTTTTTATCCCTCACAGTGTACATGCAGATCTCCATAACCTCCAACCTCCGAGGACAAAGCCTCAGTGCCACTTCTACATGGGTTTCCTCTACACTGCCCCTACTAATTTCTCTTAGCTCTAATCAAGTGATATGAGATTGGAGGATTTCAGTCTCTGTGTCCTAATTACACTTGTTTTGGAGGGTAAGACAGTGACTATTCCTTTTTATTCTAGACTTTGTGGTATGAATAACCATCCTCCCAATAATCTGACCAAGACTCAGACTGGTAGTTCAAAGCAACAGCACCAAAACAAGAGAAACCTTGTGTTTAACACTAAGGACGGGACAGGCAGGGTGTTTCTTTGCCTAAAATTTCTCTTTGGCTTTAACACTGACTTTAAGCCAGACATTCATTATATGGGAACTGTCAAAATACAGGGTTGTGGGTGGTAAAATTTTGATTCCTTTCTAGTTGACAACACTTCTAAAAAACATTTCTTGCATATAAAAAACCCAAATCAACAAAAATACCTGCTAGGGTGACTAAGACTTGGATTATTGAGAAGGGGCAGATCTACCTGGTGGGAGATGCAGTACATCTGCTCTGCATGGGTAAATATTCCTGTCTCCAAGAGAAGCTGCTGGAACCCTGAGGGAAGGAGTTAGTGAATGTTTCCTTTCCTTAAAACCCCACAGAGTGTTTGCTCCCAGACCAGATTTTCAGCTTCCCTTCCGAGAGCCATGATCCAGCTATCTTAGGAATGAAGCTCAACAGTGACTTCCTGAGCCCAAATATACACGGAACGTGGTGTGGTGTAACTCAGCAGCCCACAGCAACTGTGAATCATTAATGGCCATAAAAGGAAGGGGAGGCAGAAAATGTGACTCATTCCATCAGTAGCCACCAGCTGCCATCAATCCCAATCCCAAATAACAGAGCCAATGGCTGGCTGCCAAACTACCTGAATTAACATGCGCTGTTATACCAAAGAGTATTTCAAAACTGAGACTTGTTTTTTTGCTTTCTCTCTTCTCCATTTTCCTCCTGTCACCCTCTGTCACTTTCTGTTCCTTTCATCTTTTTGCCTTATGCTCCCATCCTTTTCTCATGGACTTTTTCCTTTGGCAATGTAATTTCCCATGCTTTCTTTCTATGTCACTTCAATCCTCCTTCCCTTCTGCCACCTTCTCCCTGACAGCTGCTGACCTTCTGCTCCCCTCAGGTTCCATTCCTGTGAAACTATCAACTGTGGGAGGAGAAACCAGCCACCAATGCTCTAAACATTGTCCAAAAACCCCTTGCACCCCAGATCTGCTGTACCAGGCCCCACTGCAGAAGTCTGTCAGCACATTGGCCTTTACAGCAGGTACCCCAACACCAAAGGGATCCTTCTTAGGCAGGTAAGGCCTTGGCAGGTGTCCCTTGGGCACAGCCTGCTGCCGGTTAGGTACCAATTCAGAAGCCAAAGAAAACTCCTACAAAGGGAGAAGAGGAACCAGCTTAATGCAGTGCTCCCTTTCCTGACTGTGTGGTCAATCGTGCCCTGAATCAAGCCTTAACCACTGAATTCCCCTGATGATTATATTCAGCTCTTCACCAGGAGAGGCAGATGATCTCTGATCAGACAAACAAGCAATTCAAGGATTCTATTAGGCCTTCACTATTTCTCTGATGAACAGGCCGCTCTGTGCAGACATTTCCTGTGCATTGTTTTTTTGTTTCTTTTTTTCCCCCCCTTCAGTGACATCTAAGCAGCCTAGAGGACTCCAGCAGCTGCCTCCACGAGGAGGCTGACGTGTAACACTTCTCTGCCACTTCATGGTAGGAAAAATGTTCCACTAGAAATTCATTCCTGGCTCTAGAACTGGCCAGGTCACAGCCCTGAGCAATCCAGGGAAGCAGAATTTCCTGAGACAGGTTGGCTGGAGTAAAGTGATATCATCAGTGAAGAACCATAAAACCTCCAGATGAATCTAACTCTGACCTTTGGTAGTTGAGACAAGCATGGCTGGATGCCGAGGCAGCATCATGCTCTGGAGATCAATCTTTTCTTCATCTACTTCTGTCCCAGTTGATGAAGGACCCTGAGAGCTACACAAAAATGTTAAATATTAAAAGCTGTTACACCAGATTCTGACTCAAATCTACTTTCTGCAGCAAATCCGGGGCCACAGAAGCTTCTCTGGTAAAACTGCTTTAATGAAAAAGCCATTTCAGTCCCTTGTCCCTGACATAAGCTGCATTGAGGTCTCTCTGACTGAACATCTTTTTATATTACTCCCCGAGGTTCTCTGTGTTCAATTAAAAGTAGCTAATGCAAAGTAGTCAGCTTGGCAAAGAAATCTGGGAATCAAGAAATATGTCAGGCTGCACTACCAGAACTATTCCCACCCACAGACACATCATAGTTGCTATTCACATTGGGTTCTTTAGCCTGAGTTTAACCAGTTTGGAAGGTTCATGTTAGGCAACAAGCACCATCGAGTCTGGCAGAGATGTGCCAGTCAAACCTCTGCAACTTTCCTGCATATCCAGACGGCCCAGATCGGGGCAGGGGGAACAGAAGGTGTGGTTTGGAAGCCAGGGACTGTCTGGGAACAGTTTGGCTGGGACTGTGAGCACAGGCTGCTCAGGCAAACCTGCCTCAGCCCTTCCGAGCTGGCTGGAGTGTATCCTGCTCACTGGAACACATCCTGCTCGGTCACTCCCAGAGCCCACGGCACCTGCAAGTGTAATCTGCAAAGGGTCATCTGAGCTGCAGGTTGTATTCCTGTCTCCCAGTGGACCAAATTACCAGTGTTAGGAGCAAGACAAGTGTATTATTTAGAATGTAGTGCCACTCCAGACTAAGTTATACCACGGGAGCAGAACTCATCGTCTTTGTAAGAGGAAAAATAAACAAACAAAGAAAATAAACACAAATAAAACCCAAATAATAAATAAACTAAATAATAATATATATATAACTGATATAACAATAAATTTATATATTTATGTATATTTATGTATTTATAGTAAATTTATAAGATACATAATCTTTAAATGTAAATTATAAATTTATAAATAGAAATTATATATTTATGTTTACATATAAATGTATCTAAAAAGCTGTAATATGAATAATTATTAATAATTTTATGTAATAGTATAAAATAAAAATATAAAAATATGTACATATATAAGATAATAAATAGAAGTAAATTTTAAAATTTTATCACATTGATTTTTCCCCCCCATCTTAAAAATAAAAATTATGAGAGTGGCTGCTGATGGCCAAGCAGAGCTGAACTCTGACACACAATCCTTCCCCACCATCAGGTTAGTTCCACATGGCTGAGCTTTGCCACTCTGCAGAAAGCACTGCCAGCACTGCAGCTGATCTCCCCCCCAGCCTGCTGCCACAGCCACTGTGCCACACTGCCCCCAGGAGCAGCCAGGATCCTAAAAACCTGTCCAGGACCTGTAGGTGCAGGGCCTTGTCTGAGCTTTCTGCAGCAGTTTCACCACAGCATCATTTGTTCAGTAACACTCAAAGGAGATATCCACAAGCCAAAAACCCCAGTGCAGAGGCTGCATCCCACATGCTCACACAGGCCTGTGACATGGACGTGACACCAGGGAGGGGAGAGCTGCAGTTTGACAGTATAGAATCACAGAATCATTAAAATTGGAAAAGATCTCTAAGATCATCAAGTCCAAACTCTGACTGAACACCACCATGCCCACTAATCTGTATTATGAAGTGCCACATCTACTCTCTTTTTGAACACTTCTGGGGCGGTGACTCCATCACTGCCCTGGGCAGCTGTGCCACGGTTTCACCACCCTTTCAGTGAAGACATTTTCCCCAGTATCCAACTGAACCTCCCCTGGCACAATTTGAGCCTATTTCCTCTTGTCCTGCCCCTTGTTCCCTGGGAGCAGAGCCTGACCCTCTCCCCTGCTCCCTCCTCCTCTCAGGGAGTTGCAGAGAGTGAGAAGGTCCCCCTTGAGCCTCCTTTTCTTCAGGCTGAGCTCCCCAGCTGCTCCTCACAGGACTTGTGTCCCAGGCCCTTTCCCACCTCCACTGCCCTAACAAGCAGGAAAGGGCCCTCTGAGCACAGCAGAGCCCTGTGTTCACACACAGGATTAAATGTGCTCCCTGGGCCCTCAGGTCTGAGCCTCTGTCCAGGAAGCTGCAAGATTGTCAGGAAGGGAAGACATTGTTTTGCGCCATAGAAAGTACTCTTCTCCATCAAGGAAAAGCTGCAGAGAGATTTGGGAAAAAGAGGGTTGAGAAGGAGTGCAAGGGAGTCCAGGTGCAGATGGTGTGCAAGGTCTTCTGAGTGTCACTTCACAGAGCTGCTCAAGCTTTTCTCCCTGTCCTCCCCTTTCCCTCACACCCCTCTGCTCTGCTGGGTGAGGCCAACAGTGGGTATTTCATCAGTGTTAAAAACTCTCAGATTAAAAACCACTCAGTAAAGCCATTTCAGTCCGGGAGAGCCTTAGTGAGCCTTTGGGAGCTGCAGGCCCCTCCCTGCAGCACTGCACAGCAGCACACGGATGATCAGGGCCGCATTATGGAATAATGGATGCTCCCCAGGGCAGTGGGCACGGCCCCAAGGCTGCCAGAGCTCAAGGAGCGTTTGGACAACACTCTCAGGGACACAGTGGGATCGTTGGGGTGTCTGTACAGGGCCAGGAGTTGGACTCAGTGATCCTGATGGGTCCCTTCCAACTCAGGATATTCTTTGATTTTATGATCTGGTGCAGAAAAGAGGAGGACTTTTGCAGATTGTATAACTGGTTCGGAAACACAAAAGTAGATAGATTCCTCCCACCCCGCACTCCTGCTCCCAAGACCTTTAGCAGAAGGCTGACATGTAAAGAACACACTGCCTGTGGGAGCAATGCTTCCAAGCCACCCAGACCATCACCTGGAAGGCAGGTGCAGGATCCCAGCAGCCCTTCCTCCGAACCAGAGGCACAGCTCCCTGTGCAGACGGCTGTCCAGGCAGGGCAAGTACATGAGGGGCTCCTCTTGGCTCTCGCCGTAGATGGCATTGATGGAACCACAGTCTGTCACTCTGGCCAGCCGTGGGTCACATGGGCCCATGATGTCCTGCAAGGTGCCACATGCTTTAGGCCCTCTCACACACAGTGCCAGCACTGGTGGCACCTTGCCAGGCTCTGAAGTATAGGAAGAAGGCAGCTTTTCTGTGGAAACAAACATGTGTGTGAGTAAAACATGGAACAACCAGCCCCAAGGTCATTCATCCCACTCATGTGCTCTGTCATAGCCAGACCTGAAAAGGGCAACCACCTGGTTACCTGCCCTGAGGGTCATATGCTGGCAGCACCTGCCCATTTTTACCTAATACTAAATCTGAGATTACTCAAGGTGCTCTATTAAAGGGAGAGGAGTTGGTTGCCTCATATTTGCTGTGGAAAAGTGTGAGCACAGGGTTAGCGATTACAGAGCAGGTGATACACTGGAAGTGTTCTTGTCTATGGCAGGGGGTTGGAACTAGACAGTCTTTAGGGTCTTTTCCAACCCAAATGCAGCACTTTAAGTTCCTGTGCAGTGTGCTGTTCACAACCACAAACAAGACTGGGGATTGAAGTAGAGACAGGACAAGAACAGGGGCCTGTGGAAAGGGCTGTTTTTGAAGGGGATCACAAACTAGAAATTTGAAGACTTCTTTTCTACATTATTTCCATTATTATTAGCTGGGGTCCAGGAAGTAACCCCAGAAAACCTAAATTTGGCTTCCCTGCAGTTCTTACTGCAGCTGTTAGAAAAAGCAGCAAGGCTTCCCTTAGGTTTAAAAGCATGCTCAAAGACATAATTTCTTGCATAAGAATCAGAAGGCAGAACATAAGTCTTCAGAGCAGGTAGATAATGAAGCAACTGGCTGTAAATATTTAAAATAATGATTTTCATGTTTTCAAATGGGTAAAAATCTAATTTACAAACTCGCCCAGCAGTTCTCAGCTCAAATGAATTGTCTCTTCATACAAAATGTTCTTAAATAATAGTGCCTGGTACAGAGCATTGAAGCAGATCTGCTGCCTGTCAGCTCCTAATGACTGGTGATTTTATGGTTTCCTTATTCACTTCTGGAGTCCCTCCTTCATTTCTCCAGCTATCACTAGGAATGTGTTACATGCACAGCCCTGAGACAACTGCAATCCCATTCCTAAGGCAGCCTGCTCCTCTTGCTTCCAAATGCAAAAAGGGAGCAGGGAGACTGGGGAATTTTCTCTGATGAAGCTGGTCTTCACTCACCTTCTGCCAGAGGGAAGGGAAACCCATTTCCCTCACTCTCAGCCTGCCTATATCTTTCCCATGGGAAACAGACTGTCTGTACGAGATGGTGTCACACATAAACCTTCCAGGAGAATTGCCTGGCTTCAAAGAAAGCAGGAGCCAGGCTATACTACAGAGGTGATTTCTAAACTCTGCAGCTAATCCAACACCTGTTGCTCTGGAATTATGTTACATTAGCAACCAATAATATTCCATAATGGTTTAAGACAGGTTTCACCATCTCTGTTTCTCAAATGGGAAAAAGTAAAGACTTGAGCGGTACATGCCAATATTTGACACATCGGTGCCTAATGTTAGACTTTGTGATTTGAGTTCAGAGACCCAGATCATTTTTATTCACCTTATCTTGTTGGTCTCCCATCTCAGATGGGATTCTATTATGGGATTCTATTAAACAATATGACATTTTGTTGATGTTTTATCAGCTAATGCAATTACAGGACAGCTAGATCAACACTTGGCCCATGCTTGTGAAGTCCCACAGGCAGTGAGATGGGGGAATTGTGGAAGAGGAAGGCTGGATTCTCAGCAGCTAAAACCTTCAGCAACATGGAGGGGAACTAAATGATTATGTTGAACTCACATGAGTCTAACCCTGGAGCTTAGAGCACTGCATTTTGGGAAAGCCTGCTGCAAAGGAACAACTGAAGTCTGAGACACAAAAGTGTATCAAGGGTTAAAAATTCAAGTCGTGGATATTCAACACTGGGAACAGAAGGAAAGAAACAGCCCAAGATTTTGTATAATTTCTTTTGGGAAAGATACAGGCACTGATAAAACAAATCTGACACCCTCTGCCCATGCCCACAGTGCCACATCACCCTTCACGTTGGATTTACAGATCTTTGTCTTCCCTTCAGCATCATCACACGACCTGAAGGAAAAGCGGAGCTCACCTGAGCTTGAGAGCAGCACGTCCTGCTGGGGGTAGAGCAGGCGGAGGCCACAGACGTCCAGGCCAGAGCTGAGCACCAGCTGCAGCAGGTGATGGGCCGCCAGGGGACTTCCCAGGAGCCTTTCAAACAGCAACACCATGGCAACCTGAGCACAAGGAGCACGTTGGAAAAATGAGGCAAGTGCTTCCAAGCCTTCAACAACCTCACAGTTGCACCCCTTCTGCTCACCTTTGGTTCCCAGGGTGGACCTACCCTGCAGGAGCTACAAAGAGGCTTGGTTTTGGTTTATGTTTATGTGCAGTTCACAAGAAGGCTCTTAGCTTTGGACTGAATCACAACTATCAATGATAATTGTAATTTAATCTATTTCTGCTGATATAATTGTGCCTTTTGTCATGTAAACCTACTAGTAAAAACCTGTAAGGTCTCTGGGGCAGAGACCAAAGCACATCACCTCTGCTGTTTAACTCTGTGTACTACCATTTGCCCATCTTTCTAGATGATTAAATAATAATAGACTAACTGGTTGTTTCTCTATACCTATGAAAGTGACATAATCAACATTAAAAAAAAAAGATCAAAAGGCAAACATGTGACTGATACTCTCCCAAATTTACATTTTGAAGTCTTCTCTACCAGACTAATCCAATTCAGCCCATTCTGGCATGTAGGAAGACACACATCGACACATTCTGAATGTCTATACCCCAAAGGGAAGCAAATTATTATTACTATCCCATTAGAGAAACAAATTGTTTTGAAAAGCAAGTGCTTTAAAACAGGGAACTGTGGGGTGCTGTGGATAACAAACTGTTCAGCTGTAGATCAGACAAGCTGATTTGTACTGGCCCCAAATTTGGGCACGGTTCTCCTGGATGCAGAGCAGCACAAGGATTTCCCCAGATCAAGGTTTATGGCTGCAGCAAATGCCAAATGAATTCATCACTACTGGACAGTTGAAATGAAATGCTACTCCCCCATAAAAACATTGTGAGGCTTATACCACCATGCTAAACGAAGATATAAATTTACTCAAATCATATAAAAGTGGGCTAATTAGGAATAAAAGCTCTGTTTCTTTATGTTTGTTTAGCTCAAGCTTTCCAGATATTAACCCAGTACTCACAGCAGCCAGTAAGGGAGTATTTTCTGTATCTGCTCAGAGTCCCTGGAGCTTAGCTGCCTGGGCTTGGGGCCAGCTGTGATAACACTGCCTTCCAGCATCAGGAAACCTCAGGAAGTGCCCATCTCCCCTCTTTTTGGGAGCCTGGCACTTGGCTTTTCTCTCTGTCAGAGCTTTGTTGAGGTGGGCCTGGCCCAGTCTTCGATGTCAACAATTTTGGCCACTGTCCAAACCCATGGATTTCCTGGCTTGGCCTTGTCACTGTGGATTTCCACCTGGATACTGTGTCCAGCTCTGAGGCCACCAACACAAGAAAAATATTGACCTGCTGGAGCAAGTCCAGAGGAAGCCAGGGAGTTGTTCCAAGGGCTGGAGCCCCTCTGCTCTGGAACCAGGCTGGGAGAGCTGGGGGTGTTCACCTGGAGAAGAGAAGGCTCCAGGGAGACCTGAGAGCCCCTTCCAGTGCCTAAAGGGGCTCCAGGAGAGCTGGAGAGAGATTTGGGACAAGGAATGGAGGGACAGGACACAGAGAATGGCTTCCCACTGCCAGAGGGCAAGGTTAGACAGGATATTGGAAAGAAATTCTTCCCTGGGAGGAAGGGTGGTAAGGCCCTGGCACAGGCTGCCCAGAGAAGCTGTGGCTGCCCCATCCCTGGAAGTGTCCAAGGCCAGGTTGGATGGGGCTTGGAGCAACCTGGGATAGTAGAAGGTGTCCCTGCCCATGGCAGGGGGTGGAACAGGATGAGCTTGTGACATCCCACCCTTAACAGGAAGGAAGCACCTTTAAGGTGCCTTCCAACCCAGACCATTCTGTGGTTCCATGACTCTTGGCTGGCTCCAGTTACTGCTGCTGGACCTGCTCTGCTCTTCTCATTATTTTACACAGGAGTAGGTCCCATACATTTTGATGTGCACTCCTAAACAGATGGAAACATGAGCTAATTTAAGTCACCTTAAACCTTCTCTTCTTCTGGAGTAAAATAAGTAGAATTACTTCCTACCTGTTCATACAACACATAGAGTTACTGTAAGTCAGGTAGTACCAGAACCTTCAGAAATTTCCTTGAATTTTTCTGAGCCCAAGTTTAATCAAAGTTGTGCTGTATGCTGGCTTACAGCCAAGTGGTTTCAGGTTATCAGAATTTTGTCTACTGTTACTGATATGCACCTGGTTGGTAGCAATTTCTTCAACCCACAGATTTCAAAGTTTAATCTTCTGTGGCTCAGAGCAATCAGCACATCAATACTGATGACATGAAACACTCAGCTGATACATTTAGGTCTGAGTGAAAAATACTTCAAGATCAGTATTTACACCAAACCTCAAGATTGAAATATTCCAGGTCACTTAATTGTCTCTCAGTGTCCCACACCATCCCACAAGCCAGGAAGGAGTGGTGTGCTTGCTGTTCTTTACCTCAGTGTCTGTATCTCTGCAGGCCTCCATGGCACTGCTGTCAGGGAAGTATCTGTCACCACTTTCAACTGTCTGCCAGTAAAATCCATTTGGCACCACAAACACCTTCTCCACTGCCTGAAACACACAAAGGACATCTCTCACTTGCATGTTACCTTGGTCTTTCAAAATAAAGGGCTTGGAAAAACAGAGTATTTTATGGCTAGAGACCACCCAAGGACACACATTGGTGGGTTAAACTCATTAGTCCAATGTTGTTAATATATCATTTGCTTTCTTACAACCGCTCCACTTGCTCCAATTAAGTGATATCCCAAGAATATGAGGCTGCAACGGTTTCCCGAGAGCCTGAGTATTCCCAGTGTCCAACCCAGAGACTCTCCAGCACAAAGAACACCCACAGATGTCACCAGGAGTTGCATCCGTAGCAGACAGATCTGAGCAGAGCCCTCGATTCTCCACGACTGTGCTGAGCCCTCAGCAGAAAAGGGCTTTGTGAACGCAATGCTCTAATTAACTAATCAAATGGAAGGGTAGGGGAGAAATTTCATGAATTTTTACATGCCTGTAACCAAAATAGGACATTTCTCCTGCACTCATGTCACCACAAGTGACACATATCTGTAAGTCTCACTGTGTCACATACTCAGGGATAGGCAAAAAGCTGCCATTTAGGTCACAAGTGCAGCATTTCCCAAGCTCAGCACCTTATTTTGTTTCTCATACATTCTCTGGGCAGCCAAGCGAGCAACTTGTACAAGTGCAAGTGTAAGGATGTGTCACTCACGAGAATGTGCTGTGACTGGATGCTCAGTAAGCAAGGCCACAGTCCAGGGACAAAGAACTTTCCAAAGTCATGTTTGTCAAGTTCTGGCTTGGAAAGAATTGATATTGAACATTCCAGAAACACAGACTTTAGGCAGAGTTCACAGCGGGCAGGATTCACTCCAAGAATGAAAAAAAATTGTCACTTTTGAGACACAGGCTCAGATGTGGCTTCGCTTTTAAGGACTCTACTCTGATTTACAGCAGTCATTAATTTGTCCTCATCTCATGTGGACTGACCTTTTCAAAAAGCAGAAAAAGAAATTAGTTTTCAACATGGTCTCATCAGGACTTTTATTATGGAGAGAAAACGGGCACAGAGAAGCATCCATTGTGCATTCTGAGGTACATATTATGCTGATTAATTGTGTAATCACCTGAGAGATTCTGTGTGTGCTGCTTGGCCAACGACAGGCACTTCACAGCATTCTACAAATGTTATAAAAATAACAACCAGGAAATCAAATTAATTTGAATATTAAAACCCCTCCGACAACTGCCTTTCCACTTCAGTAACCTTCTGTGTTGTCTCTTTCCTCTATTTCCTGCACTTCATGAGATAGTTGCCTAAAAGCAGAACTGGGGATTTCACTTTCCATGCTGTTTTAATCAAATCAACTACACCAAACCCAGAGCTTTGGCATCTCTCAGTGGACTTGTCCATTCTGTCCCGCAATTCATCGCTCTCCTGCTTCCCCTGGTCTTGGCTGCTGTGGAAAAGATCATCAGAGGAAAAGGGGATTCAAGGAGACAGAAGATCACCTCTGTTTTCAATGCAAGATGTCAGCTCCCACATGCAACACTGGTACAGTATTCCCAATGCACAAAAGAGGAATGCAGCAAGACCCCAGTCTTCCATTTATTCAAGTTATTCCTTGAACAAACCTCACATTTCTGAACTTTCAAGAAGAAGGAAGAGAAGAGACAAATGTGGTCAAACCAACACCAGCTTCTATTTCCATAGAAACCTTCAGGGTAATCATCCACCCCCAGTTAGGACACACTAACTGGGAAATCCAAGGTAAAATCTGCCCTTCAGGAAGGACCACGGTGTAAGCTGTGCATGAGGGTGATCCCAGACCAGCCTCCTTCCCTGCCAGAGCAGGGATCTCTGGGAATTCACACCTGTGGGAAATAGTTACTCAGATCAGTCAGATTCTGTTTTCTAACAACCAACCTGAATGTGAGTTCACAAAGAAGCAGAAAATGAAGTTTGAAAAGTCTTAGTTGTCCTAGAAAGTCCTTCTCCTCATGAGTTAGAAACAGAGAGATGGCTGTGCTACAAGAGCCCTGCTTGGTCCAGTCTGGCTCAAATGTACCAGTGGCAAACTCCTGGCATAGCCTTCCTATCCATGAGCAGGAAAACCAGGGAGAAAGTCACTTTCCCCGTGCATGTAGGAGAGAATTGCATCAAGTCAGTCATTATAATACTGAGATGAGCCCTATTTAACACGTAACACAGAGCAACCTTCCACGGGCAGTTGCAGGACCTTACAATCACTGAAATAACTGCCAAATTCAACACTATTTACGATACTTTAGTGCTACTTTTAATGTTCCACGAGAGTGTAGGTGTGAGAATTGTATTGGTTTCACCTCAGGGCTCATTCCTCTCACATCTCCAACAACATTACAGCGGCTGTAAAACTCCTGTGCCGACACAGCTTTTGAGGAAGCCTCTCCCAGGCCAGCGGATCCATCACCTCTGAGTGCTGACCTGTCTCCTAGTGGGAGGAGAGGAGATTCCCCCACAAAAAAGAGGAGGCAAACTACCTGAAAATACCTCTCCTGTGAGGCTCTGCAGACTCAGCACTGCAACAACTTCACATCTCATGGGAAAGGCATTATACCAGGGAGGAAGGTTCCCTACATCAGCCAATGGCAGCTGCACAGCCCCAGGGATACTCTGACTTATGCTATGACAGGTTTCAAACTCCAGACTCACGGAACCATGACCACTGCCATGCTGTGTCTGCAGGGCTTCTTACAGCACTGCAATCCTCTCCATCCAAACTGCCACAATCAGGAAGAGCAGGAAGGGAAGGAACATCCATAACATCCCTTTTTGTCAATTATCTTTGTTCTTTTTTTGATTTCAGTGGCAAATTCCAATATCTGCTACCTTACAACACTGAAAAAGACCAGTTTGTACCACAACTAAGACTGAACATTAACCAGTTTTTCAAAAAGCATTTAGAAGAAACCCTGAGCTACTGCTTTGTTTCAGACAATATCACACAGATAGTTATGGGAAGGAAACTCACAGCAGAACAAAAATGTGCTGTAAAATCCTGAGCAGAAACAAGAATAAGCACATTTCAGAGAAGGCTGGAGCTGTGTGCAGCAAACCCATGAATATTTAACTGTCATCCAGAAATACGACCAAACCCATGATCTCTTCTTTGTGCTTCCAGTGTATTCTGTTCCCATCTCTGACAACAAAGAAATAGCTTTGGCTGTCAGATGATCTAAGAGAATCTTTAAAGTTGCAATGAGTCTTCCAGGCTGCTTCCCAGCCACAGCAGGAAAACAGAAACTGCAGAAAGAATCCCCACGTACTCCACAGTCTCATCTCCTCACACGCAAGGTCCTTTCCAAGGCAAAGATGTGCTCAGCCATTGCCACTGAGAGGCAACACCAAACCCCTCAGAGGAAGCTGCTGCATCTCCCAGCACCTCCAGAGCCACTGTAAATTCCGTAACTCCTCCCTTCCAGCCCCACTGAGCAACATCAGGGCAACAAAGGAAGCTTCTCTCACTCCAGCACAGCTCATGTCTGGTGTGATTCACCAAATCATGTCCCTGATTTAGGCAGCATCGCTCTCAAACTCCTCTCCCCACTGTCATGAATCCCAATAAACATAATATTCCTTGCGGAATCCAGATTAACACAATGTTCCCTGCACATCTTCCCTCCCCACTGTGCACACTCTCTTCAGATGGCTAAGGAATTTATTAGAATTTAGCACAGGATCTCCTTGATATAATTCTTCTACATATTCTGAACCAGTCATTCATCTGAATAATCTATGGGAAATTCCCATGTTTTTTCCTCTTTCTGGAAGCTTTCTTCAGCTTGCAATTTGCAGGAGACACTTCTTGCCTTGTAGGTTCTCATTTAAATGAACTCACAAAAGAGGATATATTTAATCAGTATTAATAATTTAATTTTTTTTTTAATTTGACTAATAAGTGAAAGGATACTATAGGAAAGAAAAGATCCTATAGGAAATGTGGAGGCACCATAGGAAGATCCCAGGCAGCAAAAAGGCTGGGATAAAGGCTGCTAATCAAGGAAGACACAACTGTATTTCAGGCAGTTTGAAATGGATCTCACTTCCCATTGTTATCCTTCTGGACAGGGAAAGGGATATCTTTAAACACAGAAGAGAGAGTGAGACAGTAACTCCCAGCCTTTGTGCCCATCATGCACAGCACTAATGGCAAAGAACATTAGCTCAAGAGCTCTTTAAAGCTGCTCTTTTCTGGAATAATGAGCAGTGGGCGCAATTTAAGTGTGAGCTATCAAATTTTAGGAAGAATGAAAAACTGTAATGTTTATTCCTCCCTAAGCTATGCCTTCATCTTTGTGCCAGCCCTGGTAGACATCACTGTAGTCCTTCCTGCTTCTAAAGGTTAGGGTTTTTTTACTTACAAATAGCAGTGACTGCCTGAACTCCTGGCTCCAGGAAGATCAATGACAGACTCCAGCAGGACTCAGCTGGGGCCAGGATGTCACCTTCTCCCTTCTGCCTCCTGAAGACACAGCCATGCAGCTATTCTGTGCTGCAGCTATAGATGACTTTCTAAAAATGCACTGAGGTGAGGTCCCAGGACAAATTGTTGTCCCACAGACAACTCATATCCATGTGGAACCATCAATCAGATGATGTGCTCTCACCAAAGCTGTTATAACTTTATCAGGCTGCACAGCAGACTCAGGGTGCCAGACATGCAAGATCAGACCCTCTGCACCAACTCAGATAAAGTCAAGACATGAGCAAGATTTGGAAAGCAAAGGGAAGGATAAACCTGTCCTCTTGAAACTCGTGCTTTCCACCTTTAGCCTGGATTTCAAACAGCCAAGCTGCTGGACTCCTGTCATGCTGCAGGCCTCATCCTGCTGGTCTGGGTTGGGAAGCAGATGTGGAAGAGCTGTTCTGGATGTTTTATCCCTCCCTAATGCCCAGTTCAGCTGCACAGCAATCAACTCTTTCAAGCTTTGGAGGAGGAGAGCACAGCCCTGATCCATGCAGTAAAACAGACCTCACAGCAATCTGTGCATCAGGTCTCAGAGCTGGGCAAATTGTGCTGCACTCCAGGTAACTTGGGCTGGAAAACAAAACATGGCTTGGCCCAGCTTAGGTGCTGCTCAGAGCTGCTCCTAAAAGCATGAAAGGACAGAGAACACATGGGGCAATAACCCCAAATCAAACCAGCATAATTGCCCCCACCACAGACACCGAACCACATTATTACAGTTTGGGATGCGTGAAAGGCAATGCCCTCACAGCCACAGGCTGCAGAGAGTTGGGTGAAAAGCTGATGTAGTAGTAACAGTTCCCTGAGCGTGACCCTCTCAGCGTGGAAATTAAATGAAATTATAGTAAAAGACAGTGGAAGATGCTGAAGGCATCAAGGCCATGGTGCCTGCCAATGAAATAATGTCATTCAAACTCTAAAGCTCAGAGTGTTCTCACTGAGCTCGTGCTGAAACACAGATTCACAGACCTGAAAGATCTTCTGAAATTGCCTCCCACTCCCTCTTCAGAGGCTGCACACAGAGCTCAGGCAACCACATCTCTAAATCAGGTCCTTTAAGTGCAACAAGTGTTGCATCCAGGCCCCGCTTTTCCATGGCATTCACAGGGATTTTGATTTTATCAGCAATGTACGGTTCTTCTTGACTACATGGTTATTTCAGTATTTGAAATAAAATTTGCAACTCTCAAAGCTTGTGTTTGTGAGGCTCCTCTGGTAACACAGTTAATGTCAGCTCTAGCAGGGGAAACCCAAAAGTCTGAAATACCACATGAAAGAACTGTTCTACTTTCTGCCAGCCTCCTCCCACGCATCAACCTTCCTGTTTGGTCAGCCTGTGCTGGCTGATGGTTCTGGCAGGACTGAGTGACAATATCAGCTCCCTGGACCCAGTTCTGGAATTCTTAGCTATGCTTAGCCAGAAAAACAAACAACAACAACAACAAAATTAAAAAAAAGGGAGCTCTGCTTAAGTGAAAAGCAAGGAAGGAACTTTGTGTAGACCTGCCCTTAATCATTACTATTGTCTTAAAAGAGAACATACAGCCCTCATGTGAGAGTAGGGAATCTACTAAAGGAGCAGCAGGTAGGGAACTGATCACCTGGAGGTGCAACAAAATGGATTTCCTGCAACTAAAAGTAAAAAATCTCATCACTTGAGGGAGAAGGGGAACCTCACTGACCCACACAGCACTGCCATGCCCTGACTGCTCTGTGCTGGCAGGCACCTGTACAGCTTGGGAGTTCAAGGAGATGCTCTGGAAGGAGACCAAGAGATGGTGAGCAAACATCGCAGTGCCTGGAACAACTGAGGGAGAGGAAGAGAATTTCAGTATGGAACAAACAGGCAGAGGAAAAGCAGCATCAACACTACATATATTGTCTGTATCCCTAAGGTTAATGCATCCTAAGGCTTAACAGCACAAAAGACTTTTATTTTATGCTAATATGAATAAATCCTCGTTTTGCTGACAAGGGACCTTGCATTAGTAACTTCCACAGGGATGGTGTGACTCCTAACCTAACCTTGGGTTTAGTGACTGCATTGTTCCATCAGTTTGTCAGGATTTCTGTCTTTAATCTACCTGGAGCAAAAAGAGGTACTTACTGAGTGCTTCTCCACATGGGAGCAGGTTCTTCGGTGTGCTTATTTTGTATACACTACCTCAAAACAAACATAAATATAGAAAAAGCAAAGCATGGATCACTGGCTTTGCACCAAACCTTCAAACCGATGAAGTTAAAAGAATATGATATTGAATTTTCTATGTAGCACTTTTTGGTTGTATTTTAATGACACTTGGGAACATTCTCAGTTGGTACCACTTTGTAAAGCTTCAGGGCACACATCAGTGCTGGCTGCTGCCTGCTGTGAGTGTGGCTCACTGAGCCCTGCCTTGAAAATCAACTTTTCTGCTTAAATAGTTATAAAAAATGTGGCTGCCTCTGGAAGTGCCCAAGGCCAGGTTGGATGGGGCTTGGAGAAGCCTGGGCTAGTGGAAGGTGTCCCTGCCCATGGCAGGGGGTGGAACAATATGAGCTCTAACGTTCCTTCCAACCCAGCCCATCCTGTGATTCCATTATTCTATGAAAAAGCCAAAACACACAGTGGCCTCAGCCTAACTCAGGCCTGGGAACCTGGCTGGCACAGAGGACTTGAACTTGAGAAGTGAATGTGGTTTTTAAATTGACTTCAGGTTTTCTGTGGCATCAAGGCAAAGATCCACCCCCAGAAAGTGTCTGCTATCTTGCTGTTCAACTCCTAATGATTTATAATTCCCCTAATAAGGGATTTGCATAAAAGCCCTGACTGTTTTAAAAGACGCCTTGGTTTATGCCTTAAAAGCTACGGCAGATTTATCTTTTACGAGTATGTCAGGCTGCTTTATGGCACTTGCTTCTGCTTGAAAGCCACAGTGACTGCAAATCAACAACACTAAGCCTCCTTTTCCTCCACAGAAAGTGGGATAAACCTTTCGGCAAATTGCTAAGTGCACCGCTAAGCCCCTAAGCTTTCATGGCATTGATTCTCACAGAGTCACAGTAATCCTCAAATCTGGTTGAAATTGCAGACGTTATTTTCAAAATAACGTTTCCTGCTACATTATTTTCTAAACTAAAAACCTCCCTGTGAACCAGAACTGCAGGTTTTGCCGTTCCCTGGAATTGTGTCTCAAGAGTTTTGTCGATTTGGAAATACTGGGAAAAGACTACGATTGTGGGGAAGTCACGGGAAAGAAACAAGTAGAACATTCCCTCAAAAGATATAGAAATCAGGCCATATTAAATTCGCTTTGAAAACACACTCTAAATATTTACACTAAGGTAGGAAAGTTTGTAAAGGCCTAAAAGCAAGCTTGGATGCCCTCAAGGAATAAACTCCCCCCCTAAGTATAATGAATTCTTGTAACATTTCATACACTTGAATATTTGCTATGGAGCACTTGCTAAGCTGAAAGAGGTGAAAAGTTAATTATTATTCTACTTATACACAGCAGAGAGTATTCTTGCAGACATCTCCAGGCAGGCAAGAGATTGGAAGCACTTGATTTTGAGATGTGCTTGTAACTCACACACTTCCCTGGAAATCTACAGATACTAAAATCACAGAATCAGAGAACATTCTGATATTAGAAGCATTTGTTTTCAAAGTCTGCTTAAATACTTTGCTAGAGTAAACAAGAATATCTGTTAACACTGAAAGAACTAGTCTTACTGGACCTGAGAAAACAATTACCAGAATCCCAAGATTTTCTGTTCAGTACCTGAGGGTCGGGATTAACAGCAGCAACGCTACTGAGCAGGACAGAGGGAATTTCATGAAGAAGTGGACACAGCTGGTTTTGGAAGCAACTGGCCAGTTCCGCCCTCCACCAGATAACATCTGGAAGCCATGTAGAGGCAAGAAATGCAGAAATCTTCTGGTAAAACACAAACGGTCCTCGTAGATCTTCTGTGTTCTGCAAAGAGTCAATGGTGAAAAATCAACTGGTGGTCTCCTTAGGAGCTTTCTGTCTTTACCTTGCACCTGGAACAGCTCCTTCTTTGCTGCCATCCCAGACTCCAGTTCCACGCAGCTGCACTTCAGATTCACCAAACCAAATCCCTAACGTAACACCCCACAGCCTCCCAAACCATCACACCCTGCCCGTGACATCCATCAGCTCACAAATACTACTCCAAGGCAGGTTACACCACACTTAGAGAGGGAGGAAATGCCATAAACAGGACCATAAAACAGCCCAGTCCAATGAAACACTTATTTTCAAAGGGTTTCATAGGGATATGAATGAATATATTAACAGCCTATCCCTGGAAGTGTCCAAGGCCAGGATGGACGGGGCTTAGAGCAACCTGGTCTAGTGGAAGGTGTCCTTGCCCATGGCAGGGGGTGGAACAAGATGAGCTTTAAGATCTCTTCCAATCCAAACCGTTCTATGATTTTTTTTTAAGACTGAGACTAATATTAATACCTTGACACTGAATACTGCACTAAATTACAGTTTCCCATCATTTAACCTCCCCTCTAAGCCTCATTGTTCTTCAGTTGGTTCTTAATTAGCAGAACTTTCAGAGGACAAAACTGATGACCTCAATGAGACCTAATTAGAAGTTAACAGACAACAATTACGCAAAGCATCTTCTTTCCACCAGCTATTCAAAGGAAGTGATGGTCCCATCCTTCTCTGTGCTGGGGCAACCTCACCTCGAGTTCTGGGGGCCACAATATCAGAAGGATCTAAAGCTATGGGAGAGTGTCCAAAGGAGGGACACAAGGATAGGGAAGGGTCTGAGGAGTGGCTGAGGGCACTTGGGATGCTCAGCCAGAGGAGACTGAGGGGACACCCCATCAGGGTCCGCAGCTTCCTCACGAGGGACAGTGGAGGGACAGCTCCGATCTCTGCTCCCTGTGACCAGGGACAGGACCCTGGGAATGGCCTGAAGTTGTGTCAGGGGAAGGTTAGGATATTAGGAGAAGGTTCTTCCCCCAGAGCGTGGCTGGGCACTGACCAGGCTCCCCAGGGCAGTGGGCATGGCCCCAAGGCTGCCAGAGCTCAAGGAGCATTTAGATGACATTCTCAGGCACATGGTGTGACTCTTGGGGATGGTCCTGTGCAGGGCCAGGAGTTGGACTCATGGTCCTTGAGGGTCCCTTCCAGCTCAGAATATTTTATGGCTCTATGATTACTGCACACAGAAAGTAGAGCTCAAGGAAGCTCAAGTCTGCAGAAAAGCTCCAAATCTAATGACTGTGAGCTGTTCTGAGCCACCAGAGAATGAAGCGAGGAAGCGCACAGACAGGAGCCACAGAGCTCTGCACAGTGCCAGCGTGCCTAATTGGGAATGCCTGGAAGATTCTTAGAAAGCATAGGCTTTACAAATCTAATTCCCATCAGATGTGCTTGGAACTGCAGCTTGTCTATCAGCAAGCAGGATTACAAGAGGTCTGTGCTTAAGCATTTGTTCCGACAACGACAAACCAAACCATGCAGGGATGTTCAAATCTGCCCCATTTTTATTAGCTGTTCGGGGAAGGACAGAATAAAAATACCCCAAACTAAAACCCAAAAAAACCCTTCAAAAATGGGAGGAAACCGAACTAGTGGATATAGGAATAGATGCCATCCTAGTTGAATAAGCCAAAAGGCTTACTGATTTGTTGAGAACAGGAGCTTTTGCTTGGAGAGACCACTATTATACCTCCTTTTATAACTACAGGTGGGGAAATAAAATGCGATAAATAACAGAAGATACACAGATGACAGTAAATAGGAATTTGATGGCTCCAAGCCCCCTTTTGGGGTTGAAAATGGACTCTGGCCTCTCCAAGTTAAGAACATTAAAATATCAATTTGTCATAATATTAAACGTTTACACATACTAGGTCTGTATCTTTTGCATACATTCGTGTAGAAACAGATGCAACAAAAGCACCTGGAAATCCAGTCATAGTTTGAAGGTAAGCCCTCACAAGTGGTTCTCTTTGTGCCCACAGGAGACAACTGGAACAAGAGTCAATAAGTGCCCCAACAGAATTTTGTTATTCAACCATTAAAATCCTCCACATTAACAGTGAGAGGCTGAGGACTTAAGTGTAAGGAATAAAATCCACCCCCTTTCTCTCCAACTGTAGCTGAAGCTGCCCAAGGGGAGCAACAGAAAGACAGGACCAGTTGCTGTTATTTTTCTTGTCTCTGCTGTGGCTGACATTTGGACAGACTTGTGTTGTTCCTACCAGCTTAGATCTCTGCTGGCAAAATGCCTTAGGAAAGCAAAATTAACAAAAGACAGTGGAACCCCAAAGGTAGAGCCTCTAATGAGAGAAAACTGGGTTACACACACAGTCCTGCTTGGAGGAACTGTCCCGATACCTGTAAATCACAGCTGAGGTGACCACTGCCAGGACCCAAGGGAATGGCCTCAAGTTGTGTCGGGGAGGGTTAGGCCGGATATCAGAAAGAGGTTCTTCCCCCAAAGGGAGGTTGGGTTGGTGGTTAACCAGGGCTGATAGAGCTCAAGGAACATTTGGATGATCCTCTCAGGCACGTGTGACTCTTGGGGATGGTTCTGTGCAGGGCCAAGGGTTGGACTCGATGACCCTTGTGGGTCCCTTCCAACTTGGCACATTCTGTGATTCTGTGAGTTTTTTACGATGAGGGGGGGGAGGCCCTGGCACAGGTTGCCCAGAGAAGCTGTGGCTGCCCCATCCCTGGAAGCGTCCAAGGCCAGGCTGGACAGGGCTTGGAACAACCTGGGCTAGTGGAAAGTGTCCCTGCCCATGGCAGGGGTTTGGACTCCATGGCCTTGAAAAGACCCCTTCCAACTTAAACTATATCATAATTCTATGACATGGACTGGAGAAACTGCACAGCTTGTTTCACTAACTTGTGATTCAACCCTTCCCAGCTCCAACCAAGTGCTCAGACCAGTCTGAGCCACATCTCCAAGAGTTTATTCAATTGTGTATCACTGCTCATATTTTGAACATACACAGTACTCAATAATTTTGCTGCTTTGCCCAACTCCTCAGTTGAATCCAGTAGGGAGCAACCAGTCAAGCAGGGAGGAGGCAGGCCAGCCTCTGTTCCTCCATTTGCTTTGCTCCATAGAGGAAACATCTTGAATTCCGTTGCGTGAGACTGAAATCAGCATTAAGCCTTTGTCCAGGCCAGCAGACTGCCTGCTCTCATCAGCCTCTGCCCACGGGCACTCCTGTCCAAACACTAATGCTTATTGTTTTGGGTGTTTTTTTGGCAGTATTTTATTCATGACATTTTGGTGCCAGCATCAATCATTTACTCGCAGGAGTACTGGAGCCACAGCTGTCAAACTCCAGGCTTTATGATACATCATGGGGAAATTCAACCTTTGCTGCTCACAGGCAGGCAGCTGCAAGGGAAGAACTCTTGCTGCAGCTGAGTATGGGAAGTGAGTTTTTAAAACTTGTTTACACCTCCTATTTCATTTAAACTTCACACAATGTGTCCAGCAGGTATAATGCAGATACCTGGGGGTACATCTGTTAACATTACTGGGGTGAAACTGGCAAAGACAGAGTAGGAATTCCACTATTGGCTCACTAAAGCCACAAGTATTGCTTTGAGCCCCCTGAGAGGAACTCACCAGCCTCAGCAGAGCACAGGGCAGCACCTCAAGGGATATTCAGTGATAGGATAGTTATTTAAGCAAGTGTTTCTCAGGAGATCTGGGGTACACACAGATTGTTGCTCCCCAGATATACCTGGGTACACTTTTCCAGTAAGAGTCAGCTACATTGCCTAGATAGGATAGGTATTTATACCAGGCAAGAGTAGCAATAACACCTAAAAAACTGTCTCCAAAAAAGAAATAGGAACAAGCTGCTCAGAATTCCAAACTGTGTTGTTTCAGCTTCATGAAAAGACAGAACCAACAAACTGCAGCCCACAGGTGCTATTTGTAGCTCTGCTGTGCTCAGGACACAAATTCATATCATGCCCTATATTACACGTGCCACCTGCATGTGCTTGTGTGCAAGACCTTCCAGCTTGGTGTTTTATTGCACAGGACAGGCCCTGTTGTCTTCCAGACTCAAGGGAACAGGTTGTGCTTCCAGGCCCTGACTCTCGGGAGCCAAACAGCAAGACAGTATTCTCCCTCTCCTATGCCACACTTTTCACATGGTTAAAGTACAAGATGAAAAACCATTATATGTCCCAAAGATGCATCTCCTCTGAAGCCAGTTAAATTTCTACAGTGTGAGGTTACAGCCATAGAGAGCCGGTTTCATGTCTGCACAAAATCTAAATTCAGCAGAACTGAGGACTGCTTACAGCTAATTGCCAACCCAAGCTATCTTTCTGTTCCCACAGTACTGGGCTGGTCCCCCACTCCAATTTCGAGCAGCACTTTTGCTGCTCCATCGTGCCTTGCTGAAGTTGGAGCTCAAACTGGCACATGCAGGGCTGGTCCTTGGTCAAGAACACTGGCACCTGCCTACAGCTGTTGTGCACAACCAGCAGGTGTAAATGCTGCTACTCACTTGTGTCTCGTGGGTCTTGGGGCAGCTCTGGGCTGAAGACTCATCTGCTGGGCTCAGAGCAGCACAGAGAGCCAAGCCTTCCTCCCTCCAGACCTGCTGCAGCCCCACCACCTCAAATGGAGCTTTGGGGCCACTGGTCCTTTTCAAAGGAGGCACCTGTAAATCCATTGGAAGAGAGTTTGACTTTTAGATAGACTGAAAAAAAAACCCTTTATCTTTTTCTGTTGCTTTTGAGTAGAGACCCCCAACATACAACAGCCCAGGGAGCATTCAAGCTTGATTAGTAGATTAGCTATAATTTAGTCAGTAGAAAAATCAATAAAGACTAAATTTTGATAAGTTTTTGATAAGGTTTTGATAAATCATAGGATTTTTTTTCTCAATGAGGACTTACAAGATACGACTTCACTATGTGACAGCAAAAATTCACGTTATTTCCCTAGTCCAGCAAGGAGTGAGAGCAGAGTCCCTGGCAACGCTGCACAGAACATTCCTGCCAGAGCAGCACCATGTGTGCCTTTATCAATGATGAGGAGACCAGTCCCAGTTCAAAAATCAATGCAAAGTGATGGTCTAATGCAGGCTTCCATAATAAGCCTTTCTTTTCCCCATTGGTGATCACTAATAGCCCAAACTCCATCAATCCCTATCCACTGAATCCCCTTTCAGTTTGACTGAGGTGATTTCTTTTTGATGGACTTTTTTGTGCACATGTGTGTTTGAGGCAAACATCTTATTTTCCACTATACATATCTGATCTAAACCAAAAAGGCTAAAAAGTGACTTCTGCCAAGCCCAAGATTAACCCTGGACATAATTTATTATTGTAAATATCACAGAGAGAGGGTTCCAGTAGGAGAGACCACTCCTTGGCTCTTAAGGCTGCTCGAAGGCAGAAGAAACATGATACACTTCAACACGCAGAATACATGAAAAACTTTATTATAGGTTAGAAAAAAGACAGGAGTGACACCTGAAACAGAGTATGGAGGCACTGGAACACCTGCAAAACAGGTGAAAGAGGGTAGAAAGCCATGGGAAAGCCAGGGAATCCGGGAAGGGAATCAGCAAAGCCAGGAGAAGGGAAGAGCAGCCCTGTGAGGCAGAGATGCCTGAACCAGAACACACTCTGGATGAAGAGACAGGCAAGTTCGAGCTACAGGACTGGAATTCCTTCCCAGGGTTCTGGTGGATAAGTGTTGTTCTCAGTTTATACCTCCACCACAGTCTGTAGATGGATTATCAGCTCTGCTATTTACTGCATATATAAGCCCAAACTATTTACAGTGAGGTAAAGGCCTTTAGAAATATGTTGTCAACGCAGTACCTGAGTGGATTTTCCAGCCGTTGTGTAAGTCAGCTGGGTCACTCAGAATACCAGTACCCCGTCCTTGAGGGCTTTGAACACTGGTTTCACATGGGAAATTCTGCAGCAGCTCTGCCACTGGGGAATGTTTTCATCTGGAGGATGCTCTCAATTGGCACCAACCAGCACATCTCCAATGAAATCAATAAGGATACGCTGATTTACACAGGTCAGGGAATGAGTGGAATTAGATAGATTATCAGATAAGGATTTGGTCTAAAAATGCCTCAACATTTTCAATTATTTCAATGAAAGAAATGCAGAATTTCCCATTACTGTGCAACAGCTGTTTGAGAACCTGTGTGCAATAAATTGATGGATTTTACCCCAGTTTCTCTTCAGCACAAAGTCCATCTCAACATGTGACCCTACACTCAGCAGAGTGACACTGAACCCTGGAAGCTGAGATATCCTTTGAGGCTTGGAGAGAGCTACTACACGTCAGAGTTCTGGGGTTTTTAATGGGAATAACACAGGGGAAGAAAGCTCACACTGCAGCTGGTCATGAGCTAACCAGTCTCTGAATAGAAGATCCAGGCTCTGGGGCTGTTCCAGTGGCAATTTTCATTAGCACTGAACTAACACTGAAGAATGTTAGCAACATTTTAATGGAAGCCTGAACATCATTAACAATTAATTCTGTTTAAGTGGAGTTTAAGTGATTTAAAAGCCTGGTGCAGGCTGGCTGCTCAGGGTGAAATCTACCTTGACTGCATGGATCAGTATCGGTATCCCAGGGAAAAGAACAAGGCCAGAACACAGGGTGGGGAGGGAAAATACACACTGCCTGTTTTCCCTAGGGAATAAAGGGGTTGCATGAGAAAGGAGAGAGGAAGAGGTGGCTTTTTAGAGGAGAAAACCACATGAACCAAAGGACAGTTAAGATGGAGCAGTCCCCCACTTGTTCACAGCCCTCTTGACTACCAGAAAGGATCTATTCTTATCTAGAATAAGTGGTTAGAAACAGGCACCTGTTTCTATTAGCTTCTTTTACCAAGGACAAAGTCTAACACTTCCAGCAGCCGCTTTTAACAATTGTGAGTCTGGCCCAACAATTTTTTACTTCCTCATGAGCTACAGACACAATCCAACTCCGACTGACTTCAGCAACACTTTTATTTACTGACTCTAAGGTGAATTAGAACGTAATTTCCCCTTTGTTCAGCCACCGTTTTGTAGCTGCTGGAAGGAGAGGAGATTTCACAAGTGATTATATATTGACTGGAGGTCAAAACCCAGCCTTCATCACTCAGAACCTTTTGTGCCCTGTCACTGCATGCACTCACCAGAGAGAGAAGCCACGTCACCAGGGCCTGGTAGATGTTGGCTGCTCCCAGCACCTTGTCAGGCACCTGCCCATCACACTGATCTGTAGCCACTTGGCCACAGCTTGTCAGCCAAATGGTCAGCAGCAGCACCTTGTTCTTCACACTCTGCAGGCCAGGCAACGTGTCAACAGCTGGCAAATAAGAGGCTTCCTGTCCAAAAAAAAAAAAAAAAAAAGTATTAAAATGGAAGTAATTTGGATTACTGGAACTGTTTCATCATCAAGAATTAATTACATTCACTGCCATCACAGGAGAGGCCATAAATACCCAAAGAGCATTTATCAAAGAGCCACGAAAGCCAGGTCATTCTATCAGCGACACCTCCTTGAGCACTCTGGTTTTTCTTGGACAGCTGTCACCTGGGTCTTCATTTAGTAACACACTGCTTGACGAATGGAAGGTTCCATGGTCACAGCTGGAAAAGTGTGATTGAATTTATGCTGTATTCTTTAAGATTTTTTTTGTGGGTTTTTTTTTTTTTAATCCCTGAAAAGCCTTCAAACAAGCCTGGTAGTGTGAAAACTCATGAGTTTCTGCTTCACCTACCATCCCTCATTTCATAGATGATGTCCAATTTAAGTGAACTCACCTTCTTTCTTTACCTTAGTATTGATACTTGGTTATTTAGGATGCAAATTCCCACTCCTTTAAGAGATTTGTTCAAGAAACAACCTCAAGCTTGAATTGTAGACTTACAGTTTTTGTCCTTCCAAAGATGCAGTAGCTACAACTTGTTCTTCCTATCTGTGTTCAATTTGTTGCCCCTGACACTTCTTTGGTAAATTAAGAAGCTAGTCCATAAAATCACAAAGATTCTCCAGTCCACTTAAGAGTACTGCTCCTCAACATTTATGATTATAAACTCATGGAATGCTTTGGTTTGGAAGGGTCCTTAAAGCTCACCTCATTCCCCCCCGCCATGGGCAGGGACACATTCTCCTAAGCCGGGTTGCTCCAGGCCCCATCCAACCTGGTCTCATGTTTTCAGTTGCTCCATGTAGCTCATAATGAGGATGTCTGCCCACTCCTTTACACTGAATGAACCTTAATTTGATTTACCTGAATTTACTTGGAAAGTAAAGTAAGCTAAATCCAATTAAAGCCACTTCAATTCTGAATTAAAACGTCCACAAAGGTGTTTAACGACTAATCCACTTCACAAGTTAATGGAGCTTGACTTGTATGTTGGTCCTCAAATCAGACAGCTGCTTAAAATGGTTTAAAAACCAAAAAACTAATTAAAGTCGCCAGCAGATCTACTGTGTCACCCAGTGTTCTGGTGCCAAAACAACTGCCACAGGCCCAGCACTACCTACAAGTACTAAATAAAAACTGCAATTAGTAATAAAGGAAAAACAGTCACACAAAAGTGTCTGATGCTGCAGACCAACATTACTAATGCTACTGTTCCTGGGGAGCCAACAGAATTCCTCAAGGCTTTCACCCTACTTCATCTGAGGAAGAGGAACCTGGAGATCATCAGGAAAAGATCACCTTCTGTATTCTACACTGGAGAACTGATTCTTTTTTCATCTCTGAAGGGTGTGGGGATAAATAAAAGGAGATAACTCAAGAGCTAATGATAAAAACAGCATCTACTACTAATTTTCCAGCAGGAAATTTCCAACCATTCTAAGTTTGCTTGGCTCAGCAGCAGGGAAGGGCTCCATAGGTTTTCTGACAAAGATCAGGTAAGAAAGTTACTTACTGAGGTTCCTTCTGAGTGAGGTACTGAGCAAGGTTGGTCCTTCCCACTCCTCCCTCTGCCAGTCTCCTCACCACAACAAGAATCTAGGTGTAGAACTTAACTAATACCAGAAATACTAAGTCTAATAAACAAAAAAAGGAATTAATCCTGTTTAATTCTGGGCACGAATTGCTGAAGTAAGATTCAGTGCTTTCTAGGTATATCTTCCCACAGCACTGCCCAATTTACCTATGAGGACAGTTTCATTTGCCTACGTGTTACACTGGTTTATATTTGTGACAGTATTAGGCTATAAAAAGACTAAAATTACTCAAATGCTGGGCTATTTTTTGTTTCTCTGGCAGGAATTGTGCTGTCAATCAGAGACAGGCAGCTGAGTGTACTCAAGTGCCAACAATTACCAGAGAGTAAATAAGATAAAATTTCCTTTTTCCATGCACTTGCTATTTTATTTTGCAATTATAGTTTATGGTGTTAAAAGTTACAGCTCTTCAGCTCAGTTTTCCAACCACTCTCAGATCTGGCCATTTTTTTCCAGAGCAAGTAGGAGCAGTAACTACACCAAACAGAGGAGGAGGGACCTCTACAAATCCACATGGAAATGAAATGAGGAAAAAGGAATTGCAAGATAACTTAAGGATAACCACATACCACAGCCTTCAGCTACAGTGGCATTGAACTTAGACACATAGAGGCATGGTGGCCTTAGGCTAGAGGAGGTCAGGGTGAGGTTAAGTATTAGGAAGAAATTGTGGGTGGTGAGGCCCTGGAATGGATGTCTCTGGGAAGCTGTGGCTGCCACATCCCTGGAAGTGTCCAAGGCCAGGCTGGATGGGGCTTGGAGCAACCTGGGATAGTGGAAGGTGTCCCTGCCCAAGGCAGGGAGTGGAACAAGATGAGCTTTAAAGTCCCTTCCAACCCAAACCAGTCTGCAACAATCTCAAAGGAAATTACTATTCAAAAAACCCAAAATGTGAAGACCCCTGTACAATCATTTTTTAAAAGTGGCATTTTATCTCCATATTATTATTATTTTTAAAACAAAACCCAGACATCTACAATCATAGCAAGCTGAAACTTAGTGGACACAAGTTTGCCAGCCAGCCAGATGTCATTTTGTTTCTAATAAAATAGCTCAAATTGCTTAAATGATGCCTTTGTTGATGTTTTTTTAAAAAGAGTAGTGGGCATTGCCTTTGGACAAAGAGCTCCTAAGACAGGGAAACACTATCAAAGCTGTGAGAGGCTGGAATGCCCAAGGAGCAGCTCAGGAGCCAGGGGAGCTTGGTGACAACTTCACAAAGATTTCCCAGAAGAACCAACTCACCCAGTCTGAAGGCTTGTCCCCGTGGCAGGAGAGGTCAAGAAGAAGCCAATTTTTTTTTATTTTAACAGGCACAGTCTCTCCTTTTCAGTTAAAGAAAACTTGCATATTCCCCTTCCAGCTCCAATAGTAAGTGATGCTAACACAAAAGCAAGGCATCATATCCCATAAAATACACTCCCTACTACATTGAGCAGGGTCTGCAGCAGTAAGACCTGCGTCCAAACATCTACCACATGGAAAATGAAGATAAGTTATACTCACGCAGTCTCCTCCTCCTTCATCAGAGGGGGGGTGAGTGAGGGGAGAGGGGAGGAATAGGAAGACTCTTACTCTCATTGGCTGGAGACTTAATCAAAATAATTGTTTTCAGCCATTTCTAAATTTATCCTTCTGTGTCATCTGCACCCTCACCTGGATCCCAAATTTAAGAGGCAATCCTTGATGAATGGCAAATCATTGCCTGCAGAATCTTTTGCCAAACGATGCATCTGCTGGAGGTTTGTAAATGTGAGCTGATTTCTAAGCACTGTAGCAGCTCGAGCTAATTTCTCTAATGAACATTCCACACTCATTCTACAGCTGCAGCAGCTTTTGGCATTGCATGTTCGTGCTTTGTTATGGGCAGAGCTGGTGGTACAAGACACAACCATGTTGATTCTGTTCTTATATACCTATTTTTCCTGCAGTCACGTGGCTAATGCAGGATTTTTAGGACACATTCAACAATTCTGGCCACCTAAGGCAAAGCAGATATCGCTCTTCCATGTCTTCTAAAAAGTCTTGCATTAGATGAAGACATATTGGAAATGTCAAGTGTTTGTTCATTTTCATTCTGTGGGGAAGGAGAAATGATGACAATGCCATCTGCTAGATTATTTGAAATTCCACATTAAATCGTGGAATAAATCCTGAAACCATTCAAAGAACTGCTTTATCATTGCAAAGTGGAAGCAATGGGTAAGAACAGCAGAGTATCTGCATCTCCTGCATGCAACTGGCGGAACGTACTAATTAGGAAGGTAACTTTTAACGGCAAAAAAGAGAGTACAATTGATCTTAATGGTCTGAATAGTCTTTCTGTAAATGCATTTTTGTACTGAATTCGCTCTCTGTAGCACCATTGGCTTTTTGAGTACCAGACATGCTGAGGTTATGGATCTGAAAAACACCATGTTGGCAAGATGTTATGGAAATTTCTGACGTGAACTGTGCCTCAGATTGCTCAAATGGAAGAGTTCTGATCCTCCAAAGCAGATAACTCTGCTCAAGTAGGATTGCAGGAATTCAAAGAGCTGTGTAATGGAGCATTATTTGCTCTGATCTCTATAGTTTTCAATTCAGGGCATTACAGATCATGTGAGTTGAAGTTAAAAATATAATAATAATAAAAATTTCTAGGCTGAAAGTTATCTTTTTGTTCTGGGCAATTATTCTTGGTCTTGGGCATGAACAATAAAGCTTCTGGTTCAGAAGAAGCCACTTCTCCATCTCTGACAGCAGAGTGTGCTAAGCTAGAGAGTGTCTCTGCTAGACTATAAAGAGGGCAAGGGACAAGGAGAAACAGTGGCTTGTCACCAGAAATTCCTGAACTCAGGAGTGCAGTGAGATATGGAAGGAGCTCTGCCTGGCACAGGAACCAAGGACAGCAGAATCTTGGTACACTTTTCATGTTGCTGCCAGCTGAGCATGGGCAACCCTGAAGTAGTTTTATTGCCACCACAACGCTGTAACAAAAATCCCTCTTCATCCACTCCATAATCCCTCTCAACACAACCAAAGGCAGCAGGGAGATGTGAATTCCACTGCCCTGTGCCACTTCAGCTTTCGCTGCACAAGGGAATTCTGAGCTGCTTCCCTGGAGTTAACAACTCATCTGTGCTATCAAAGATGTGGATAAACCCTCTTCCATGAGAGGTCAGGATCTGGCCCATACTATGGATCAGGATCACAGAGACACAGAGTATTTTTGGCTGAAATTCATCAAGTTTGAATTCCGCTAAAAAACCCTCAAACAACTGGTAGAAAACAGCTTTTTTTTTTTTTTTGACATACAATTTCTTCTTTATTTTTTAGAAGTGTAAAGATTTCCCGACAAGGGCTCAACTCAGGTAAACAAAGACCTGAAAACTGCACTAAAATTTAAATCAAAGTAGCACTGAACACTGTTTGCTTTCTGAGACACAATCATTAAAAATGAGAACTGCCTTTTCCATGATTGGTGTTTACACTCCAGTAATACTTGGAGAGGCTGAGAAGAATTCACAGCCTCATTGTGCCAGTGTTCTGAGCACATGTAACAAAAAGTTCCTCCTCTAATGAGTTTATACTCCTGGTTAATGAGAAGCAGCTGACATGAGTAAAGGAAGTTTAATTACTTACACATTTCATGTAAGCACAAGACTGGGAATCAGGATCTTATGCTCAGCTCTGGCATGAAGTATTTCTCTGTGGAACTGCAAAGTGAGGATAATATTCCCTTATCCTAGTCCCTTGTCTAGCTGGATTAATTATCAAAAGCCTGTAAAGCACACTGAAGAGGAGGAGTGTAAGGTTGTCAACAAACTTTCAAAAGTCGTATCTGTTCTCTTCCTTTACGCTCCTGAAACAGTGTCATGGCCTCTAAAACCCAAACAGCAATATCTTGTCTGCATCTTCCACAATGCTGTTCTTCAAATGATTCCAAACTGTCTCCCAAATAAAATATGCCACAGTTTCTAGCAGAGAAGGGAACTGTACATGGTCATTCTGAAATGCTGTGACAGAGCATGGAATTGGTCCTCAGCCATCTGAAATCTAGGCTGGGATTTGGCACATGCTCCAAGCTGGCTTGAAATCCAACTGAAATGGCTCTGGTTTGGTACTCCAGGAGATTCCCTGTCCCCTGCAGAGGGTTGGAATGAGGTGATCTTTAAGGTCCTCTGCAACCCAAACCATTCTGGGATTAGTTCTGTGACTCAACATATACTTACCAACTTGGGTAGTGCCTCATTTTTGCAGTCTTCCCATCTACTTATCTTTTCATGTATTTCCCCTGATACTCTATGGAAATCCCCAGAGAAATAAAGGAAAATCAGGGGTGTGGGGAAGGAAATTATGCTCAGCTGCTTTACCAGGAAGTTATAGCAGAGCTGAAGTGGCTTATTTTTCAGCCTGACAGCTTCCAGTTTAAACAGGTTGTGTCCAGTTTGTCCCAGGCTCTGTGAGCTTCCCTCCAGTTACAAAAGACCCTTCAGATAACCCCTCAGACCTGTGAATTTAGGGTTTGTGATCCTGAGAAGTGCTAAGCGCTTACGGTGTCCCCTGAAGCCTGTGGGAACTCCAGGTTGGCACAGAGCTGGACTGAGCTCCGTGTTTGCAAAAGAAAAGTAACTGCACAATTGTTCCACTTCATAATCTCAGATAAAGCCTTGAATTCCATTCCCTGCCCCTGAGAATAATGCTCTGTAGTGAGTGTTTGGGTAATAATGTGTTTACAAATTGTGACCAAGCTTACCCCCCAGTGTGCTAAGATTTGGAACACGAGCCCAACCTAAGTCAATGCTAAACAAGAAGGCATGAGGAAAAAGCAGAAATCCAGTTTAAATTACAGAGGTTCTTTAACAGCAGTGTAGTGTGTCGGGCAAGTCTGTACATCCCCTTCGAAAAACAAAGGGGCAGATTCAGCCTCCTTTCATCTACAAATAGCATCAGTGATCACAGCCCCGAGGTAAGGCCAGGAGTTGTGAATTCTATTTTGATTCCAAGGGAGAGATTTACAGCAGAAAGTATTTCTCTGCATAATTACAGTGACTGGCACTTGTTCATACACATTGCAAACTCAGGGCAGCTACTCCTGCCAACAAACACAGGGCCTATCAAAGAGCAAGACCTGGTAAGACAAAAAGCGCAGAAATGGTTTTGTGTTCTCCTGCCTACTTCTAAATCAGGATTAGAATTTAGCCCATGGATGTTTTACATTATTGTCTTCAAGTTTAATCTGAACATCCTGCTAATGTGAAAGGAGGAGTATTCAGGACCTCTACTGGCAGCAAGTTCATGCATGTAATCCTGGAAACTAAATTCTTTTTACTTATATTAACCTTTCCCTTAAGCAACGGCAACCAATGTTCCCATCTGTCAAGATCGTGCATAAGTATATTGAAGAATAAGCCTAAACTAATTTTAATCATTTCCAAGATATGCCAAGAAATATAAAGGATTAAATATTTCCCATTATCCTGGGGCGTTTTCCAACTCCAGTCAGAGAAACAGCACTGGAAGCACTCACTCCTTTGTAAAGACCTGACTGTTCAATTGGTTCCACAGCTGGAAAGTGCAGTGCTCAAAAGTAGGAGCCCCTGTGAACCACCAGACTGGGACTTCAGGCAGCAGTTTACATGGAAGGTTCTCCATGGCTTTTGGGTGGTCCTGCTGCATTCAGGACGGGAGAGTTTCCTGATTCTGAGCATTTATACAAAAATTTGGCCAAAAAGGCCTATTAAAGCAGACACCAGGTTAGCAAAGCAGCATTTCTCTATGGCTCTTTGACCTGCTCTGGTTGTGTGAGCAGAGCCAGTGATGTAAAGTACACCGGGATGTTAAGTACAACCTGCCCTAAGAGTGCCCAGCACGCACTTCCATAACATTCCTGACTCAGGGAACATGGAGAGCAAGCTCTGCCTGTGCAGAGGAAGTTGTTTATAGCACAGACATGTAAGGCCTAGATCCTCTGCTTTGCTTATTAAGGCAAATCCTTAGGCTAGATCCGTGCCATCCCGAGCCACGCTGAGGCCTCAATCCTCTGGCCTGTGCAGCCAAGGACACCAGAACCAGCTACATCCATCCAGAGCAGGACAAAGCTCAGTGCCAGGAAATCCTACCCCCTTTGCTTTTGCTGGCACCAAGTGGGTAGATGAAGAGGAGGCCAGAGACACAGGCTCTGTGCCAGCTAACATGCTGGAAAAAAACATTTTCTTAGGAACTTCCACCCTCTTCTGAATCCTCTGCGCTGGACTAATGGTACAAACAGGAATCTTGGCCTCCTGTCTCTGCATGCTAACTTTAACTCCATTTCTAATTGCCTTAGTTTATTTTTAAGCATTTCTTGAGTCGAGGCAGCAGGTTCATTAAGTACAAGAGATTTTAATCTTGTTTCAGGAACTCACTAAATACCTTGCTGCAAGAAAAGGGAGGAATTCAGGGGCCATCTGCTGGCTGTTGGGCACAGCACTGCTGGCCACAACCCTGGCGACAGGCCAGGAGGGAGAAAACCTGGAGCCAAGCACAACTCAAACTCAGCTCTGATGTCTGATAATTTAGTGTAGGAAATATTTGGAGATATTTACAATTAACAGCTTTTTATAATCTATATTAAAGTAATAGTACGTGCTAAATGCTGTTTTAATTACTTTCACACTCGTGCAAACGTAGCTTTGGTTCAGTGTCAATGAAAACATCTGGTCACATGTGATTTATACAACCAGGATCAGTTCTGGAGTAATACAGATACAGAAAAAAATACAGATACAGAAAAATTCAACTTTGTGTCACAAACCCATTATAACAGTAATGGGATTTAATAGATTTCCTCACACTCTCTAAATCTGTGTATTGCAACACATTTTGGGTGATAAACTGGCATTTCTGTACAGCAGTGGCATAAAACCTATTCCTTCATAACTGGTTCATCAGCCCTTTGTACGTTCTTTATACTGAGACATTAATTTCAGTTTCTTACAGTCCTTTTCCTTTATGCATTTTCCACTCAGCAATAAAAAGGGTGCATTTTTAAATATTGCTTAGGACATCACCTAAGTGCAGTCATGTGAGCTGCTGAGATGCCCAAGTGCTGTGGTCCAGCCGGTAAACTGCTGGTTTGGGATCCTGGGATCCACAGTGTCCTTGAACAACCTCAAGATGTAAGAAAAGGGCAATTTCCAATGTTGATGTCAGCACTATTGCCTTAAAAAGATCAAAACACCCATAGAATAGCAATGGAGGCACCTATTTTAGTAAGGCAGGTAAAGAATCAAAAGCATTTTGCTGACAACTGTGCAGATCAAGGCACCTCCTCAATAAAAATAACTTATGGGGCACTAATTGAACTAAAAATACTTCTACAAGTTTTAGAAATCAATCTTTACTTTCCCAGTTACTAAACATACAGCACTTCAGCACCACTCTTGATGGTAAATATGGATTTTGTCACAGATTTTCCCACAACGAGATATCAGATCAAAGAGAGAACAAGGCCATAAAAAGGGAAGGAAGATTTTGACCATAGTATAGTGTTAATTTTGTGGGAATTCAAGTAGAAAATCTTGTGGTTGAGAATTCTACCTGACATCAGTAAGCTGAGTCAATGCTGTATTAACATAAAGAACCTACTGATTTGGACAGAAAGGTTATAGAGTCTGTGTTTACAAGCTGGAAAGGAAAGTATTCACATAATCTATTTGTTAAGGCAGAATGTCTTGGTTGTGCCTGGATGTTTTTGTTTTGTAAGCCAGTTGTAAGGCTGAGCTGCAAGAAGATGAGGATTATGGTAATATAATTACTAATACAAGGTTGGCCAAAGTGATTGTGTATGCCAAGAAAAATGAGATGCCTCAGAATGAGTCAACACATTCATTTCCCAAACAGTTGAGCTGTGCAAGGCAGATAAAACAGTGTTTATAAGGGACTGGTTACAAGATGGTTCCTAATACCTTTCAAACGACATTATCTTGTTCTGCCAGATCACGATAAAGCAATAAATAGACAACCAAGGTGAAGCCCTGCTGAAAACACCTACTTTGTCCCAATAATAAAAGAGCTTAATACAAATAAAATACTAGTTGTTCCCTGTTAGATGAATTCCATAGCTGGAAAAGTGTCAGGGCCGTGAGCACCACCCCCTGCAGTGGTTTGGCTGCCTGGGTTCGAGGCCAGTGCTGACACAAACTCAGGTGTGTCATGTAGGGCTGCTGTGGAAGGAACTGTGTGAAGGTGCTGGGCCCTTTCCCCTTTGCTCAGGAGCTGCAGAAAGTGCCCCAGAAAAGGACCTGGGGGTCCTGGTCAATGGCAGGTTGAATATGAGCCAACAGTACCCTGGCAGTCAGGAGGGCCAACCATGTCCTCCTTGGACATCAGGCATCAGGCCCAGCACGGCGGGGCCAGGGAGGGTATTGCCCCGCGCGGCTCTGACCTGGGGCGGCCTCACCTGCAATATTGGGGCAGTTTGGGGGGACACAATATAAGATATGAGGCCATTACAGAGTGTCCAAAGGAGGGCAATGAAGATGGTGAAGGGCCCGGAGGGGAAGGCGTGTGAGCACACTGAAGGCACTTGGTGTGTTCATCT
>VZRE01004376.1:42940-62828 GCA_013396775.1 Cephalopterus ornatus | reverse complement strand
TGCACTCCCAACTTCCTGGGGAGGGACAGAGGAGGGGCAGGCCCTGAGCTCTGCTCTGTGGGGACCAGGGACAGGACCCAGGGAATGGCCTGGAGCTGTGTCAGGGCAGGTTTAGGTTGGATCTCAGGAGAAGGTTCTTCCCCCAGAGGGTGGTTGGGCACTGACCAGCCTCCCCAGGGCAGTGGGCACAGCACCAAGGCTGACAGAGCTCAAGAAGTGTTTGGATAATGCTCTCAGGGACAGTGTGGGATTGCTGAGGTGTCCTGTGCAGGGGCAGGAGTTGGACTGGATGCTCCTTGTGGGTCCCTTCTAACTCAGCATATTCTGTGATTCTGCATTTCAGCTGAGACATTTCCCTTGGTCCTTGGCAAGCTACGCTGCAGCTCTACCTCTGCCTGGCACCTCACTCACCTGAACTGACCCTTCATTGACTGATTTGACTTTGTGGCTTCATCTCAGACCAGCTTCATCCCTACAGACACCCTGGGGCATCCCTGCACTGACTAATTACGTGTCATGTCCCTGGACCCACTCCTGTCCCTGGGTTGGCTTTCTGGCATTGATCTTGGACCTAGCTCATTCCCACAGACTTCCCAACTGGCCACCCTGAAACAGAGCTGCTCTGCTCCTCATCTGGGGACTGTGGGACGGCACTCCTTGCTGGTGAGGTCCCTGCCCTGCTCTCACCTGCAGTTCCTGCTTTATCTTCCCTAAAGACAGGACAGGGTAAGAGTGGAAATTAGGAATAAATTAATCCCTGTGAGAGTGGGGAGGCCCTGGCACAGGTTGCCCAGAGCAGCTGTGGCTGCCCCATCCCTGCAACTGCCCAAGGCCAGGTTGGACGGGGCTTGGAGCAAGCTGGGATAGTGAAAGGTGTCCACAAGAAAGGGATGGAACGAGATGAGCTTTAAGGTCCCTTCCAACCCAAACTATTCTGTGATTCTATGATTCTTAGAGTAACCTGTTTGTGCTGTTCCCTGACATTAAATCTCAGTTATGAGCCTGGCAAAAGTAAAAGCTATTATCTGGATCCCACCTAATGGGAATGTAATATGGAAAACAACATCAGTACAAAGTTACTCCATCATAATCAGCAAGATGAATGAAGTGACAGATCAAACCCATTTCATTTTACATCCCCATTTAACTGGTTTACGTACTGTGCAGCTTTCCTTCTCCCTCCCTCATCAATAACACTCTGCTCAAATAACATTCTGCTCAAATACTGAAACAAACCCTGTGCATGTTACTCTAAACTATTAATTCATCCCGACCTTACAACAAGGATCACATCACCACTCTGCTGTCTTTCACAGGGCTCTAGATGCTTACATCAGTTCTGAATGAGATCCAAAGACCCAAATGTGGGAACTGAAATAGGTCCAAAGATTAAAATGTGGTTAAGGGGCCCAGTTTCAGAAGAGATCAGCTCATGCCAGTCTTAAATTTCACTGAAAGTTTGCGTGGTGAAGGGCAGCAGAAAAAACCAAAACCATTAAAAAGTATGGGTTCTTCCATGCATTATTTTTAAAACAAAGAGGTGGGACAGATGGTAAAAGTATTGACACCTAAAGACACAGATGTGACAGGCAGAATTCTTAGAATGAACCCAATGATTTCCCAGGAAACTTGGTACCTGCATAACCTGAAAATACACTGGATCTCAGCCCCTTCCTCAGAAGCTGAAGGGGCCCTGGAAGTTAGTTCTCAGTCTCCTAAGTTACCTCCACTGTTTGGAAAGTGTTATCCCCAACCCTGACTCTCAAAGTGAAGCTGAGGACAGAGTCTGACTGAACTAGGTTAAGAAAAAAAACAGAGCACATTAAATCTGAGTTTCACTGCTTTTATATTTTAGACAAGAACTCTAATGTAACCCTAATGCATCTTTTTAAATTTCCTTTGCTAGTCTTTTTCAGCATCTCAGCTACAGTAATTGCAGAGTTCCTAAACTTTCTCTCTGATTATTATTCAATTCAATAATTTATGTACATTATAAATGGTCAGAGGAATTCTGGAAACTATGACAAGTGTTCCAGATCTGAACATCTATCACTGCCAAAACAAAGGACTTAAAAAACAAATTTGAAAGTGTGCTACTCTGTCAAATACTGGGGCTTGTTCTTTGAATATACATGTTTATATATAGATATTAGATATTTTCACTGAGACATAGCTGCCAAATTATAGCTTCTTTAGTTTTAAATGTCAAAACATTCAAGTTTTTCTGTCTATGTTCAGAAAAAAAGAAAGAAAAGAAAACCCTGTTCTAATAAAAAAAAAAAAGCTGCTATCAAGGTGGATTTCAAGTGATCTTATAAAGGACTGTTGTATTTGATACATGATGTTGATACATTTTTCGTTCTTAATTTTACTAATGAATATTCCTAAAGAAGTAAGAGCTAAGTTGCCCACAGAACAGAGTTATTACAGGTTGTGCTGATTTGTTTTTCCCGGCAGTGCTCAGGTCAGGCAGGCTTCCCCCAAGCAGGCTGGCAGTTAGTTTAGAACCATGGAGTGGTTTGGGTTGGAAGGGACCTTAGAAGTCTTGTCTCACCCCCTGCCATGGGCAGGGACACCTTCCACTGTCCCAGGTTGCTCCAAGCCCCATCCAACCTGACCTTGGACACTTCCAGGGATGGGGCAGCCACAGCTTCTCTGGGCCACCTGTGCCAGGGCCTCCCCACCCTCACAGGGGAGGATTTCTTCCCAATATCTCATCTAACCCTGCCCTCTGGCAATTTAAAATCACTGCCTCTTGTCCTGTCACTCTCTGCCTGTATAAAAGTCCCTCTCTCTCCCTTTAGGTGCTAACAGCAGTTTCCATGGGCAGCAGAAGGTGTAAACCCTGGGCAGCCATGCCCACATCCTACTGCCATGACTGGCTGGCAGGAGTATCACCAAATCTATGAGGGGCATACTGACACTGCAATTCAGCTACAGCAGAGACACACCCTGAGCTGCACTCCAGAGAAACCCCATTACCGAGCCGTTATCTTCATTTTATTGGCTTCAGCACAGCAAATATGGGAAATGACCACGATACAGAACAATTCCGCACTGCCTGGTGCGTTGTCAGGAATGAGACAGCAAGGCTCACGTAGATCTCTGATGAGCAAGGAAGTGTCTGCATCTTAATAAGGGCTAACTGGAACTGGGTGGTACCTGACAGCAGCAAGAGGCTGAAGGATCCACATCCTTACAGCCCCAAAACAGAGCTCTGGGCAGCGTCCTGACCTTGTCAAAGAAGGCTGGCAGAGGGAAAGGCATCTGGCAGTTTGTTAGTCCTTTACTCCTCATCAGTGATTAATCCACTGTTAAATAAAATGAGCTTTCGAATCTCCAGAAACACAGTAATCAAGATACAAAACAAACCTGAATGGCCCAGCCCCCAATTTAGGGCTGTAAGGTCTTTCAATTTTTGTACTGACAGAAGACCTGAAGACCTTTGTTATGGCTATTTGCCCAAATAAATCATTATGGACAAATTCTGGAGTTTTTCATCTCACCTTCTCAGCTGGCCCTGTGTTCAGTGAATTCAGTGAAAGGATGAAGTAGGACTGCATAACATCATGGAATGATTTGGGTTGGAAGGGACCTTAAAGACTACCTCATTCCAACAAGACATATACAAACCTTCTCAGGAGGAAAGCCCTGTCCTCCAAGCCTTATTTCAGGCTTTGGGAAAAATCAGGATAATTTCATACAAAATCTATTATTAAACTCACAGTCCTCAAAACCTACCCACTAAACTGACCTATAAAGCTGCTGGGGGCAGACAATCAGACAAGACTCAGCATAAGCTTTGCTTTAGGAGTATGACAGTAAAAATATTTCACTTTTTTAGAAAAAGTTATGAAAAATCATGTGCGAGAGTCTGGTTCTCATGAAGTAGATGACACTGAACACATTGATTTCAGCAAGCTGGGCTCCTGCCATACCATGAGAGGCTAAAACTCGTGGGCAGCTGCACAGGGAACTCCCCCTGCACAGGAAAGTGGAAAAAATACAATTAGGGTGAGAGAAGACCTGTGGAACTGCTCATCTCATCAGGTAATGGTGCTCCATAACAAACAGATTTTAAATAATGCAACGAAAATTACTTTTTGCTCTAGCATCACACTTGCCCATAGCCAGGAAGCCACTCTGAAAGGCACAGGCAGCCACTGACCATGTGGAACAGAACAGGGGTGTTCTCTGCCATGGGCTGCTTCCCAGACACTGACTGCTGAGGCTGCAATCCCTCCAGCTGCTCCTGGAATCCGAGTCTCCTCTGCCTCTCTTTCATCTGCTCTTCCTTTTGGGATAGCTCTCTTTCACTTTCTTGTGTCCTGAAAAATACACAGATTCTGTTTTGCTTAAGCTTTTCACTTGGAGAAAAAGCCACTTGTTCATTTGTTTGCATTTCTTTTTTTTTTCTTGTATTTAATACCACACACTTGAGAGTGAAACATGACATGAAAGGCTAAAATAGATTTAGAAAGATTTTTAGGTGGTTGTGGGGGGGACACAAGAACTTGTCATTGGATGAAATGATCTCTCTGAGAAAAACACCCAACCTCAAAGCAAAGGAGCAGAGCTCAAACCTCTGGTACGTGGTGATGATCTATTTGGAGATCAAAATTCCTTTAAGCAGAGATGTGTTTATGACGTTTCACTCCCCATCTCCATACCAAAGTTCTCAGTCTAACCCCATTTCCTTTCCCATCTGCTATAGGATAGGACAGTGACAACTTTCCCTGACCCAAGACCTTCCATCTTTCTACATGTTGATGCCTGCAGGAAGATTTCCTCTGCCATGGAGTTCAATTTCTTCTGAATTCTTGCAGCCCCAGGTGCCCCAAAAATAATGATAATAGCAAGAAAGAAAACTGAAATCAGTTAAAATCATTGTGAGCTATTATTTGGACAATAACTAACCCAGATCCTTGCCTAGCCATGAGTTCCCATCTCTGGGGCAGGTTAACAGGTTAACTCCAGCCAAAATGGAGTTTTATATTCCTGATGGAAGAAATGAGCTTTAATGTCAGGAATTCCATAGAGAAAAAACCCTGCAACCAACCATCTACCATTTAAACCAAGTACACAGGAGCTGAGGTGTCCAAGTGGCAGGGCCGGCAACTGTTTAACTCTGAAACAGTAACAGTCTCCAGAGCAGGCAGATCCTAATTCTTTCCAGGGCTCATATGTCAAAGTCATTTCAGTCTGAAAATAGCAGGCAGAATCTAACCTTTGAAAAGTCAGTATAATGGAGCTCTCCCAAACAGCTGGGCAGGTGCACAAGGCAACCACCTGATTTCACTTTAAAATTAGACCTTCTGCAGAATACACAGCATTAAACTGAGCCCAAGGAGCCACAGGCCCAAATAACTCCGCTATTTCCTCAGTTGATATCACTCTTATTTCTACCTTTTAAAGCTTTTCAAGGTATTCCTTTGGTATTCCTCATGGGTGTACTTTGTCCCTCCAAGGTCTTGCATTTTCCTTGATAACAAAAGAGTCAGAATTCCTTTGTTCAGAAGAAAATGTTACAAGGGGAGGCCGATACATCTTCCAGTTTGTAAAAGGTGTTTGATATTGAGAAACAGAAACAAACTATTTCCCATTCCTTCCAGGAACACAACAAAAACAAGCTTAAATTGGAGAGAGGATAATATAAGGAAAAGCTTTACAACTGTAAAGATAATTAAGCAGCAAAATGCACTACCTGGGAGTCAAGGAATCCTCACCACTGAGGATTTCAAGACCAAGTTACATAAAGATCTGCCAGGAAAGGATTAGATATTACCTCACTCTGTATCGGTACAGGGAGACTGACCCTTCCAGACCTATTTCCTAGGATGCTGTGCTTAGGAAACCTCAGTGCTCTCGTTCATAAAGGAAATCAATATTGTTATCCTCCTCTTCTACAGAATAAAAACTAAAGAAAAAGGCTAAATTTTCAATGTCACAAGTGCCATAGCACAATTAATCCCAGGTCACTTCACTGATCCACTCAGGCTTCCTCCAAACTTTTCAGCAAGAGCTGCCAGAACTGTTGTTTTTCAGGTAACAAAACCAGACACCCTTTTGCTCCAGCTCACAGAGCAGGTAAATAATGCTCTTTAATCTTAGGCAGTTAGACAACAATCAAAACGACTGATGACTTTTCTTGTGGGATACCTTGGCACTTCTGTTGGAGTTAGAGGACACTCTGGAGCATTTGCTGAATTCTGAACCTGCTCAGCTTCCATTTTGTTTCCTTTTTCTATGTCAGCTTCATTGTCCCCACAGCTTGACAAAGGGGGACTTTTCTTCTCTGGTTCCAATCTCATTAGTGTCCTGGGGACCACCTTATTTGTCTCTTGCCTCACTTTACAATATTGGGTTTGACTTATGTTAGAGGAACCTCTGTCTTCCAGACTTTCTGGATCCAGTTTTTCAGTTGGAGTAGGTGCTTTATGAAGAAGCTCTGAGGTCTCCTCACGAGCTGCTCGGAGTTGTTGCAGTAACAGGCTCTTCCCTGAGCAATTCCTCCTGCAAAGGAAATAAAAAACTCATTTAATCATGACAAAGCATTATATCAATAAATTCAATTTCTGAGGAACTTCTCATATGAGTAACATCTACAAAACAAGGTCTGGGCATCTACAGGAATGATAGCTGTTGGTAATAGCAGCAGTAGCACTCAGGTGACACAAACCAGAATTTATCTTAGTGGCTTAATTTATTTACCTCTTCTGCATTTCAGGCACAGCACACACCTACTACAAGAGCCCTCAACAAATGTATCGTTGGCGTGGAAATCAGAGCCTACAGATTTTTGTCCCCTTTGGATACAGGGGTTGGGATTCAAATATATACAAAAGAAAAGTTTTTTCTAGTAATTGTTAGAATTTTTGAGCATTTGGCTTAACCGATGTCTCCTGCAAGTCAACGAGACTGCTAAACTGCCAGCAAGCACTTTATTGTGATATATTCTGTTGTGGAATGTCTGGTCATGACACAATGGGCAGATATGGTGATTTTGCAGTTCTGTTCCCAAGTCACCTGCTAAAATCAATTTGTACCTCATCTGGTGATTAAGAGCAAATAAAACACCTTATTTTAGTAGTACCTGAAGAGTACACAGCCTGAGTAGCCATTGGTTTGGGCTGGATAGTAATGCTGTAGTTTGGTGGTGTGTATGAGCACTCAGCATCGTAGGTATATTGTTCTACAGAATATGTAGCGTACGTTTAATAATTCCATCCAGAGAAGAGTGAAAATGGCATTGACCCCTTGTGAATGAAATCAGAATCTTGCCCTGCTGAGAGCAAGAGGATTTCTTTATTTACAAACAGAACTGAGCAGTATTTGCCAGGCATTTCATCTGTGTATGTTCTTTAGCAACGTTAAAGCAAATCAAAATCCAGTCAGCCGAGCTCTGCTCTCCATCACTCCATTTACACTGATGCAACTGCTGAATTTGTGTCAGTGCCAGGGAGAGTCCCCCAAGCATCACCTGGTCCCTGCTTTGTGGATTTTGGATTAGATGTCCTAAATGATATTGTTTAGGCTCTGCTCCTTGTCAAATCATTGCTTCTTTCAAGCCATTAGGAAAAAAAGTGTAATTGGCTGGCACAACAATACATGTATTCTGCTGGTCCTCTGCACTGCTGTGATGTGAACTCTGAAATTAATCCACAGCATAACTGCAGGAGGATTGTTAAGGCTTGACATCTCTGCTTCACATTAAACAAATGTCTAATAACTTATGGGTATGAATCAGGCCCCGAGTTTAGTAACAGGAAAAGGCTGACATCTGTGCCTATTGAGGAATTTACAGTTTAGGATTCCATCCATCACACTCTTTCCCCTTCCCCCTCCAATTAAGGAGAACTGGGAGCATCCCTGCCCACACAGTGTATTCAACATCCTCTCTTAATTTCTATCTATTATAGCCTGGTTTAGTTTTTCTAAAAAGCAAAGGTTTGTCTGAGTCAACTCCCTACAACATTTTCAAAGATTGACTGTGAGTCATTTAAAGGACAGTTCTTGTGTCACTCAAAGAGGTCTGGAGAAGGAGTCACATTTCCCAGCCGCCCAGGGCTTCTCCACTTGAGTTCTCAGTTGTTCCCATGCAGCTGTACAGGTGCAAGTGCTGCACTGCCTCAAGGATCAACAACTGTTTTCTGCCTTTGGTACCTTTACCATGCAACAGGAAAAGTGATCTCCTGGGGCCAGATAGACACTCTCATTATTGGGCTTTTTTGCTGTGCAGACCAGAAATGGAGGTATTTCAGTACACAAGCTTTCACTCTAATCACTGTTAGGGCAATTATTTTAGTTCCAGAAAGAATAAACGTCCTATCACTTGAACTGGGGTCCTGGTAAAGAACCTTACATTCTCCTTTCTGCTTCATCCTTAATTGTCACAGTCTCTTCTTCTTCTTCTTCAGTGGAGCTGTCACTTGAACTTGTGAAACAAATCAGACCACATGAGTTAGCTCTGTTCCAAATGGGTGTTGGCTCTTTATCAATTATATTGAATATATATACGAAAAATATATATAATACAAATTTAGAAAATTAGAAAATAGGGAGAGACTTTCAGAGAAGAACTCCAGGTGTTATGGATAGTTCTTCACACTATTACTCTAATAAAAAAATTAAAATATTCAAGCAACCAGATCAAAATGTGTTACCTGCTCATTAACCACAAGGTTTCTTTTGATGACAGAGTGTGAAAGAAAAGAACAGTTTTAAAGTTACATTTCACAACTATGCAATGCAGAGAGAAGGTTTCAGTTTCCCACTTTTTGTTACTTATTTCTCACTACCAACAAAGTGGTATAAATCCAGGATTTACCTCTGTTCCTCCTCAGGGAACGTCACTGAGTTCTGTGGTTCATCATCTCTTAAGTCTAAGAACACAGTTGCAGGCTCTGGCAGGCTCTGGAATCTTTTGTTCCTTCTCAGAGAACTTAGTGAGGATGATGGCAAGGCAACATCCCTGCATACAGAAAACACCATTTCAGCATGTCCTCTGCCTTATCCAGACAAGAAATCCTGCAGAGTGTGGATTAGGATCAAAACTGGGTTGAGAAAAGAGCTCTGTGCTTGGCTACCATACAGATTCCAACTCTACTTCCATCTACTATCCACCACCTCTCAAAGCTTAATTCAGCTTCCCCCAGGAATACAGATCACAGGCAGGATGATAAGGGATATTTAGTTCTCAGAATCTGACAACATCAAATAGTTCTGTAGAACAAAGGCAGGTAGTTATGGTACCAATTAGCTGTGTCAATGTGTAAGAACAGGTCTCCCTTTTCCTCTCTGCCACTTCTGGCAGTTCTGTTTTATCCTTCAGACCACAGGAAGTGCAAATCATCTTCAGGGCTCTCCCTGCTCTGGCAATGAGGATACTTCCCACCTTCCACTCCACAGGCTTTTTCACTATTGTTTCCTCTGTGCCTACACCATTGATGTTGTTCCCTCTGAACAGCCTGAAAATCCACTTCTTTCACACAGAAGCTTCCACGATGCACTGACATCTTCACTGATACCCACAAAAAATCAGCCTGTATATTTTACCTAAATTCAAGCACCAATAAAAAGAAATTGGTAGCTTGGATGACAAAACAATGTGAGGATGATAATTAGCTTAGCCTCGTTTTCCTGCCTTTCCCGTTTGTCTCAAGTAAGGCCTGGACAAAGGTGATGGTTGATGGATAATGCTGAGGTGTTTATCATCACATGTATATGAATGAATGAGTCTTAATTTTTCCCATTAACACCCCTGTAGCCTATTCCAACTATGGAATCAGCTTCCTGCAGTGGCTGCAGGGAACAGCACCTACAGAAGACGGGGAGTTCCCAGTATCCCTACGGGCAGCCAGGATCACTGGGGTATATGACAGAAAAGGACCTACTTATTGTCCTGCTGTTCTTCAAAGGAGTAGGGTTTGGCTGACAGCCACCTGCAGGGAGGAGACACTGTCCTGGACTGCCTGGCACACAGCTTTCCCAGCTCTTCCAGGAGCTCAGACTTCCCCCTGAAGGTCTCTATGGAAGAGCAACAAAAGGAATCACCAGTTGTGGTCTCATGGGATCACCCAATACGCCCGTTCCTCATTTCCACATTGTCCCTTTTCCTACAGCCTGTCAGAAGGGGAAGGATAAAGATAATATTGGCATCTGGCTCTGACTCCCTTCAAACCTTCATCCAGCTTGTCTGATCCGCTCAGGCCATGGCAGGCCACGAAGCAGAGGCTGCAGGCTAAGAAAACCAGATGAAATCTTGAGGGAAGCTAATTAAACATGTTTTAGAGGGATTAAAAAAACCCACTATGATTTCAACATTCAAAATCATGCTGCAGGGAATGACTTAAACACAGGAACCTGAGTTTTATTTATCTTTTTACACTTTCAGCAAAGTTGGTATTAATTTAGTAACATTACCATAATCTGCTGAGAAGAAAGCAACTTCTGCATGAGTGTTATCTCTCTGCTGCTCCAGCTCCTCAAGATTCTTGTCTAGATCCCACTTCTCAATATTCTGAAAGAAGACAATAGAAACATGATGGAAAGTTCACTCCCAAAAGACCATCCCTAGCTTCACTGCCAGCTTGCTTTCAGCAGCTCCACAAGGAACTGCTGGAAGGAAAGGAATGATTTATTATATCTCTTTGGACAGTGCATCTCTCCAGCTGCTTCATCTACTTCTGCTGAGGTTTTTTCACTGACAATCACGAACCCTTTTGAAATAGGCTACAAAAAAATCCCTAGAGACAGCGAAACTGATTAAAAAAATGGCCTTATCCAAGAGCAAGTACATGTATTCTGATCCTGAATAATGCTGAGAACTTCTCACTGCCACTCATAAGAGAAGGAATTCTGGCTTTTCTGTTCTTTGAGATGAGACTGAGCCTTTTCCTCCCTCTCCAACTTCTGACCAGGGTAAAATGCCATTCCTGTAGGTACAGTCAGCAATCTGGGCTACAGATGCAATCTCCCAGCTGCTTATTCCACAGTGAATATAGGATCATCCATTTCATTGCTAGGAATCCCACACACCTGGCTGAGGGCACACGCACACTGCTAACTTAGGAATGAGAGCCAGGCTGCCATGACAAATCCACATGCACTTAAAACACTGCTCTCCCCTCTGAACATTAGTTGAAATTGAAGGTTTAATTAAAAATATTCACATCCATCTGAAATATCATCACCAGAACTTAGAAGTACTCGTGAGTTTTATTAAAAGGAAGGGGGCTGTCAATCGTGACAGCGGTGTCACAACTCCATGCATTTCTCATAACCACTCACAGGTTTTAGAAAGCAGCAGCAGATTCCAAAACCAGCAGTTTCACCCTGTAAAACCTCTGTCATCTGCCCCTCTCGTTTCAGAGAAGATTCTCCGTCCTTCCTGAGCAATAAATCCTCACACATACCTGAACCCTGACTAGTTCTAACACTACACACTGCAGCTGATGAAAGATAAAAGCCTGATGAGAGTCACAAGATGAAGTTTTTCACCAACACAAAGTTAATACTGCTTCCACAATGCCATTATTTATTGGTTTGGAACAGCAAGAAAGGACTGACAAGTGAGAACTACATCACAGGTCAGCACAGGTTCTGTTTTATCAAAGAGCCCGAAGAGAAAGACAACATATACATTTATTTTATTATGATGGAGTTAGAACTAAGCTTCTCTTTCAATAATAGTGCTGAAGTACAAACCATTATAATAACAAAGATCAAATTACCATCTAACCTGCTTTATTAAAGCTTTAGACTCCTAGGTCTTACTAGGAACAGCACTGTGGGACGGTACTGGACAAGCTCCAGAAGAAAAGAATCTAAGATTTGCACAGTTCCATTTCTAACACAGAAAGGAACTTAAGGGGAAAAAAAATCAAATTAACTGATACGAATCAAGAAGAAACTGTGTATTGGTTTTAACAACTTGACATAAGCAAAGTACCTTGCTGAGCTGGGAAGTAACAACCACCTTCCAAATCAAAGTGAGAACACTCTGAATCTGGTCTCAGTATCCAACCAAAACCATCAACTGATATCAAACAGGTTCTGAAAGGCAAATCATGCCTCCTGAATTAATATAGCGACTGATTTATATGAGGTGAGACAGGAATTAAACCCAGAACCACTTGAAAAAGATCCCCTCCAATGATGCAACACAATTTAACACACGGGGCAAGCAGCTGCATTCTTAGCCTGTACTGGAACAGCTCTAAGATCAAAAAGTATATTTTGTGAATGTAGATGAAAGGGAAAGGAAATATCTGTACTCTGACCTATGGAAGGCTTTGAACAGGAATATCAGGTCATGCTCTGTGCTGATTAAGTCCCAATGAACTCAAAAATCAATAAAGGAAGACCTATAACTATAGTACTGAAGAGAACCATCTCTCCACGCTGGATCACATCCCAACTAACACACAACACACACAGCCCACAGAACTAAGGAACAGCCTTAGGTGGAAGAGATTTAGAACTTCAGGAACAGTCCTAACCACCTTCTTTTCTCACCTCCAGTGCTACAGGAAAGACCAGACACTGGAAGGCCAGAAAGCTCCCTGTTTTTGTGCCAAGTCTGCCTGGAACCAGAATAGTTTCCTGCGCTTCCAGAGGCAGGTGCTGTGGTTGGTTTTCCTGAAGTTCCACCAGCCATACTGCTGATCCATTGGTTTTGCCACCACCATGGACTTGTAATGACAGCTCTGAGACAGCTGTTTGGTAGCTTATAGAACACATACCCTCTGTGTGTGCAGAAGTTGGCACTTCAGTTCCTCGCTTTAGTAGGACTGCGAGCAATGCACTGTGTCCCCACCCCACAGGCAGCACCCCCCAAAGTTTGTCCTTGGGGCCACTCACCTGCAATGACAAATGGGTCAGGTCTCCAAGATGCTCATCTGAGGAGGTTTCTCCCTTTGCAATTCTTTCTGGACTGTTGTTGATGCCACAGGAGGGAGGTTTGACATCCTGCTCTGGGTGGCCCGGGGATGGCTCCAGAATGGTTTTGGAGAGTATCTTTGTCTCTATCAGCTTTTTTCTCTCTTTTTTACTGTACAGCTCTTGCACAGACAGTGCTGCATTAAGCCAAGAGTTCCCTGTTTCCCTGGCCTGTCTCCTGCCCAGTTCTTTCTCTTCAAGGTGATCTGTGGAATTTGCAAGAGACTCTTCAAGAACAGCTCCCTTTTGGCTTGGCATTTCTTCAGTCTGGCTGGCAAGATTGGAAGTCTCATCTTTAATCATTTGTACATCTTCTTTTGCAATGATTTGGGTACCATCTGTTTCTTCCTGAAAGCCAAAACTTTCCAGGTCTCTGTTCCAGATTTCCCATGGTTGTCTTTCTGTTTCCTGGACTTGCTACAGGTAGAAAAAGGACACATGTGCAGGAAGTGATATCTTCCTGAGCCTCAGAAGCAGATAATAAACCAAAACAAAGTGATAGACACCATATGGAAACAACCCACACCACATCCATCATGGAAAACAGTAAGACTGTTTACTTCCCAGAAACTTTAATTTCAGGAAGTGCTAAAACATCCTTGAAATTTCTTTTCCTTACACGTGCTCATTACAGGACACATCTCACATCAAGATAAACAACGGGGAAAAAGCAGCACGCTGTTAGTCTTCCCATGATGGAACAGTAGGGTCAGCTGGCTCCTCTTCCAGCTTCTCATGATGGCTAATCTTCCACAGATGGGATGCCCCATCCCTGGAAGTGTTCCAGGCCGGTTGGACAGGCCTTGGAAGAACCTGGTCTAGTGAAAGGTGTCCCTGCCCACGGCAGGGGCAGGTTGGAACAAGATGAGCTTCAAGTCCCTTCCAACCCAAACCATTCTGGGATTCTATGGATTCATCACTGCATGAGCAAAGTAATAATTTTCTCCCAGAAAAGCTGTTCAAGGAGTAAACTTCATCCTTGTCCCCCTTTCTGCACTGTCCTAAATAATTCTTCATTTTCTAGACACGTAAAATGGTAGCTGAAACTATTTAAAACCCTGAAAAATTCAGGCATCAGTCCACAGGGTGAGTGTGCACTGCTAGTGCACAGGAAAAACAAACAGTAAAAGGACAATAAAAACTGCCAGGAGACAGGACAAAAAAGTTCTGAAATCTCAAGAACAGAGAAAACTTTAAAAAGTCACTGTATAAAGAGAAAGGAAAATCTAGTTTCTAGTGGGAGAAGGTACTGGGACTAAGCTTTTCCATCACAGTTCAGTCAAATAGGTCCAACACCAGCAGATGCCCACACTGGAGACAGGCAAAAGAGAGGGGTGACAGCAGTACAGCCCCCACACAACAGTCACAACCTGCACGTTGGAGTCTTCCAGGGAAAACATCATCAGTTCTTCCGAAAGGTCAGGAATTAGGTTTGGCAGTTCCCGCTGGAAGATGAAAAGCTCCTCGTCACTCTCACAATCAGACTGAAAACAATAACAAAAAAAAGAGAAATTAAACAGGCGACTGTACTACTTGCCTGAACATCTGCTTTGCAGTGACAACTCCCATGTTGTCACCCCTTGGAGTGCAGAGCCAAGAAGTTTCTTTGCAGTCACACCTTCACTAGACAGTCCAGTAGCCCAACAGTCACCAACCCAGGCTGTCTCACAGCCACCCAACATTTGAGCAAGCTATAGTTGTAAAAACCATGTAAAACATTGAATTTCCATGGAGGTTGAGGACAAAAATCCCGCTGAGCTGAGCAGTGGAAGGGTGGGAAGTTCTCTAACTCCCGAGTGATTCTATGCACTACCTCATTCACCATCAGAGTGGCAAGAGCAGAGCTGCTCACTATTTACAAGGGCCTGGAGTGACAGGACAAGGGGGAATGGCTTCCCACGGCCACAAGCAAGGGCTAGATGGGATATTGGGAAGAAATTCTTGGCTGTGAGGGTGGGTTGGCCCTGGCACAGGTTGCCCAGAGAAGCTGTGGCTGCCTCATCCCTGGGAGTGTCCAAGGCCAGGTCAGACGGGGCTTGGAGCAACCTGGTGGAAGGTTTCCAAGCTCCATGGCAAGGGTTGGAAAGAGATGAGCTTTAAGGTCCCTCCAACCCAAATCATTCTGGGATTCTGTGATTCTAAGGGAAGGGGAGCTCATGACTGGACAGGCAAGGCCTCGCCAGGCCAAGCCCAGCTTCACAGTACCCAGGAGGAACAAGCAGGACAGACCAGGGGTAGCAACAAGGCTGAGTAAAAAACCTACATCATAAGGCAATATTGCAGTGATGAGGCAGGTCAGAGATAAAGCCTGAAAGTCAATTCACAGATGAAAGTCTGACTCAGCCAGAAACCAGCACTTCCCCAGCACAGCTCAGAGAGAGAATGAGGGCCCTGAGCTGAGCTTAGGTAGATCTGCTGGGCATGTGGGTGAGAGCCCCAGCTGAGGATGGGCAGGGCCATGAAGGCTTTTTATTGCAACCAGGACCCTGACATCCACTATTTATAATGCAAACAGCATCTGTGGTTGGTAGGTCAGCATTTAAACAGCTTTGAAAATCCCTTTTCTAAACATAAGATATGCATTGGAGATGAATGCTTATGCATGGACACCAAGGGGAGATTAAGCACCTCCTCAGCAGTCAGGACACAGCTTTCCTGCTTGTGCCTTTGTTTTGCAAGTATGCATTTTTGGGAATTCACTGCAGAGCATTCTTTCTGGTATCATTAACTTTCCTTAACACGAAGAAAACTCCAACAGAACATCTTTCCTCTTAATAAATTGCATATCAGGGTAATGAAAGTACTTCAGGGCATAAAACACATTTGTCAGTGCCATTTTCAGAGGCAGGAGCAGAGCACATTCAGGTCACAGACCTCAGATGCATAAATGGATCTTCACCCACGTGGGAATCGCTCAGACAAAGGTGCAACACTGGAATTGCAGGTTCAGCAGGCCAGGGATTATACAACCAGATCTTTTGAATGCAAATGAAGTGCCAAATAGATTGTCTCAGTTCCTTCAGCAGGAATTTTTAAATAGAAACGGAGAAACTGGAAGTTGTTTGTAAGTAAAAAGAAATGTTCAGTGTGCTTTAGAGTGACACAACGGTATTTGGCACCAAAGCGGGGAGCTCTTCCTCCTTCTTAACCTTATTGTACACTTACACAACAAGAAAGCCTACAAATAATTCCAGTGTTGGGCCTTAATCTGGGCTATATAGACACATATTAAAATGCAATGGTTGTTTTAAATAACTAAACCAGAGAGTAGGCAGAGGGGAACTGAGATACAGTGAGGCAAAATGGTTTGTCCACCACGGTAGTGACAGATCCAGCTGCAGAAATCAAGTCATGGTATCTCTATCAACACTTTATCCACTAGATCACAGTGCTTTGGATCACTGATAATAATAAGTGATAAACAGCCCTTGGAGGCATTTCCTTCACTGCCCACAAGACTCCCCTGGTACCATTAATGGCCACAATAAGACGGAATAAAATATATACTTTTGTGTGTTCAAAATCATTTTTTCAAGTTTGTACATGTTTGAAAATTAACAAAATATTTTTATTTGGACAAAAGGCCAGTAATAATAGAGTCTTGAAACACGTTATCCCCTCAATAAAGTCAGTGCCAGAGCATCCTGGACTGGAGTGGAAGGCACTTTTTTATTTGCACCAGACTGATGCTGCATATGAACAGAGATCTTGAGCAGACAAGAGCAAGCTGGCCCAGCCCCAGCAAGTGAAAATCATGTAACAGTGAAGAATTCTGCACAATATCTCTCAGTCTCATTCTTTGCACGTAAAACTTGAAGCACAAAGAGGCAACAGGGCTAGTGGAGAATTACAGGCAGTAAAAAAAAGGAGAATCCAGGATTGAAATATCTGTTTTTTTCCAGTGGATCACCTCAGCAAGTCTTCAGGACTATCACTGTGGTCCTCACAGATAGAAAATCATACCAACAAGCCTACTGTCTGCAAGTGCATTGTTGGAATGAATAGCATAATACTGCCAAACATAAAACATTATCATTTCACTGTAAATCAGCAAGATGCTGCTTTCATACCAAATTTCTGACTAAACAAGCTAAGAAGAAATGTGGGTTCATTCCACTACTCTCCTCTTCCCTGGAAATACTTACTATCTGGAGAATCACAGAATTGTTTGGGTTGAAAGGGACCTTAAAGCTCAATTTGTTCCACCCCCTGCCATGGGCAGGGACACCTTCCACTAGACCAGGGTGCTCCAAGCCCCGTCCAACCTGGCCTTGGACACTTCCAGGGATGGGACAGCCACAGCTTCTCTGGGCAACCTGTGCCAGGGCCTCCCCACCCTCACAGGGAAAAATTCCTTCCCGATATCCCACCTAACCCTGCCCTCTGGCAGTGGGAAGCCACTGCCCCTTGTCCTGTCCCTCCAGGACCTTGTCCAAAGTCCCTCTCTAGCTCTCTTGGAGCCTCTTTAGGTGCTTGGAAGGGCTCTAAGGTCTCCCTGGAGCCTCCTCTTCTCCAGGTTGAACAATCCCAACTCCCTCAGCCTTTCCTCACAGCAGAGCTGCTCCATCCCTCTGATCATCTTGGTGACCTCCTCTGGACTCTCTCCCACAGGTCCATGTCCTTCCTCTGCTGGGAACCCTGGAGCTGGAGGCAGCACTGCAGGTGGGGTCTCAGCTGAGCAGAGGGGCAGGTTCCAAAGAATGCAGTGAGAGGAGAAGACAATGATTGTCTGACAACTGAGGGTAATCCAAAAGGCTATGGATTAATGCACAGTGTCACACAGCCGGGACAGGCAGCCCATTCAGAATACCACACCAGCCACTCTGAAATGCCTGCTAAGGTCACCTGCTCTTGCCTTGGAGAGAATTTTCTGAGGCAGTGTGAAGAAAGGCAGGTTTCAGTGCTTACTGCGGAGGACTCGGAGTCCAGAGATGGGAGCTGGTCTTTCACCGCAGCGAGTATGGATCCCCACTGGAATGGTCTGTCACTCCACACGGGAGCTGCAGGAGGCTCAGCTGGATGTTCTGCATCCTCACTTTGCCCTTCTGAGGCCATTGGAACAGCTTCCCTTCAAACAAATGAAAAATGAGCTTAAGAATACCTCACCAAAGAACAAGGGGTAACATCAGCACAAAACAAGAGCACAGCATGTGCAGTAAGGGCAGTGGAATTCTCAACACTCCCAGGAGTTTCACTGTCGGCAGGGAATGATACAATCTGCATTTTTAGAGCTTTTCCTTCCCACCTGAGTTCAGAGGGTCAAGAGCTTTCTGCCCTGCTCACCACACACACCCCAGAGGCAGTTGAGCCTCTCATTTATAGAGTACTTTTTGGGGTTCTCAGCCAGACTGCTGTAACTGTGTTCTCTTAAAGCATGTTCCCATGTTCCGCCTGCATGGAGAGGGAAGGAACACAACAAAGACAGGCTGACACCTCTGCTCTCAGCTGGATTTCACTTGTCTTCCCTATTTCCCTAACATTCCCCTCCTCATTGCTTAACTGACAGATAAAATAATCATAAAGTCACAGAATTGCAGCATGGTTTGGGTTGGAAGGGACCTTAAATCTCATCTCATTCCACCCCCTGCCATGGGCAGGGATGCCTTCCACTAGACCAGTTTGCTCCAAGTCTTGTCCAACCTGGCCTTGGACACTGGTTTATGTTTGCTATTGTTTTCACTGGATTTTTAAACAAAAAATAGTTGAGAGTCAGCATGTTCTTGAATTTTTGGCCTCTCTAAGTGTTTCTAAAGTGGATTCTTTCCTTGAGGAATTGAGACAACACAGTAGGGGATATAGCTGTACTAAGAAGTCAGATAATTAATCCTCACTGAAAACCTTTACATTTTATGCTAAAATTGCATGGGTTTCTGGGCAATTAAACATGAGAGCAAATGATTTCTTTTTGGGCAAGAAAGGTTCAGAGGTTTCACAGAATCACAGAAGACCCAGAGTCAGAAGAAACTCACAAGGATCATCAAAGGTTGTATGTTATTGAGGACTGAAACAATTGTTCAAGTGATGTCACTATTACTCGCATTGTTACAGGTAATAAAAATCCTCATGAGGTTAAACTCAGCTTATGCCCTGGGATGTTTATAACTTGCAATTGCCTCTGTAAATACCTTATACTCCATATCCACACAGTGGTTTTGTTGGGACAACCCCTGAATTTAAGTAAGGAGAAGGAAAACTCCCATGGCTGGAGTACAGCGGTCTGACAGAAAAACAGGAGTCCCATGAGGATAAAATAAACTGCCTGGTGCAGTACTCTCTGATTATTTGGGAGCTCAGTATCCCAAAGTTATGGATGTTACGCTGGATCTGACTTATCAGTCAGCTAATGCTCATCTTTTGAGGGAACAAGCAGTGTTTGAAACAAAGACTTGTCAGCAATAACCACAATAGGCACTTTCTGGAGAGCTTGTGCATGGAAGTATTAGGTCTTAGGTTGGACTTGATGGTCTTGGAGGTCTTTTCCAGCCTTAAGGACTCTATGACTCTAATTGAGACATAAAATTCTAAGCCTTTCCGTGTCACTAGAACTGACGTTCGCTGTCACATCCACCTCAACAGCGTCGCTGGGAGGGAGCAGCTGAGAAGACACGGGCAATGGTGGGAGACAGAGCTTGGTTTCAGGGCTGGTTTCAGGGGCACGGGGCCGGGGATGAGGCACCGCAGCCCGGCCGCAGCCCAGGGACGGGCCCGGGGCGAGGGACCGCAGGGGGACCCCCTCACAGCCCCCGCCATGGCGGCCGCGCGGCGCACGCGCACCGTCCCCACGGCAACGCGGCTCCCGCGGCCCCGCTCCCCGCCCCTCACTCACAGCACCCACCGCCCCCTCAGCCCCGGCCCGGGGCCGGGCCGCGGGCACACAGAACCGCCGGCAGTCGGGACGAGCGGCACGGACGAGCGGCAACGCCGAGGAACCGCGGGGCTGCGACGGCTC
>VZRE01004376.1:16005-42389 GCA_013396775.1 Cephalopterus ornatus | reverse complement strand
CGGCTGCCTTGGCGGGCACAGCCCCTGCCCTGCCGTGGGACGTGTGCTCCCTAGCGCTGCGGCTCGCGGTGCTTTTGTGCCTCTGATCTCGTTTTTCTAAGATTGCACTGTGTGCTTTAACGTGCCCGAGAGCGCCAGGCTCGTGGTAGAATTACTAAGGTTGGAAAAGATCTCTAAGGTCATTGAGGCCGAGCTTTAAAAGATGAAGAACTTGGTGTGTTTTCAGCAGTAGCGTTGAACCCAGGTGTGATGCGTCCAGGAATAGTTTCTGTCACACCTCTACCGTCTGGAAGCTGATGTGGTTCCTGCAGCAGTGATGTGTGTCAGCAGTCAGTCAGCAGTCGGTACAGTGCAAAGATGAGATGTTCTGGCTCTTGTTGTTGTGGCTGAGCTGGTAACAACTCTTTGTACCTGTACAGGGATGTAACAAGGCTTCTTACTCCCTCCAATAGGTTGTTGCTGGATTTAGGGGAGATAGAAGGAGCAGAAGTGGAGCGTGTTCGTGCTCTGCTCTGGTGTAGTCTCACCTCGAGTCCTGTGAGCAGTTCTGGGTGCTGAAATATCAGAAGGTTCTAAAGCTATTGGAGAGTGTCCAGAGGAGGGACATGAGGATGGTGAAGGGTCTGTGGAGCAGCTCAGGGCACTTGCTGTGTTCAGCTGGAGAAGAGGAGACTGAGGTCAGACCTCATCAGGGTCTGCAGCTTGCCCATGAGGGGCAGCTCTGATCTGCTCTCTGTGGTCAGGGACAGGACCCAGGGAACGGCTGGAGCTGTATCAGGGCAGTTTTAGGTTGGATCTCAGGAAAAGGTTCTTCCTGTAAAGGGTGGTTGGGCACTGAACAGGCTCCCCAGGGCAGTGCTGACGACCTCAAGGCTGCCAGAGCTCGAGGAGTGTTTGGACAGTGCTCTGAGGGCCAGGGGGGATTGTTGGGGTGTCTGTGCAGGGCCAGGGGTTGGACTTGATGGTCCTTGTGGGTCCCTTCCAACTCATGAGATTCCATGATTCTCTGTTATCAGCTTGATGGCTCAGTTGGAAGCTCCAACAACCTCCACACCTGTGCTGTCTTGAGTGTCTCGTGCATTTTGTGACAGAAAGACCCATGTGGGTGTCACTGTGCTTGTGGAAGGGAGTGTGAGAGAGGGAACTGAGCAGAGCCAGTGCAGCTGAACTGGTGAGTGGTGATTGCTGAGCAGAGTTGGATTTGTTCTGTGCTGGGGAGTGGTTGCCTCAGTTGCTTCTCAAATCACCTCTCATTTATTTTAGTATGGCTCTTCCATCACTTTCCATCTACTGTCTCATGTTCCTTAGGCTTATCCTCCAAAAAGGTGCATTAAGTACTAAGTTTTTATTGTTTAGAGGTTTTTTCCTGCCTTCTGGTTTGCTCAAACAGCGACCTCCAAATCTAGGACAGTGTGGAGTTTGCTGCCTGCTCTGAGCCTCAGCTCTGTAGAGTTCTGATCCTGATGAATAGCTGGGTGTTGATGGAGTAAATTTAATGATAATAACAGCAGCCTCACAGGTGTCATGGCTTACTCCAGCTGGTAAATAAGGTCAAGGCTGCTGCTCTTCCCTTCCCCATCTCAGTGGGATGGGAAGAAGAATCAGAAAAGAAAGTAAAAAACCTGATGGCTTGAGATAAGAACAATTTAATAATTGAAGCAAAATAAAATATAATGATAATGGTAATTATAATGAAAAAAATAAATAGAATCCAAGAGAAACAAGTGATGAACAACATAGTTGCTTATGACTTGATGGCTGATGCCCATCCCATATCCAAGCAATATTGGCCTCTTCCAGCCAACCTTTCCCCAGTTCATATATTGGGAATGATGGCCTGTGGTATGGAATATCCCTCAGGCACGTTCAGGTCAGCTGTCCTGGCCATGCTCCTTCCTGGCTTCTTGCTGGCAGAGCATGGGAAACTGGGAGGGCCTTGATTTAGGGTAAGCACTGCTCAGCAACAACGAAAACATCAGTGTGTTACCAGCATTATTCTCATCATGAATCTAAAACATAGCCCTGTATCAGCTGCTGGGAAGAAAATGAACTCTGTTCCAGCTGAAACGAGGATAACAGGGTTGAGGAAGGTCTCTAACAAACATTGACTTGGCTATTCTGCCCCAAAGCAAAAGAACAGCCTGTAAATGTTCAGGAGGTCTTTGTCAAGCTTATTCTTAGTAACTGAATCTCCCTCAGTACTCTTGAGTTTAGTTTTGCAAGAATTTTTGTGGGTTTTAACTGAACTCTTCCATGCTATGACTTGAGTCCTTCTGTGGCTGCCCCATCCCTGGAAGTGTCCAAGGCCAGGTTGGACAGGGCTTGGAGCAACCTGGGATAGTGGAAAGTGTCCCTGTCCATGGCAGGGGGTGGAATGGGATGAGCTTTAATGTCCTTTCCAGCTCAAACCTTTTGATGATTCCATAATATTCACCCTGGCCACAAAGAATGGATTATTTCTGTCATCCTCTCTGCAGCAGCCAGTTGTGTATTTGAGGCTGGTGTCACATGTCCCCTCCAGGCATGTCCTCTTTGGACCAGACAACCCTGATTTCATTTCACTCAGGTCTTTTCATTTCAGCCCTGAGGGCTCTGATCACTTTTGTTGTTCTGTAGATTGTGCTCCACTGTCCTCAGGTGCTTACAGAGCTGATATCGTGCTCCAGTTCAGTCTGAGGTGAAATCTCAGAGTTTAAAAAAAATTAAAAAGCAAAGATGGAGGCAGGGCACAGTGCAGGTGGAAGGAGAGAGGCTGAGTGCCTTGAATATTCTGAAGTCCATCATAACCTGTCTGTCCTGTCAGTATTGCCCTGTTGATTGCAATCACCTCACCAAGGTTGTGTTGGTAACTTGTACCTGAGCGGGGCTGATTCTAACAAAACACCGAACACCTATGTGGTTTATAATTAATGTATCCAATTAATAAGCAGGGCTGCAGAGACAATGAGCTTCACTTGCATCTGAATGTGCTTCTACAAACCGCCCTGGATTTTACCTCCTTTCACATGCCTTTTTGCCTTCCAGGAGCAGCTTTAATCTGTTGTAGCAAGAAACATTTCTATTTTCCTCCTTAGGATCCACTTAAATCCACTTTTATCTCTTTGTATTTTGATTTTGAGGTGTTCAGGCCTTTCATTTGTGCTCTGCCCTGCATATTCTTGCCTGAGGGCTCTGGGTTGCCAGTGTAATACAAACTGCTGCTGTTAAGTAAAATAAGTGCTTTTTCAGATATCCTAAGGAAGGAGACATTTATCACCAGCTGATTAAGTAGAAGATGGTGCTTTTGTAGTCTTAACAAGCCGAATGAGAAGGAGGGGAAGAAAAGGAAGGTGTGAGAGAAAGGATCCAGGTGGGGAGTGAAGAGGTAGGAATTAAAGGTGGTTTCTTAAGTTATAAGAAAAGGAACTGGTGTTTCCAAGACAAAGACTCACAGTTGATCAGAAAATATAAGTATGGTTTTGGAATGTTACTGCTGAGGGAATCTAAAGAGCAACTGCTCCTGAAAAGCCTGTTTCTGCCATCTTTTATTCCTCACCAGTGCCAGGTTTGGCATTTGCCTGATTCCAGAATGAATCAGTCTGAGGAATTAAATTGTCAAGAAATTATCAGGAAGAAGAAAGACCTCTTTATGTTGTTTTAGCTGCCCAGCAGAACATGTAGTGGGACCAGGCAAACCCCAGAAATGCTGCATGCAATGTCATGCAATGACACTGCAGGGAGGGGAAAGCACTTCCCATGGGATTGACTGGAACAAGCTGCCCAGAGAGGCTGTGGAACCTCCTTCCCTGCAAATATTCAAAACCCACCTGGCCACAGACCTCAGTAATGTGCTTGAGCAGGGAGGTTGGGTGAGATGATTTCCAGTGGTCCCTTCCAACCTGAATCGTTCCAGGATTCTGTGCCTGGAGCTGCAGCTGCAGCCCTCAGCTGATACGGAGGCAGCTGTGTCGAACAGCTCTTTATGAAGTGCCAAACAAGAACACTCCTGTGAGTGGTTATAGTGATTAATCTGTGATTGGTCCCTAAGGCTGGGAATAAACCTTCCAGGTAGTGCTGGAACTGGAGGAAGTGTGTAATTAGGTTATGTCTGCAGAAGGGTGGGCATGCTCCTGTAATGAATGGGCAGGTGCTGCTGCTCCAAGTGTTTCAGCAGTTTCCAGGATTCACAGAGATAGGGCTGGGCTGCCTCTGAAGAGCTGAAACAATAAATGGGGCAAACATTCTCCTTACAACCTGATGACAATGAAGTGTGAACTCTATTTAGGTGACATGAACCACTTTTGGGAGCAGTGGGGAGCGGTGGACAGTCGGTGGACAGTCGTCATTGTTTGTGACTATGTCTTAATTTAAGCAGGGCCATCCTGTAATACAAGACAGTTGGAAAAAAACCAAGAATGTCTGACACATGCGTTCTTAATTCTCTCTCTGCATTATAAAAGATGCAGAGCAAGAATTACATCCTTTTGTATAACACTAAGCATCTTAAGTAGGTGTTTAGTCTTCCCTTGATGAGGGTATCCAAAGCTGCCTTAGGCATGTTCGGATTAGAAAGGAAGGAAATAAAACCAGTGCTTTTGAAATCTTAATATAGGATTTGAAAGATGTGGAGTTTAGCATTATTGCCTTTTATTTTTCCAGTGCATCCGAATCCCAGAGTCCCCTGCAGCAAGAGAGAACTTCCAGCAAAATCTTCTCAGCAGCTGTTATTGCCTCGGGCTGAGGAGTGGATCACAGTAGAGGTAGGAATTTGAAACACCACAGCTCTGAGCTGACCTCACCTTCCAAGCCTGTGGCACCTTGGAGCTGTAGCTCCAGTGGGTGATGCCTTGTTCTATGGAAGATGGGGGTCAGGAGCTAAACGTTGTGCTTTGCTTTGGTTCCTGAGGGCGGGATGTCGGAGCTGAGTGATGAAGCCAGCGAGTCGGAGCTGCTGAGCCGCAGTCTGTCCATGTGGCACGGGGTCGGGATGATCTGTCGGGAAGAGCTGGATGTCCCTCTGGACTTGCACACAGCCTCCTCCGTTGGGCAGTATGAAGTGGTGCAAGAGTGTATTCAGCGGTGAGAGGGGCTGGGGTGGGCACAGCTCTGGGGTTACCTCTGCCCGGTGTGGTTCTCACTGGCTGCCACACTGGTCAGTGCAACAGGGACACATCCCTGGAACTCCCAAAGGGTTCTGGGGCACAAAGTCTGCTGATAAAAAGTGATTTAGCACAAGGTGTTCCTGCCCATGGCAGGGGGCTGGAACGAGATGGTCTTTAAGGTCCCTTCCAACCCAAAGCGCTCCATGATTCTGTGGTTTGGTGGAAGTTGTGCTAGAGCTGGAAGGAATTCCATGCAGGCTCCAGTGCTAGAATTTTTTTCAGTGCAATGATGGTAGCAAGAGGAGCTGACTGTGACCTACAGCTCAGCCACAGTAGTTGATCTGACTTCTTTCCTTTGTTATTTAGTGGAGACCTGGATTTAAACCAGAGGAACTGTGGGGGCTGGACTCCACTGATGTATGCCTCCTACATTGGCCATGACAACATCGTGCACCTGCTGCTGGAGGCGGGAGTGAACGTGAACATCCCAACCCCAGAAGGCCAGACCCCACTCATGCTGGCCTCCAGCTGTGGGAACGAGAGTGTTGCTTACTTCCTTCTACAGGTGTGTATCCCATAATCAGTAGGTGAAGCCACAGCACGTGGTTTAAGTGCTCAGGGTGGGATTGTCCGCAAGTTGCAATGTTGTGTTGTGTTGTGAGCTCAGCTTCGTGCAGGAATTTAAACTCTTGGAATCCCAGCACAGAGGGGCAGTAAAAGGCCAAGCAGAGGGGATGCAGTAAAGGACTTGTCTCTTCTCTTGAAGCAAGGTGCAGAGCTGGAGATGAAGGACATCCATGGCTGGACTGCCTTGTTCCACTGCACCAGTGCTGGGCACCAGCAGATGGTCAAGTTCTTACTGGAGAATGGGGCAAACGCCAACTGCAAGTAAGTAGGAATATGTCATTTTGTTGATATTATGAAAGCAACAGTTGGTGCATAAACATACTCCAACACAGACACCTACTTTTGTCTTCCCCTGTATCTTTGGACATGTGGCACAGCTGACACAGGGACAAACTGCACTGATTGGTGGTCTGCCCATGTTGTCACTGTTTATTTATTACTAAGGTCAAGAGAAATTATATTTACCGCTTGTTTAATAATGAGGTGAACTCTGAAAGCAAAAGGGGCAACGCCTTCTGAAAGCCAAGTGCACTTTGCAAGTCTTCCTGTTGAATTTTCCATATACTCAGAGTGCAGTTTGATTTTTGAAGTGTGCAGTGCGCTCCTGTGCCTTGGGAACTGCTGTACATTTATGCACGTGGAATTGCTTGAGGTCAACAAGACATTCTTGCTTTATTAGCTCCTGAAAAACTGATTTTGCCTCTGGAAGGCAGATCTGCAGCTGGAAGAGTCATCTGTTGCTGTGCAGCCAGTCAAGGAACGCTGAATCTCCATGGGGAGTTTTTCTGGGATAGACCAAAGTGTAGTAGAACAGACGGTGTTTGATAGAGTTCATGATCAGCAAAAGGTTGAGGGATGGAGATGTTCTGTTAGGGTATGGCAATAACTGCAGCACAGTTCAGCTGTGTTATCCTAGTCCATGTGTTTGTTCTCTCTCTAGGGAGCCAGTGTATGGATATACACCTCTGATGGAAGCAGCTGCTTCTGGCCATGAGATAATTGTTCAGTACCTTCTCAATCATGTAAGTGTCGTGACAGTTCTCTGTAAAGCTGAAAGTCTCTGCCTCCAGCCCTCAGAGGAAGAACCGCAAGTTTGACATCTGCCTTTTTTGCAGTGTTATGTTTGATCCTTGATGACAGTCACATCTGAAGTCTCAGACTTCCAGGATTGCTTTCAAAGCATCTGTTTCCTGCAAACTAGTACTGTGATTTTACACTGGCCTTGCAGGAACAGGAGTGAGGCCTGACTGTCCAGATTTAACTGAATAATGACTGAATTAGGAAACAACTAAGGCTGTAATTTTTCTGCTGTGTTTTCAGGCTTCCATGCTCAGGCTGGCAGGCATCTTCTGCCTCCAAAAGCTTTATCAGCATGCATGCCTCTTAAACAATTTGGTTTTAACATCCCGTGTAAGTTGTCCAGCTTCCCGCCAGAAGGAGGCAGCAATACAAAACACTTCTCAGATAAACAAGTTCCCTGTGCACAAAATCCATATACCTGGGCTATTTGGCATTCAGGGATTGGGGACACTGTGGATAACTAGAAAGGCATCGATGTATTAGTGGAGCTTGAACTGTCTGTCAAAGGTGAGCCTGTATTTCTGATGGAGGAACCAAGACAATCTTTGGGGGTTTTTTATATAGTGCCCTCTGCTATGTGCATTTAAAGAGGTATTTTTTCTACAGGGAGTGAAGGCAGATGTCAGAGATAACACTGGAGCCACAGCACGGACACTGGCCATGAAGTATGGACATCCAAAGATTGTGGGACTGATAGATTTGCATGCAGCCCCAGTGCCCAAGGTCTTCTGCAGAGGTCCAGGTAACAGATGTTTTACCTTGTTCATTTTAAGATAGAACCTGAAGTGAGGTGTTTGATGTTTGGAAAGCAAATTACTGTGCGTATGGGGTAGTGCTAGTTGGTCTATTCTGGAAATTCCAGCATTTCTGAGGATGGAAGAGTCATGAATCCAACAATTTTTGTCTGCTATCCCGTTTCTGACCTAGTTTAGTTGCTTCACTCTCCCTCTTTAACATTTTCCTTTTTCTTTCCACTGCGTTTTTAGGACCAGTGGCAAATAAAGTAGGTAGATTACTTACTGTGCTGCTAACAACATGTGTTTGAACCACAGGAAAATATGAAGAGCTGAGTTCCTCAGATGAATCATGTTCTACTCCCCAGAGACAGAGGCCTGCTCGTAGGATGAAGGGTCCCAGCATCCATGACGGGCCCCAGGCTTTGGCAAAGATCACAGCAGTGGGGATCGGGTGCAAGAAGCTGTCTTGCTATGGTGAGAGGAGTTAGGAGCCTGACTGAGAGTCCTCTGAGGTCTTTCTGGGCCAGCAATTCTTTTTCTCTTCATTTGGGATTCATGTGTGTACAGAACAGAGGTAGTAAACACCATCATACAAGGCTATCCTATCTCTGGTTTAGAAATTCTTGAATTCTTTTGTCAAGGCTGGATATTGATGAGTGGGACACTTCCCTGCTCCTGTCTCAATGACTGCTCCCCTCCCAGCTTCCCTTTCTGAGGCAGGCTCAAAAGTGGAGTCCTTCTCAAGCTGATGACAGAGGAAGTGGTCACACAGGCCAGGCAATCATTAATCATGAAAGTGAACTCACTGCTTCTGGACCTGTCATTTTTTTGCCTTCCCTGATGCCTGAAATGCTGCTAAAAATGAGATTACAAAGCCTTTGCAATAGGCCAAGAGAGACAATACCAACTCAGGCTTCAGTCCCTGGATGCAGTGGTGTAAAGTTTGTGTTCCTGTGTGTGTCACAGGTATTTGTCAGGTTGATTACCTGGTTGAAATAACAAAGGATATGGACTTCAAAAGGATGTTCAAAGATCAGTTCCTTCTCTCAAAAACAGATATGTATTATCCCACAGGCACTGTCTGTATCAAAATGATACTGTGAGCTTCTTAAATGACAGTGGGATGCTCCTGGTGTTTTAGCACAGTTGCAAAGGCGTTGGTTTTGCAGAGTGGGCTGGGGATGGGACTCAGCTGGCACCTTGCTCTCTTAAGCAAATGTTTTTGCCCTTTGATAATTTGGGTGTGAAGAGGAGAGGAAATGCTGAAAGCTGCTATTTAAGGTGCATCTCTGTTATGAGGCTGTTTCCTCTGACTTCTTTTCAATGCAGCTGTGGAAGTACAGCTGCTATGGGGTTGTGTGAGGGAGCTGTAGGCATCAGCATTTCTCAGGTTTTCTCTGTGCCTTTCAGAATGAAACCTGCCAGTTGAGAAAAGAGTGTCTTGTTTTGAAATCCCTGAGTGGATTTATTTTCTGCTGGAGCCTCCCTGCTAACTTGTATCCTAATCTTAGTGTGTTCTCCCTTCCTCTTGCACACAGAGCAGGTCCCCCCTCAGGGCTACGTCACCTTCAGTGACGACGGCAGCTGCGAAGGAGGGGACATCCGGAACCGGGACGTCACCTCTCCGATCAATGAGCAGGATGTGGAGAGCAGCAGCAGCCGGGGTAGGTCACTGCTAAGAAAAGTGGTCCAGCTTGCAGTGCACACCTGGACGTGAGCCCAGCCCTTGGCTTGCATGCTCCTTTCCCACTAAGATGTTGAGATTTGAGTATCTCTGCTGAAGGAAGGCTGAGAAAGCTGGGAAGCTACAGGAGATGAAGCTCAATGTGGGGGTCTCATCAATTTGTACAAATAATCCAAAGGAGGGTGTGAAGGAGATGGAGCAAGGCTGTGTCCAGTGGTGTGTGTGGTACGAAACAGACTTCGGAAAAAATGAACGTCTGGGATCAGATGTGATATTTTTGTCTCAAGGTTGTCTTGTGCGATGAATGATGCATATGAAGCCTTGTTCTGGATTTCTCCTTCCTTTACACCTCCAGGAGGGTTCTGCTGGCAATTGTGCAGCAAAAACAGAATGTAAGAAGCTGAAGCTGACCTTAAACATTTTTTCCCTATTCCTTTACAGAGGATAATGTTTTCTCCAACAACAACTTGGGAACCATCAGGAGCAGCAGCAGCAGCAGTGAATGCCTGACCAGAGCCCTGGGAGTCAGCAGTGAAGGCTCCTTGGAAAGCAATGAGGTAGGGTCTTCAGTTACCCTTTCTCTGCCTTCAGCTTGGCCAGTGCTGTCACCCTTACACAGCCTGCTGTGACTCCACTTCCTTGAGAGGTGAGGAAAGGTACTACTACAGGGACAAGAAAACCAGGGAAGGGGGAGAGGTTGGAGGTTATTCCATGGTTTAAACTCATAGCTCACATGGTTCAACACAGCTCTGGGGCTCATGTATAGAAGTGCCCTTGGGTCTTGAAGGAGTCTGTACTAGTGATCGGGGCATCTTTGCACACTCATCCTTGGCCTTTACGTTTTGTGGGTGTTTTCTTTCTTTTCCAGGACTCTGACCATGCAAACAGTCCCCCAAGTCGGAAACAAGCCAAGAGCTTTAAGGTCAAGAACCGCTACAGCAACAGTGACAGCCAGTGGAGCCACTGCTCAGGGAAGGCTGGGGGCTCTGGTCAGCACGTGGTCATTGCTGAGCCCCCTGCCTACACAGGGCCCCAGGTAACAGCACACAGTCAGTCATACAGCCTGTGTCACTGTTACAGACGTGGGAGGCTTTTCCAACGTTGCCTAAGCTGCCCTCTTGGATAGAACAGAAGTTGTCACCAAAACACCTTTGATTCCAAACCTCTGCCCAAACTTAAATGCTTGTGAAGCAGCAATTTCTTGTACAGATAACTGTTTACTTAGGTGTTGCTTTTGCTTGGAGGGGTTTTCTAGACCTTTCAGGCCTGTGGGTGTGCTACCAAACCTAGCAGTGATGTGGGCTGGGGTAGATGTTGGTGTGTCATTTTTCTCTGCACTTGTTAGAAGAGGCCATGGCTGCAGCAGAGATTCCAATCCTGCCCAGTTGTGTGGCTGTGGAAAAGGGCAGGGAACCAAGGGAAGTTGTGGTTGCTGCTGGAACCCAGGAAGGTGTTAGAGCAGCATGAGGAAGCGGATGCTTATGATTAAGAGACCTGGTAATACTTTTTGTTTGTGAGGGCATAAATAAGTTTGTTTTGGATGGGCTGCAGGACCTGGCAACATTCCTTGAGCAGATTGGTTGCCTGAAGTATCTGCAAGTGTTTGAGGAGCAAGACGTTGACCTGCGGATCTTCCTGACCCTCACAGAGAGTGATCTGAAGGAAATAGGCATCACGTGAGTGTCTGATGTGGTGTTATTATCTTACAAACCATGCACAAGCTGGTCAGGAAAGTTTAGCTAGTGCGTGCTGCTCTCTTCTGGCTGCCTCCACATAATTTTGATACCCCCTAGTTCTTGGCTGTAGCACGTTCCTGTTATTCACAGAGTCACAGAATATGCCAAATTAGAAGGCGCCCCTCAAGCATCATTCAATCCAACCCTTAGCCCAGCACAGGACCATCCCCAAGAGTCACATGTGCCTGAGAGTATCATCCAAGCATTTGTTGAACTCACCCTCGGTGCTGTGACCACTGCCCTGGGGAGCCTATTCCAGTGACCAACCACTGTCTGGGTGAAGAACCTCATTCTAATATCCAACCTAAACCTCCCCTGACACATCTTGAGGCCATTCCCTCAAGTCCTGTCCCTGGTCCCCTCAGAGAAGAGATCAGTGCCTACTCCCTCCTCTTCCCCTCGTGAGGAAGTCGTAACTGCAATGAGGTCTCCCCTCAGTCTCCCTTTTGGCTTAGAGACAGGTGGTGCAGGGCTTGATCCCTGAGGGTTCCTGCTCTCCTCCCAGGCTGTTTGGACCCAAGAGGAAGATGACCTCTGCCATCGCGCGGTGGCACAGCAGTGCTCGGCCGCCCAGCGACGCGCTGGAACTGGCCTACGCGGATCGGCTGGAGGCCGAGATGCAGGAACTGGCCATTCAGCTGCACAAGGTGAGCCTGCTGGGGGCTGCTCAGGGCCTCACACACTGCAAAAAGTGATCGGTTGTGTGTTTTTATGTTGTGCCTCTTATGTCTTTTCCCTTACCCCAGGCCATAACTTGTAGTGGACACATGTAGTGTCGAGTAGGTCAGATGACAGCACAGGTACAGCTTATAAGCTCATGGAATATGCTGAGTTGGAAGAGACCCATGAGGATCATTGAGTCCAACTGCTGCTCCTGCACAGGACACCCCAACAATCCCACCATGTCCCTGAGAGCATTGTCCAAATGCTTCTTGAGCTCTGGCAGCCTCTGGGCCGTGCCCACTGCCCTGGGGAGCCTGTTCTGTGCCCAACCACCATCTGGGGGAAGAATCTTTTTCTAATATCCAACTAAAACCTCCCCTGACGTAACTTCAGGCTATTTCCTGTCCCCCTTATCCTCTGTGCTCCATGCTGGTGAAGCCTTTGTGTCTGTTTCCCATCCATCTGAGAACTATAGGAGCCAGGGACAGGAAATTAATCCCTACTCTTTTTGAGCAATGTCATTTTTATGGTGAAGTTGTGTAGCCATCAGTGAACAGACTTGTGTTGGTTTGGGAAATTTGCCTTAATGAATGTATTTGTAAATGGAGAGGAAGGCGGAATTGTAATTTTGGGGTTGGGCTTGGTATGGAGAGAACCTGTACTCAGTGTACAAGCCTTATCCAGCTTCCTTTCCCACTGGAAAGGAACCGTCTGGTTGCCTAAGCCATTCAAATGAGTTCAGAACCATGCCAGAGTAGCAGGAATGAGAGTGATGTGCAGTAATCCCAGCCTAATCCCCTGTTCTGCTCTGCTGCAGAGGTGTGAAGAGGTGGAGGTGATGAAGGGCCAGGTGTGCCAGGAGCAGAAGCTGCGTGCAGTGGCTGAGAGCTGCTTGATGGAGCGGGATGAGACCTGGAATGCCATCCAGTGCCAGCTCAGAGAGGCTCAGGCCATCACCAAGGATGCTGGAGTCCTGCTGGATCAGATCAAGTAAGTGATTCCTAGGAAATGACACTGAAGCTACTGGGAAATGGGATTTGGGGTCATATTGGCAGTCTTACAGGTGATGTTTAGGGTAAGGCAGGAGAGCTCACCTAGAATGGAACCTTGAACCCGTTTTGGACCCTGCCTGACTTTCCCTAGTGGAAAGCCATAGCCATGGGAGCAGATGTGAAGCCCTGGTCAGATATATGAGCTGTAAGTGGCCTGACTTTCTGGGGGTGCTGGGTGCTCCTGTTTCAACTAGAAGGAACCAAAAGGCTGAGGGCTTTATGCTTACCCAGGGTATACCTTGGTGATCAGGTGAATGCAGAAAGGAGTTAACTTCCAAATGCTCTCAGAGGACTCACAGTGTCCTGCTCTGGCTACTGAAGAACACTTTCCTTGCAAGTCTGACACCCAGCAGAAAATCCTGCCCTGTCCATTCACCCCCACCTCCTGACACACCTTTTTATTGCCTTTGTGGTGCTTTTCTCTCAACCCCAGTTGGACTCCTGTCACAGGCCCTGTTCTGTCCTCTGATAGAACAGGCACATCCTTGAAAGTGGCATTAATCCTGCTGCTTATGTGAACTCTAGCCCAGCAGGGAGTAGGGTGTGCTCACTGAGCTGGGGTTGGATCCAGAAGGACAGCAGAGCAATATTCCCAGCTGCAAGAGGCAGAGCTTGGCTTTTTTTTCCTGACTGAGGAGCTGAGGCTGCCTGGTAGAAGGGCCTTGCCATGCTCTGGGGATACACTGCTTGAATTGATGGGATGGTGATGACAGCCAGAGAACTTTTGTACCTTTCTGACGCCTGTCCTAAGGTCACTTCCTTTGCCCATTAAAAACTTTGGATCAGTCTTGATTCTCAAGCCAACCAGGCACAGCCCCTGGCTTGGGCTTCCTCCTGCTCACCCCAGCCCCTCCTTCTCTTGTCCCCGCTCAGCTCCTCTATGAATGATTGCTGTGGATGGAGATGGGGCACAGTGATGAGCACCCCAAGCTTTGGCTGGGGCACATCTTCCCCTTCCCAGCAAGGAGCAGTTTGTAACGCAGGGCCTTAGAGGCTGTCCCTGGGCACCCCACGCAGGTACTCGCAGGCTGTAGGAGCACACAGACCCTTGTTCCCAGGAGAGTCCCTGTGCCCTGTTGATGGGCTGTGTCTTGTTTGGCAGGAGCTGTCAGGCAGAGCTGTCCTCCCGGCTCGTTCCGGAGCGGGTGGGCAGTGCCGTGCTGGACACCGGAGAGAGCCGGCGGCCCGGCGAGCGCCCAGGTGAGGAACACCTCCAGCTGCAGAGATGGGTGCAAGGAGAGGGGAACAGGAGGCCCCAGAGCCAGCCCCATGCTTGTCTTTCCTTGATGAAAGGATGAAGTCTGCGAGTTGGAAATGGATGAGCATTGCACTGAATGTAAAACACGCTCAGGGGAAGCATTTAAAGCACTCGGGGTGTTTGGAGTTTAACTGCGGCAGAGTTTCACAGCAACTTTTGGTTCTCAGCAAGTGGGAAGTTTAGGGGTGCAGCAGGTGCTTGTGGATAGAAATGCAGAGCTATAAGACAGGTGTTCAGTGACAGCCCTGCTTCCTGGGCCTCTGGCTGCACCTCAGGTGTGTCACTGCACTGTGCACTGGAGCAGGGGCTGAATCAGAAGCTGTGGTTGTTTCCCTATCCCAGTTTGGGGGATTGTCCCATTCAGTTTGTGGGGCAAACACCTGTACACCTCTGGATAGGCCTGGCCAGCAGCTCCTTATTGCAAGGAGGTAGCAAGTCATCCCTGACGATGTTCAAGGCCAGGTTGGATGGGGTTGGAGCAACCTGGTCTAGGGGAAGGTGTCCCTGCTCAGAGCAGGGGAGTTGAGTCTTTAAGGTCCCTTAAGGGAGATGGTCTTTAAGGCCCCTTCTGATCCACCCCAGTCTGTGACTCTGTGATCCTGCTGCCTGTGACACGCTTCTTTCTGCTCTGTGCTTCCTGTTTTAAAAGTGAGACAGAGATCCTGTTGAATTCTGTCCACTACACTTGATCTCTGAGATTTTTAAATATGACCCAGACAGTATAAAAGCATAAATTCTGAAGTGGTAGAATTGTCAGGAAATCCCCTCAGTTTGGCACAGGCAGTTCCAGCACTCTTCCTGTGTGACTCAAAATTCCAAACTGGAGCCACTTTGGGTGTGGATGCTTCCCAGCAGCACCAACCCCTTTTCTCTGCTCTGTCACAGAGAGCATGCAGATGGATTAACTGTGTGGTTTCTGTCCTTGCAGTGCTGGAAGGGTGGCCACCTTCCCTGAAGTCCCTGAGCTTGCCTGAGCTGTCAGCTGTGCTGGAGGAATGTGTGGAAGAGATGGGTAAGGAGGGAAGGACTCTGGGCAGGTGAAGGGACTGTTGTGCCAAGGGAAAGGCCTGGCTGGATGGGTTTCTGATGCCTTGGAATGGTAATTGCAAGGGACCCAACAATCCCTCCTCATTCAGAGAAGTCTCCAGGCTCTGAAGTTGGTGCAGGCATTTTCTTGCACTTACTCTTACTGCAGATCTTGGCCTCATCCTCTCCTGAGAGGCCCAGGCTGAGAGATGGCCCCTGCATCTCCTGCTCAGTGGTCAGAGCTGCTTGGGAAGTGGTTCCCAAAGCCTGTGTCCTGTGCTCCTCTATCCACAAGGAACTTGTCCCAGCCACAGACAGAGAGACACCCTGTTTTTGGGATGCTGGAAGCTGCAGGGGAGCAGGCAGCAGGAAGCCAGCACAGCAGTGGCTCAGTGCAGTCTGTTTCTCCCTGTTCCTAATGCTGATTTTTCCCCTTTGGTTTGTCCTCAGGAAAAGCTCTGCAGACTGTGACTCAAAACCTCCAAAGGCTCCAAGCCCCGGGGCAGAGTGAGCCGAGCTGGCTAGAGCCATAACAAAGCAGGAGGGTGAGTGGGAATTACTGCCATCCATCCACAGGGACAGGCTGTGGCATTGAGGGACATCACCCCTCACTTCCAGTGCCACTGCACATCCCCAGTGCTCACTCATAGCACACACACCAGGGCTGGGCTCTAACTAGTCCTTACATGCCCTCTGGTTGGTTTTCCCTTTGGAAAACCCTTAGTCCCCTCTTCTCTCTGTCCCACCGAGGGGTGACTGTCCTCTTTCTCCCGGTGGCTGCAGGAATACTGACGTCGGGTGACTGTTCCACCCGGAAGCTGAATGAGCGTGAGAGCCGTGCCAGCAGCGCCGCGGCTCTGCCGAGTGCCACCACAGCCAGCGGGGCGTGGGAGGAGGTGTCGGCCACCAGAGAACACACAGAGGACAAGGGACAGCAGAAGATGACAACCAGCAGCGTTCTGGGCCTGACTGCTGTCTGGCTTCCCAGGATCCTTGTTCACACGGGAAGGTTTCGGTTAGGAGGAGAAGCTCCGAGCTCAGAAATTTTATCTGCCTTAAGATTCCTGCAGCCCTTGTTGTTCGGGTCTGTGTGGCGTTAGAAAGTTGACAGTTATACGCAGCAATCAATCAGTTATCCTTTTCTGCATCCCAGCCTCCCCACTGCCTCTGAAATGTGTCCTTGGCTCCTCCTGTGCCAGGTGGATTGCACAGAGGACGTATCTGAGGCCATAAGGAAGACAGGTTGTTGTGGAGGGGCGAAGCAAGTGAAGTTTGTAAAGTTTGGCTCTTTGAGCTGCTGTGAAGCTCTGTTCCTAGTTGGAATGTCTGCTGTGCTGCCATCCCAGATCTGGGCTTCAAAACCTCTTCCTTCAGCCAGCCCACCCTGGTTCTCTTCAGATTCTTGCCCTCCTCAGGGGTTGTTTGTGATCACATGTTGTAGTTTGGGAATGGAATTCCCCCATTTACTGCTCCCCCTGAAAGACTCCCAGCCACACTCATTCCCTCCTGTGGTGGGATGGAGAAGAGAATTGGAGACACAATTGGTTAAGATCAAGAGTTTAGATAAGAATAACTTTCTGGGAACAGCAATGAGATAAGAAAACTAACAGCAACAATATTAACAGAGGGTACAAGAGAGGCAAACAATTGTTACCCCCTGACTAAAAGGCACCCTTTCCCCCAGCCCCTCTGTATGGCAGGAGGTAGTACGGAATAACTTCCTGGTCCTGGTCATGCTCCTCCTGGCTACTCTAAAAATTAACCCCCCATCATGGTTATTCCGTCCCCAAAAGCTTGGTTTTGTGGTAAATGCTTTGTAGCAGAGACTGTTGGTCTGGTTTGTCTGTACTAAGATCCCAGCAGTGGCTGCAGGGCAGATGTTCCCCTGGAAGTACATGAGAGAGAAGGAAGAGCTCAGGACTGTTGAGCTTCCCAGGCCTCTGGCAAGCAGAGCAGGAACTGAGGGATAGTTCTGTCCCCCATGGGAGATGGGCACAAGAAACCACATCCCAGATGGAGCTGTGGTGCAAAGCATTGGTCCTCACCACTGCCTGCCTTTCATTGCAGTAGTTCTGCCAGGGCATTCTTGGGGGGGCATTTTCAAAGGACAAACAGGGCAGGAAGAGGCCCCACCTCTGGGAGCTGAGAGAGTGGCCACAGGGGCTCTGGTGACAGGGACCTTGGTGTAAAATGGTTTCCAGCAACTCTGTGTTCCCATTTATTGCTGAGTCTTGGGTGGGGGGTAAAAAGCAACAATCAAAACCTGAGGTCTGTGAGTGATAGCTTTGATGAGTTGAGAAGAGTCTCTTGGGGAAGAGGATGAAACTGTGTTCCTCTGATTTTTGGACCTTGGTCCAAAAACAATGCCAAAATAAACCATTCTGGCTCCATTCTTTGAGCTGGTCACCCCTTCTGAGCTGCCTGAGGAGTCCCTTCAGGCAGGGTTAAAAGCTGGTCTGCCTATGTAACAGGGACATCTGATCTGACTGGGAGGTCTGTGCCTCCTGGGACAGCCTCGGGGCACCCCCTGTCCCAAACCAGGCAGGTATGGCCCTCTCTGATGTGCCCCTGCCCCACTGGCAGCTCCTGTGTGCTGGGGATGCTGCTTTCTGCTCCAGTTTAACTCTTAAACTCACCACAACATGCTATTTTTTCATTTTTAGCAAATGCTGTAGTGCACATGGCACTCAGTGCCAGCTGCAGGACAAGGCTGCAGGAGCTTCATCCTGAAGAATTTGGATGAGGTAGAGCTAATTCTCCCAAGGCAGCATCCCTGGAAATTCCTTAGAATTCCTGGAGGTTGTGCTGGGAAGGAGTGTTTTGTGCTTTGTCTCTCATTCCCTGTCAGGGGAGGAATGGTGGGGAGTGCCAAGGCCTCCCTAGCCTTGGCAGTGCCTCTGGCTGTACTATACAGGTTTATCAATGCTGTGTCCCTTGAATTTAAGGCAAAACCACCTCAAAAAAAACTCAGGGAAAGGGCCTGGGAGCACTTGGAGAGCTCAGGCTCAGCAGTGCCTTCAGAACTGGTTGGGCTTTGCAGGACATGGCTGGAAGGAGACTACACAGATTTAGGCCTGGCTTTGCTCAGTGGAAAACATGGGTTTGGAGGGGTAAAGATGGTACATCCACTAGATTGTAGTGCTTGGGAGCCTGGGAAAAGGGGAGGCCTCAGAAAAGGTGCTGCAGGACCCCAGGTGTAAAGGCTTCAAGGAGTGTGAAAGCTGACACGGGGGACACTGGAGTGGGAATTTTCTACAATAGTGTTTCCCTGAGGAGGCAGTTCCTTAAATGGAGGATGTTAACCAGCATTCCTTGCTGCCAGGGGGGCTGTGCAGGCAGCAGGGAGCCTGGTGCTACCCTAAGGCAAGCTGTCTGAGGGAAACAGTAATTGCTAACTTGGGATAAAAGAATAAAAACTGAGAACCTGTTTGTGGTGTGTGGGTTTCTCTGGAGGGAGCTGGATTGTGGAATCATGAATTAGCTCTGATTTATTTAGGGCAATGGGTAATACATACAGTGCTTTCCAGCTTCGTCTCCCAGGTGGTTGCAGATTGGGAATGCCTCTTCGCTTGGCTTCCCAGCCCTGCCTTGCTCCTCTCAGAGGTGCCATCCTTGCAGCACTACCTGGGTGTGGGATGTGGGAATCCATTGGGACCCCAAAGCACCCACCAAAGAGCAGCAAATCAGCAGCTGTGGAGCTGCTGGAGTGAGTCCAGAGGAGGGCATGGAAATACTCTGGCACCTGGAGCCCCTCTGCTCTGGGGCCAGGCTGGGGGAGTTCACCTGGAGAAGAGAAGGCTCCAGGGAGACCTGAGAGCCCCTTCCAGTGAATAAAGGGGCTCCAGGATTGCTGGAGAGGGACTGGGGACAAGGGCCTGGAGGGACATAGGGAATGGCTTCCCACTGCCGGGGGAAGGGTTAGATGGGATAGTGGGAAGAGACTCTTCCCTGTGAGGGTGGGGAGGCCCTGGCACAGGTTGCCCAGAGAAGCTGTGGCTGCCCCATCCCTGGAAGTGTCCAAGGCCAGGTCAGATGGGGCTTGGAGCAACCTGGGCTAGTGGAAGGTGTCCCTGCCCAGGGCATGGGGTGGAAGAAGATGGTCTTTAAGGTCCCTTCCAACCTAAACCATTCTGGGATTCAGCTCTGGATGCCCAAGAGCTGTGTCCCTCACTCAGAGCAGAGGGAAGCAGCAGGCTCTGCTTGCTGAAAAATAAACATTTATTTACATCTGAAAAGAGAGTTAATGTGTAAAATGGTCTCATGGGGGCTACATCAATCCAGGACAACTCCTGTGTGACTCCAGCATGGCACAGCCTCTTGGTGTGCTTGAGCCAGCCTCTCTGTGAGACACTGCAAGAGGCTCCCCTAGCCTGTCAGAGAAGGGGCAGGAGCGGGAGAACCTTCTGTGTCTGTGTGCATGTGCTGGAGAGTCCCAGCTGCTTCCTCCAGCCTGGAGGGGCCTTTTTTTGCAAGAGAAAGGAAGGAACCTGGTTAGGAGCAAGTGCTCGGGAGCATGTCTGTCCTGCTCCTGAGGGTAATAGCAAGGACCCAAGGTGATGGTGGTGACTGTAGCTGCTCCTGGCTCTTCCAGGGGAACATAGGACCAGGACCGGAGCTGGAAACCAGGCACATGCAGCCCTGCTCAAACCACTCTGCCTCAGATGCTTCTCTTGCCAAGGCAGAGGTGTCAGTGCTCCTGAGCTTCACAGGCTGCTTAGAGAGGGTGGGCTGATGCTTTGGCACCTCCCGGGAAGGTCAACTCCCTGACTCAGCCTTTTGCCAGCAAAACAGTTCCTGAGCCGAGTGTGGCTCCTGTCTAGGCCTGCCCAGCTGTCCCCCAGCAGAGGAGGGGATGGTTGGGCTGATGCTGGACCTGAGATGCAGAAGGTTGGGCTTGGCTCCAGCTCCAGCAAGCTGATACTCTCAAATCCTTTGCTCCCTTGTGACTTCGAGGCTCCATCCTTGGCTCTGCCCACAGCAAGTGGGGACCTGCTGCAGAAGGGGCTTGGAGAGGAGGAATCCAGCAGTTTGTGCAGCTGAAGAGCAGCGAGGTGGGTGCTGGAGCCGTGTTCTGTGTCCACGATGAGCATGGAGGGAAGGTGCAGAAGCAGCATCTCACTGTGAAGAGCTTTACAAGATGACTGTGGATGTCTGGGAGCTGTCAGGGGATCGGTGAGATGGTCCTTGGGTAGGACAAGGAGGGGAGGACAGGGATGCCTGTCCTGATGTGTTGGTGCAGCAGGAGGGTTTGGGCAGAGGGGCAGCAGGTCCATGCAGCAGTGCCAGGCTGAACAAAGTCTCCCATTCCCACTGCTGAGGGTCAGGCTCCCTCCAGCTGCTGTGATCCTCTCCCACGTGTGCCTGGGTAGGTGTGGGTGGGCAGGGGCTTCCCCTGCACACGGCTGGTGGATGCTGGCAGGGGTTGCTGATGGTGCACAGATGGTGGTAGGAAGCAGCAGGTGCTGCCCACGCAGCCCCGAAGCCCAGGCAAGGTGAGGCCCCCAGGGGGACAGCGATGCCCGGCAATGCCTGGGGTGCCCATCTCCCCCTTGGACCACAGTGGGGGGATGTCCCTTCCAGCAGCTCCAGTGTGGCACAGCCAGACACTGGTCCCAGCCTGGACATCCTAGGTGGGCACTGCCCAGCACAGCTTCCCACAGCCCCCCACCCTCCAGCTGGGCCCTTGTGCCCGTCGTGGGCAGCAGCCCCTCTGTCCTGGCTCCGTGGGGCAGTCACTGCATCACTGGGCACAGCAGAGCACCGGGTAGTCGAGCTTCCAGAGCTGCCACTTCTTCTTCATCTCAGACTTCACCTGACATGGAGGGGAGAGGGGGGGCTTGTCTCTGGCCATGCCCTCCCCGCAGGCACAGGATGGGATGGGAAAGGCGGGCAGGAGATGCTGTGGTGGGTACGTACCTCCTTGTTGGCAAAGCAGTACAGCACGGCCACCAGGAAACCCTGGAGGGAGAGCAGGGAGTGAGCCCCCACTGCCATCCCTCACCTGGGGCTGGGATGGGCTTAAACTCCACCCAGACTATTTCTGGGTGCTTTTAGGGCTGAGGTCCCTCTGCCACCGCTGCCTCAGAGAGCACAGGAGGCACCATCACACACTCAACATGGGGGCAGAGGGTGGGAGAGATGGTGTCCCCCACCCCATGGAGGCACCACGGGGAGAGCAGGCTGGAAGAGGCCCCCCCGGTTGTTGCTCCATGATGTGCTCAGAACAAGGACATGTCACACTCCTGCCTCACCTGGAAGGAGTTGAGGAAGAGGGTGAAGAACACCTTGATGTAGCGCAGGATGCCCGTGGTTTGCTCGTCAGTGGCGAAGATGAAGACAACCTCATGGATACCAAAGAGGGGGATGAGGGTGAGGGTGGCTTTAGCCAGCCTGGAAGAGGGTAAGGGGACCCTAAATCTCCTACTTAAAGTCAGGGTGGACATTTAAGGATGTGAAGGGTGGAGGAGCAGCATGGGGATGGATGCGGAGGAGGAGGTGGATGTGGTGTTATCGCAGGACCAGGGATGACCCACCAGTGGCCATCCCCTCCCTCCTTCCCAGCTCACCGCAGCTTGTAGTCAGCGTAGCCCTTCTGGTTGGCTCGGAGCTTGGCCAGGATCACCTTGAGGATCCGCATGAAAATGAGCAGGTTGATCTGGGGAGGGGGAGACAGTGCAGGGGCACACAGAGCCCAGCACCCCCACCCCTCGCAGCCCACCCTGGCTATGACATGTACCCTCAGGGCCTGCAGCAGATGACACACGCTGTGCTGCCAAGATTGCTGCTGCCCTTCCTCCCTTCCTGCTGTCCCAAAATCCTGACTAGGAAGCAGCAGGGACCACCCCCAGCCCCTTTCTCTGGAGTTAAACACCCAGGAGGTGCATGGAGCCTGGGGGTTGGCAATTTGCTGTTAAAAAAACAACCCCGTGTCCATTCCCCTGATCCCTGGAGGCCAATCCACCTTCCTGGACTCTGCTGGGAGCTTCCCCAAGGGATCACAGCCCTGCCCACAGCTGGGAGCCAGGGGCTGAGCTGCTGTTGTCCAAAAAGGCACAGAGGTAGCAGGTGTCCCCTACCAGGGAGGCAAGCAGGATGGGGATGCGGATGATCCACCAGTAAGCCATGTTCTCGTTCAGTGCCCAGCACCTGCCCAGGGAGACACAGAGAGCAGCACCATCAGCCCGTGCCAGGGGTGCAGGATGAGGCCAAGAGCTTTCCAGCCCCAGCCAGGTGGCTCAGGGGCCCTCAGCAGCCTCTGCCCAGTCCCAGCCTGGGGCTGAGCGCCCCGGAGGAATCCCCATCCATCCCCACTCACTCTGCATTCTCCTTCAAGTACTTGGCAGCCATCCAGGGCACCACGAACACCACGGGGGTCCCTGCAAGTCACACAGCAAACCCTGTAAAACCAAGCACCCTCCTGAGATTAGAAACCAGTGTCAGGGCAGGGGCACTGTGGGGACACCCAGGGGCAGCAGGGCCCCCACCCCGCACCCTCCTGGGCTGGTTTGGACCATGGTGCCCCCCAGCACTGGGTACTGTGCCCTCCCCACCACACACCCAGGTGGCCCCTACCCCATCCCAGGTAGAGGTAGAGCCTGTAGTAATTCTTCTCGGAGAACACGGCCCCGATGAGCAGCTTGTAGAGGTAGATGGCTTCCACCAGGAACCAGTAGTGGTTGGCCAGGATGCAGTACTGCATCAGCACCTGCGCCACCCGGCACCCCAGCGCCGCCTGCCACAGGAGAGCCACCGTGGGGCTGGCTGTGTGCCCACCCACAGCGGCACGGGCACCCCAAGAGCTCACCCATGGAGTGCACAGGCACCCCAAAATCTTTTCCATTGGGTGTATGGTGTTACACAGGACCCCAGGTGCTCACCCACAGGGGCACAGGTACCCTTGAGCTCACCCAGGTGTGTGGGCACCTCAAAATCTCATCCATCAGTTGTATGGTCTTATACAGTCACCCCAAGAGCTCACCCACGGGAGCACAGGTGCCCTGAGCTCACCCAGAGGGTGTATGGGCACCTGGAGAGCTCATCCATCAGGTGCAGCACAGGCACCCCAAGCACTCTGAGAGCTCAGCCACTGGGTGCACAGTCACCTCAAGAGCTCATCCCCTGGGTGCACTGCACAGGCCCAGAGCTCACTGATCGGGGGCACAGGTACCCCAAGAGCTCACCCACAGGGGCATGGGCAGCACAGGCCCCCCAGAAGCTTGTCCACTGGGTGTATGAGCACCCAAGAACTTGCCTACCACATACACAGGTACCCCAAGACCATCCATCAGGTGCATGGGCAGCACCAGCACCCCAAGAGCTCACCCACCAACACGGGAATGTACAGGCACTGACACCCCCTGCGCACCCCTCCCCAGGGGCAGGANAGGTGCATGGGCAGCACCAGCACCCCAAGATCTCGCCCACCAACATGGGGCTGCACAGGCACAGATCCCCCCCTGCTCACCCCTCTCCAGGGGCAGGATCCCCACCCCACTTCCAGCCCAGCATTGATTGGGGTCCCCCCGGGGCAGCACTTGCCTCGTGGCTCAGCAGAGCCTCCCAGTCAGCCACCTTCACCAGCTCCATGCCCCAGCGCCGCTCCAGCAGCGCATCCTTCACCATCACCGAGGTCGCCCGCAGTCCAAAGGAGGCAAAAAGGTTGGCGTGGATGTAGTTCCTGGTGCAGCGGAGGTTCCTATCGAGTGCCAGGTGTCAGGCAGGGCACCCCTGGGCTCAGCTGTCAGCAGCTGGCAGGGACCAGGGGCAGGGCCGTGTCCCCCCAGCCCTGCTACCTGAAGACGGTGAGGACAAGCAGGGCAGAGATGAGGGTAAGGAGCGACAGCGAGTACCCCACGGTGTAGAGCACCTTGAAGCTCACCATCAGCCTGCGGGCACCCTCCTGCAGGTGAGCACAGCACCCATGAGCCCTGCTGGGCAGCACCTGCCGAGTGGTTGGGGTGCCTGTCCATCCCTGGCCAGGGTGCCCCGTCCATCTCTGCCCAGTGCCCACACCAGGGTCCCACCTCCTCAGCGGTGACCTCCATCTCCTCCTCGCACTGTGAGTAGTCCCTCCAGGGCTGGCTGCCATTCACCATCACCCACTGCCCGTCGGCACCACACCTGCGACTCACCAGCCCGTGTTTCACTGCGGACACAAAGCACCAGCATGTTCCCGTTGGGCTCCCCCAAACCCCTGTCCTGGGATGATAGGTCAGACCCTGCTCAGCCCCAGAGACCCTCTTCCAGGGCAGGCATGAGCAGGGCATAAGCTGGCTATGCTCTGTGCCCCATGTGTCCCCTTACTCCAGTTCTGCCTGTGGGACTCTCTCCCCCCATCATCAGGCAGGAGGGGAATGCTGAGAGCCTCTCCGCCCCCGCATGGCTCTCTTCCAGTGGTGGGATGGCAGAAGGGCATCCTCACCTTTCTCAAACCAGGGCAGGTAGAAGGGGCAGGAGACGTTGACAGCGGTGCCAGGACTCCCGTCGGGCCAGCAGGCATACATGTCGAATGTCCGGTTGCAGAACAGCCCTTCCAATGGCAGTGAGGGGGAAAAAGCTGATTGTCAGATGCTGCTGGCACGGCCACATCCAGCCCTGCCATCCCAGCACCTCTGAGGGGGCTGGTGTCACTCTGAACAGGCCATGGTACCCCACAGCAGCCTTGGACCCCCCTGTGCATTCCAGCCCTGGGCATTCCATCTGAGATATGAAGATCCTTGTCAGTCCTCCCACTCAGGGGGTTGACCAGCACAGAGGATGCTGCGTTTGTGTACCCAGCCCTGGCTCTGTGTACCCTGTCTGATGCTGAGCTGGGCATGGCCGGGTACCTGCTGGGTAGGGCTCGCTCGCCATCCTCCTCAGACACTCGTCACGGTACCGCAGCCACTCCTCAAAGGTCTTCTCCAGCACCTTGGCCCCGCCATCCTGCAAGCCCAGAGCTGGGTCAGAGCCTCCTGCCCCACCACCTGCATCCCCCTGGCAAACCACTGTGTGCTGCATCCTCGGGATGGGCAGGGACACAGACGGAGCCAGGATGGAGCCTGCTTGCCATGGGTCAGAGGCTGGCAGTGTCGACCCTGCTGCCCCGTGGCCCCAGCTCAGCCCTCACCGGCACAGAGAACAGGCACATCCAGGCGAGCTGGACAAGGCTCCGAAGGTATCCAGATCCAAGCATGTCCCTCATGGCTGCTCCCACCAGCCTGCGACCAGTGCTCCCAGTGCCGAGGTGCATCTCAGGCTGAGCTGGGGACCCGGATCCTGGGGGAGAGGTGGAGGAATGAGCATGGCTCGGCTCTGCCGGCCACCCACACCAGTGTGGAGGAGGAGATGCGCTTCTCCTCAGGCAGCAGAGAAGATCCTGGGCATGTCCTGGGCTGCCACAGCCCCGGATCACCTCCCTGCTGGAGACAAAACCTCGGCGAGTGCCAGGCAGAGTAGGCGGGGTGTAACTGGATCACACCTCTTGGATGAGCCTTGCCAACGTCTACCCACCGCTGCCGGCCCCGGGCTGCGACAGTGAAACCGCAGGGGAGCAAAAGCCGTCGTGACAGCCGACGTGACAGCCCCAGTGTCACCGCTGCCACTCCAGCTGGTGGCACCGGCTGACCTGGGAAGGGGCCACGGCTCCAGGGCCAGGAGGCAGGAAGTCCTCTCCAGGTGTCCCCCGGGACACCCTTGCCCCACTGCCTGCCAGAGGGTGGGACGGCCCAAGCCAGCTGCGCCCCATCACCTCCCGGCCCGATCCTGCTCGCAGAGACCCCTCACAGCCCAACCGGAGGTTTCGGGCGCAGGAGGAGCACGGTCCCACCCCGGGGCTCCCCCGCACTCCCGCGGCTCCCCATCGCTCCGGGCTGGACGACCGCAGCCCGGACCCGCGCCTCCAGCACGGACCCCCGGTCTGTGCCCCCGTGAGGATCCCCGTCAGGTCCCACTCGGTGTCTGCGGGGGCCCCGGGGCTCCGCCGGGGCTGCGCCGCTCCCTCCGCCCGCTTACCCGACTCCGCGGTACCGGCAGCCGGGGCAGTCCCGGTGTCACGGTATTCCCAGTATTACCGGCAGCTGTTACGGTGTGCCCGGTGTTACCGACAGCACCGGTCGGTGTTCCCCGTGTTTCTGGCAGCCCTGCAGCCCCAGTGTTCTCGTTGTTCCCAGTGTTCCCGGTATTCCCGGTGTTTCTGGCAGCCCTGCAGCCCCAGTGTTCTCGTTGTTCCCAGTGTTCCCGGTATTCCCGGTGTTTCTGGCAGCCCTGCAGCCCCAGTGTTCCCGTTGTTCCCAGTGTTCCTGGTATTCCCGATGTTCCCGGTGTTTCTGGTAGCCCTGCAGCCCCAGTGATCCCGTTGTTCCCAGCGTTCCTGGTATTCCCGGTGTTCCGAGCAGCCCCCTCTCCGCGAGGTGAACCCGGTGGCGACCGAGCGGCGTCTGCGGCGGAGCCGCCCCCTGCC
>VZRE01004376.1:4644-15940 GCA_013396775.1 Cephalopterus ornatus | reverse complement strand
CCCCCGCGCCTACGGAGATCCGGCACAGACCCACGGAGCCCCCCGTGCACCACACAGGAAGGGGGATAAGAACCCAGGTCCAGGTCCAGCCCCATCCGGAGTCTCTAGCAGAATGACAGAAGAACAGGGACGGGGGTCCAGGTCCAGCCCAGCTGAGGGCTCCTAGTTGCATTACATGGGGACAGGGATGGGGGTCCAGCCCTCACAGGGATCGGACCAAGGGTTCAGGCTCCTTCAGCCTCCCCCAGAGCCCTGTCCGCCCCATCACGTAGCCCCAGGGAGCGTCACGGGGGTCCTTCACCTTCCTGACTTGGTGCCCCTCAGGCTGTTCCCTGGGCTGGGCGCTGTGAGGTGCTGGCATAGCGACAGCCCCTGTGCAGGCAGGGTGGGCTCTGGGGACAATACTGGCTCCAGCACAGGGGCACAGCCCATGGGTCCCATCATCCATCCAGGGAAACCTCAAGGGCAGGGACAAGCCGTGGGACAAGCCTGGTGGTCCTGGTCACACTGCCTCCCCACGTCCTGGTGGTAGGGAGGGAGTGGGTCTCTGCTGACCCACCACCACAGGCAGAGCTGGGGAAGGTGTTTTTCCATCAGTGGAGCAGGTGGGGGAAGATTCCTCTGGGGACCCCCCAATGCCAGCAGCCCCTCTGGGCTCCCACCTTCCCTGCAGTGCAGCCATGCTCCCCTCCACCCCTGCATGCTGGTGCTGGCCCTGCTCTGCAGCAGAATGCCAGAATGTTCATATCCCAAAACTTCCTGAATGCACCAGAAAATGCATTTATTTTGCAAAAATAATGCTCTTTGCCTCAAAACTGCTGCAGTGGGCTCAGACCAGACACATGAGTCAGATGGATGAGGAGTCGCATCTCTTGCTCCAGCTATGCAAGCGTTGTCTGGTTTTTCCAAGTGACAAATAATGCATTTTGGAGCAGCCCAGGGTAATGATATGCTGTTTTGGGGGAAAACAAGCACTCAGGTACCTCCCTCAGCACAAGCCAGCACTGGGGTGTTTGCTCATTAGCAGATTACAGACTTGGGACAAGGGCCTGGGGTGTCAGGACAAGGGGGAATGGCTTCTCACTGACACACAGCAGGGATGGAATATTGGGAAGAAATTCTTCCCTGTGAGGGTGGGGAGGCCCTGGCACAGGTTTCCCAGGGAAACTGTGACTGCCCCATCCCTGGAAGTGTCCAAGGCCAGGTTGGATGGGGCTTGGAGCAACCTAGGCTAGTGGAAGGTGTCCCTGCCCATGGCAGGGGGTGGAACGAGGTGAGCTTTAGGGTCGCTTCCAACCCAAACCATTCCATGATTCTGTGATAACATTATCCTGTGCCACCTGTGGAGGATGATTCCAGCCATGTCCCCCTTCCCAGACCCAGACATCCTACATCTTCACCCCAAAGTTCATATTAGTTGACGAACACCCCTGTGTTCACATTAGATGTGAATCCATCTAATACTAGCAGGAGCATGGGGTGGGCTCATCTCCGAGGGATGCTGGATTTGGAGGACAGCCCAGGGCTGCAGCATGTGGGTGCAATGCCCGAGGGAGGGACCACAGTCCTCCAGACACCACCCTTCCAAACAGCACCGGGGCAGAGGGTCCATCTGGATGGGATTTTCTCACTTCTCATTTGAATGGGGACATGAGGAACAAGCTGTCCCTCTCCATATTGATGAATCTCAGACAGGGTCTCCATAGTGACTGCAGCATTGCAGCTCAGCTGGGGCCAAATCCTGATTCACGGGGTGCAGCAGAGCCAGCTGTGAGTATGGGAGGGGACTAGGACAGCCCTCTGCTCTCCAAGAGCTGCTCTTCTGCCAGGGTGGGTTTGGGACAACGAGGAGACATAAGAGACAAATTTATATGTTAAGGTAGGGTTCATCATTGGAGTGGGAAAATTGTCCCAGAATGGTCTCATCCATTGAATGTGTTGGTGCCTCTTAAGCAACTTGAGAACTGCAGGGTTGCTCAGGAAGGGAAGAGCATCTTCCAGGGTCCTCCAGCATAGAATCATGGAATTGTTTAGGTTGGAAAAGCCCTCTAAGATCATTGAGTCCAACTGTTAACTCAGCAGTGTCAAGGCCACCACTAAACCAAGTGCCACATCTACCTGTTTTTTGAACACTTCCAGGGATGCTGACCCCACCACTGCTCTGGGAAGCCTGTGCCAGTGCCCGACCACCTTTTCAGTGAAGAAATTTTCCTAAATATCCAATCTAAATGTTTCCTGGCACAACTCGAGGTTGTTTCCTCTGGTCCTGTCACTTGTTACCTGGGAGAAAAGTCAGTGTCACCACAGGCTAGAACCAGACAACCCCACAGGGCTAAATCCCTTCCTCGAAGGACCATTACTAGCAGAAACACCTCCTGAAGGCAGATTTCACTTTATCTATCCACTATTAGTGGGGAAATTCATCCGTGTGTATTATTGCAGGCTCTGCTAATCAAGCTGCTTTCCTCCCCAGACAGAAGCAATTCGCAGAACAGAAATGCTCATCAACACATCCTGACTTGCAATTATTCAGTGAACTTCTCAGAAAAGCCTGTCTAAGCAGTTGCCAGGTAGAGAAACCCATCAGCATGTGAATGCCTCCGAAACCAGGAGGGACAGGGCTTTGCCACTGATCCATTCAGCAACACTTGCTGCTACACCGGGAGGCTGCTGGGAGGTCAGGGGCACCCAAGACTTGTGGAGATGCTGAAAAACAAAGTATTTTTAATATATTTAATATCAGCAGATGGTGCTGTTTAAGATTATTGCAAAAGTGCAGCCTGATGAGATGCAGACCCACGGGAGCACGGAGCTGTTTGCCCTGGGATTTCCTCTTTTTGGAAGCTGCTCCCTGCAACCCAGAAAAATGTTTCCTGCTTGAACCTCTCCGATGCAGGAGAAAAATGACCCCAAGCTGTGCCCAGCCACAAAGCACTTCTTCTTTCTGCAGGGCAGAGAGTTGGGATGAGTCTGTCTCCTGAGACAGAGCAACAGTGAAATTACCTTCTGGGGGACACTGTCACTCCAGCGTCATTGTGGGGCTGGACCATCCCAGCTCACCTCCAGAGTTCTGCTTTGAGGCTTATTCCTGTAAAGACCATGAGAAATGTAGTGTTTAGTGCTCTATTATGTGATTAAGCATTTGTCTGATGACCACAATATGATTATAAAGTCAACCTGTCACAACAGTGTCAACCTGTCCATAGCCAGAAACCCGGCAAACACTGCTGCCAGCCTACCCAATTGACCAGTTAGATTTTGTAGGGAATCAGCTGCTTGGACGTTTATTCTCGAAAAATGCTGGTTTTAGGAGATACTGAGAGACAAAGGACTTCGGAGGGACAGAGAGAGATGCTGTTTTGAGTCAAAAAAAAGAAAAAGCTTGTGAGTCACATTCTAAGAGGTGCCTTGGAAGGTGGCCCAAGCCAGCACCTTGCAGGGGTCATACAAGACCTAGAGCTCTGAGCTTGGGGTTTTGCACAGCATTTGCAGGATAGTAGCATCCATTTCCATTCCATTTCCATCCCACTTCCATCCCGTTTCCACGCCCTCGGGCGATGACAGCCAGGGACCCCACTCCATCACACTGTTTCATAGCAAAGGTCACTTCCAAGCCGCTGTTTCCAGGTGCCCGTGATCAATGACTGTTCCCAGCTCATAATGGCACTATTGGATTTGGCACTGACTCAGAGGCCCTCGACAGCTGCTGTCCCTCCAGTGAGCCCCTGGGCACAATACAAGTCTGTATTCAAAGCTGACCAAGTCTCTTTGGTTTCCCTTAGGGGATTCTCACCTAATTCAAGCTGGAAGGCTTAGACTAGACGATAAGATCAAGAACTTCTCTGAACATCATCTATATTCACATCCTGCCCCAGGGCTGGACTCTTTGTACTTGTGCTCTGCTGAAGGGCACTGCTTCCCCTCTTCCATACGTAAAGCCTTGGCAGGCAGTGCAGCATCCGTATTCCACCCGGGGTTCACATAACCCCACGGACCAGGAATTCAAGGGCAAATAAAGGGATGCATCTTTTATGTCCTCACTGCCTATCAGGAGCCTGGTTGAAACTTCTTCTGTTACCACCTATTAAAAAAGAATTTGGCTTTATCTGCATCCAGCTCTGAGGCCCCCAGTACATGAAAAACCTGGCTGGAGCTGCTGGAATGAGTTCAGAGGACACCACAGAAATGCTTCAAGAGCTGAAGCCCCTCTGCTCTGGAGCCAGGCTGGGAGACCTGGGGGTGTTCAGCCTGGAGAGGAGAACGCTCCAGGGAGACCTGAGAGCCCCTTCCAGGGCCTAAAGGGGCTCCAAAAGAGACGGAGAGGGACTTTGGACAAGGGATGGAGGGACAGGACAAGAGAGAATGGCTTCCCACTGCCAGAGGGCAGGCTTAGATGGGATATTGGGAAGAAATCCTTCCCCATGAGGGTGCTAGGAGCATGCAAGGCGCTAAGAAACCAGGGAGTTGTTTTTTCCACAAAGTGAGGGGGAGGCGGGATCTTTCCCAGCAAGCTGAAGGTAAACAGCTAAGAGTGTTTTGATACAGCTCCTCCCAAACTTGTGGGCTTCAGGCAATTCCCATGAAATAATGCTGGAGAAGGTACATCCTGATATCTCCTCCAGTAGGTGGGCTTCCAGCATCCGTCAGTCCCAGCTGGAATGTTCTGCCCCATGACAGAGCACAGCATTTGCCCTCTTGATGCCCCCTTTTCCCCAACTCTAAGCCATGTTACCACGAGAGGGGTTGGAAGCCATGGGGTAATATTTTTGGAGCCTTTTCAGATCTGCTGACAAGAGGGAAATGCAGAGCACGTCTCTCCCCTGGTTAATCTCAGTGACTTGAATGCTTTGCTGAGCACAACAGAGCCCTGACGATTACAGTCCAGGGTAAAAATACATTTTCATCCATCACACAATGCCATAAGGTGGCAAACATCCAACATTTGGGACAGCTGGAAGGCTGGGAAGGACCCACGACTTGCTGCAGGACAAGGCAACTTCTTAATCCCTCGGTTTTACAAAACAGGATGTCAAAGGTGTAGAAAGTATGTCTGTTCTCAGAAGAGCTAGAGAACTTGGGGACACGGTTTAGTGCTGGCCTTGGCAGTGGAGTCAACGACCCTAGAGAGCTTTTCCAACCTTAACGATTCTGTGACTGCAATTAGTTAAATAAGGGGGACTGTGCCAAGACTGAAGCCTGGAGAAGAGAACCTTGACCAGGAGGGTTTGATTCACCCTCGTGCTGTGCAGGGCTTGAGCTCCTCACCCAGGACAGCAACATTTTCTTGGTGATCCTTATCAAAAAGGGTAAAATTGGGTGACTGTGACAGTGTCCTTCCACTCTTGCTTTGACTCTTTGTCCTTGTCACCTTGGCTGGTTGTTCTCTGTACCTTTCCCTCCAGGTAGGCCAAGAATCAAAATGTTGGTGAAAAACACATCAAACCATCTCATGATCCATATGGGTCCCTTCCAGCTCTGGATCTTCAATACAAAAACAATGATTTTTGGATCCTTTTGCCTTATAATGAAGACATGCTGGACTTTGAGCTCCCAGGGACACCAGGAGAGCCGTGTTGGCTATAAACCAAGCCACTGAAACTGGACACCCAGGAATCAGGCAGATTCTGGGAGATCAGCACTTAGTGCTGGCTTTGGGTGGATCAAACAGCGCTTTGCTTGGCAGGGAGCTAATGGAAGCTGGGAATATAATCTTTGTTTTTAACTGCATATAAGTGAGAACCCAATCTCCTCTACTGGCCTGTCAGACACAGACTGAGATGGATCTGAAAATCTTCCTGCTAGGGGGTGCTTTTTCATCTTAAGTAGCTTCTCTTGCCTGTCTGCTGAGTGATTAAAGGGCAGCTGTTGATTTATTACCCCTTCTGCTTGATACATGGGCGGTGGCTTATCCTGGGTACCAGCTCTTCTCAAATGCCACCTCCTTAACGGGGAGCATTGCTCTGCAATGTAATTACAGGGAACGTGACATTCCTGGATATTTTGCTTCCCCAGACCTTCAGATTTCCCACAAATAGCACCTTCACCTTCCCCTAAGGATCCCCAGCCATTTCCCCTCCTCCTGGAAGCTGTTGTTTTCTCCTCCTCATTTCTGGGGTGACGAGGTTAATGTTAAATACAGTGGGAAGGAAGTAGTTTGCTCCTGAAACTCTTGAAAGACCAAGGAATCTCCAAGCTGAGCCAGTCCTTCAGCAGCAAACAGAACCTCAGGTCCTGTGGATGAGGAAGAAAATGGTGGAGGCCACGGATGAAAACAGATTTTTGGTGAAAATGTATCAGCTTGGGAAACAACCCATCAGAAACAGGTCAAATTTTCTCCACCATCATGACCACTCTCATTTTTTTCACAGTATGTAAAAGGTGACTTGGAATGTATTGAACAATTCCATGAGGGTTTTTCTGCAATGCTAAAGAACCCTGAGGACTTAGAAACCTTTTTTTTTTTTCCCTAACAGGGAGGGCACAGATGAGTATTTTCTGATTTTTGTGCTTGAAGAATCTGAAGAATGCCTGTTCAACTCAACTATTTTTTTATTCCTAATTTAAAAAACATCAGAGAAATCAGGTTAAACATTACTTGCTTTCTGGCTTGATCATACTTTCAACAGCACATTATGTCCCAGCCCAGCCAAGAGCTACAGCCCTGCCACTCCTGGGATTGAGGATGGAATTTGAAGTGTGAGAATAACCAGGTAAGACAACATCAGAAAAAGAGCAGGAAAATCCTGCAGCTCTTTTTCTTTGCTTTGCAGTTCATTTTGCAGAAGGATTGTTCCAAGCCCCATCCAACCTGGCCTTGGACACTTCCAGGGATGGGGCAGCCACAGCTTCTCTGGGCAACCTGTGCCAGGGCCTCCCCACCCTCACAAGGAAGAATCTCTTCCCAATATCCCATCTAACCCTGCCCTCTGGCAGTGGGAAGCCATTCCCCCTTGGCCTGTCCCTCCATCCCTTGTCCCCAGTCCCTCTCCAGCTCTCCTGGAGCCCCTTTAGGCCCTGGAAGGGGCTCTCAGGTCTCCCTGGAGCCTTCTCTTCTCCAGGTGAACACCCCCAGCTCTCCCAGCACTTTGTGCTAGCCACGCTTGCAGCAGCCAAAAGGGACCCCATGGCATGTCAGTGGTGTTCAACTGCCCAGGTCAATGGTTTCTCAGTGAAACCTTTGATTAATGGATGCTCATGAGCCAAAGGATGATTTCAGTCATCCCGTATTTTAGGGGGAATGGAAGCCAGATGGACTAAAAGGGTCCTGAAACCAGAGTGGAGGCAGTAAATAGGATGATGCCAACAGCCTGCATGTGGAAGGGTTTGCCTGGCAACACTTGCAACATGCAGACAGACTGTTAGCCCTAAAGTGATGCAGGGAGCCCCCAAATCCATGTGTACAGCACAGGGAACAGGCAGAGGATATTATTTTCCATGAGGCGTTAAACTACAACTCCCTGACAGGAGGGTGGAGCCAGATGGGGGTTGGTCTCTTCTACCAGGTAACAAACAACACCACGACAGAAAATGGGCTCAGGTTGTACCAGATGAGGTTTTGAGGTTGGATATTAGGGAAAATTTATTCATAGGAAGGGTGGGCAGGATTGGAATAGGCTGCCCAGGGCAGTGGTGGAATTCCCATCCCTGGAGGGATTTAAAAGCCACGTGGATGCAGCACCTGGGGGCATGTTTGAGTGGTGGCCTTGGGAGAACAGTTGGATTTGATGATCTTTGAGGGCTTTTCCAACCTTAGCAATCCTGTGATTCTAGAAAATACTAGCTGTTGATTCTGTCGTACCCAGCTGTGTTTCAGAGCAAAGCCACTCACCACAGGGGCTGTGAATGCTCAGGCTGCAAAGTGGGGTCACCACCTTCGGCTAGAAACCAGCCCATTAGTGCTGCTGGATGTCTACACACCCTTGGATGGTGTTACCATCCCCAGCTGGGTTTTTCCTACACCTCTACCAGGACCCCTGCAGCACCTGTGGCTCCTTACAGCCCTAAAGAAGAGAAATTTCATCTAAATTAAATTCGAAGTTTGGATGGAGACAAGGCGCTGCTGATGTGCTGGGAAGATATGACCACCTGCACCCAAAGCCTGCAGTGCCAGCTGATGGCTCTCCCACTGCCACAGAAACTTGCACCAAAATTTCCAGTTTTCTTTCCTTTCCAGCAAAATTTCCACTTTTGCAGTGATAAAGCAGGGCAAAAACCCCCATTTCTCAAGTGTAGGAGGAGGAATGGGCAGCTTTTTCCATGGAGGGTAGTTCATGTGTCTAGGGAGGTGTGGGGTTGCTGGAGATGGGAAGGGGGCAGGGAGAAAGGTTTATTTTTCATGGATGTGGTCTGAGCTCCTCCCCTGGTTTATATGGCTGTAGTTTGTTCCTCTCTGGGTCCCTGTTTAGTTCAAAGCTACATCCAACCCACTTCCACATTTGTGCCGCCTAACATCATAAATCTAATTAAAATTTATATACTATAAAGTGCTAGTGTAGGGTTTACCTCGGCTCTTCAATTTATTTCATTTCTTTTACAGCTTTGGCTTTCCCTCACATATTTCATCCCACCTGCTGGTCAACATAACTCAGCAGCAGAGCAGGGGAATGTTTCCTTCCTTCTTTGATGCCCCTGAACAAGTTTTTGGAGGTCTGATACACTCTTGAACTAGTGAATTATTCAAGGTTTGCAATCTCATGGCTTTCTAGCATAAGAAACCCAGTCTCTAATCACATCTCCTGTTTTCCAAGATAATTTCTTCATTTCAGTATTTGCTTTTGATTACTTTTTCAGTCATGTGGATGGGCACTGCTCAATACAGAGTCCATGTCCGTGTGTCTCATAACTATAGGCAGTTAGAACTGAAAAACTGTGGATTGATCTGAAAATGTCCTGAGACATCCACAGATCAGCCTGACGTCGAGATTATTTTCAACTTCTTCCACTCTGAGATGATCCTGTCAGGAAGAGCCGCAGGTGCTTCATCCAGTGTTCCTGCAGAAACTCCTGGTCACAGCTCCTGTTCCTCTGCCCATCTGACATCACCACTGTCAGCACAGAAGCTGTCAAGCTGTTCTTATTTGGAGCACCAACATGAAAACTGCTCTGGGCTATGTCTGTATGGGCAAAGGTGGGACACTGAGAGCCTTGAAGAAGTTTGTTATGGAGCTGCTGACAGGATCAGTTGGCATCAGTTGTGGGTAAGAGCTGAGAGGTCACAAAAAGCCGTGTTGGTTGGCCTTGGGATATTGTTTTCTGTGGGTATTTCTGCCCACCAGCAACAGCAGTGCTTCTGTGTGTCTCTTGGAGAACCCCAGGGATGCTACTGCCCCTTCCCTGATGGTCCAGGGTTGTGCAAGAACCTTCTGGAAGACTCTACCACCACCCTAGGCAGCCTATTCCAATATCTAATCACCCTTTCTGGGAAGAAATTTCTCCTAATGGCCAACCTAAACCTTCCCTGGTTGCCTGGGAGAAGAGGCGGACCCCCACCTGGCTATCCCCTCCTGGCACAATATAGACAGTAATAGAACAAAAGATAATTTGAAGAAGCAGTCAATAAAATATTTCCAATATTGATATTCCCAGTTCTTCCTATAAAAATATACATGTCCATGTTAACAGACTTTAATTCTAAAGAACTTGAGTTCTGAGTCAAGGATGAGGTAGAGCAGCACTCAGCTCGAGTGTTGGCATGAGCAAAGCCATGTCCTGCCCCATTGCTCACGACAGAGGGAAACCTGGGAGAGAAATGGAGGCCTGACCACAGCAACCTGAGAGAATATATATTGGACATTGCAGCAGAGTGAGGAATTTTGTGTTTTGTGTTTATGGTGTGTGTGTGACAAAGGGAAAGGCACCCATGAGGATCTTGGATGCTGTTAGTTGACCTTCCTGCAGCTATTTTTTGCATCTCCTTCTGAAAATCAGTATTTCACAGCCTTGACTGAGCCAGCTAAATTTTGCTCCTTATCCAAACTGGCTGAAGAGGTGTCTTCAGGACTCCACGGAAGCAATTCCTGCCAGAGAAGTGTCTCAGGTCTCACAATTTTTGCAGTTTGTACACAAACCCACTGTGTGCATTCCAGACTCCGCATACTCCAGTCTGCAGGAGGAGTTAGAGATTTATTTTCTGCTCTCACACACGCTTGTTTCGTTTGATTTTTGCCGCACAAATGCCGGGCTCCTGCACTTGGGGAGATCCTTGTCCTCCTCTGCACAGCATGTGGAAGGCAGACGCACTGACTCCAACAGGACCGAGACCCCCGTGAAGATGGAGCGCGGGGATGCGGCTGCTACATTTGCTGCACAGCTGCTGGGGCTCCTCTGAGAGTCCCAGGGCACGGCTCCCGGACCTCCTGGCTCCCCGAGTCACACATTAAACCCGGCTCTGCCAAGCTGTGCCCAGCGCGGAGGGCACAGCCACGGACACAGACGTGCCCCAGTTTCGCCCCGTGCTGTCGCGACAGCCCCTGTCCCCACACCCAGCGCCCCGCAGCACAAGGACGAGGCCGATCTCCCCCGAGCCCCCCGGGCGTGGGCAGCAGGAGCAGGGCAGGGACCGTCCCCTTGTGCTGGGCACTGCTGAGGAGCACCTCAAGTGCTGTGTCCAGGTCTGGGCCCCTCAGTTCGGGAAAGATAGTGAGGGGCTGGAGCGTGTCCAGAGAGGGGACGGAGCTGGGGAAGGGGCTGGAGCACCAGGAGCAGCTGAGGGAGCTGGCGGGGCTCAGCCTGGAGAAAAGGAGGCTCAGGGCAGACCTTCTCGCTCTCTGCATCTCCCTGACAGGAGGGTAGGAGCTGGGGGGGGGGTCGGGCTCTGCTACCAGGGAACAAGGGACAGGACAAGGGGAAGACAGCCCAAGTTGTGCCAGGGGAGATTTATTTTGGCCATTATGAGGAATTCCTTCCCAGAAAGGGTGATTAGATATTGGAATGTGCTGCCCAGGGAGGTGGTGGAGTCAGCGTCCCTGGAGGCATGGAAGGAAAGACTGGGCATGACACTTGGTGCCATGGTCTGTTTGACATGGTGGTTGCAGAAGACACCCAGCCGGGGGGGAGTGTTGATCTGCTGGAAGACAGGAGAGCTCTGGACAGACTGGAGAGTTGGGCTGATTCCAATGGGATGAGGTTCAACCAGGCCAAGTGCCGGGTCCTGCACTTTGGCCACAACAAGCCCCGGCAGCCCCACGGGCTGGGCACAGAGGGGTTGGAGAGCAGCCAGGCAGGAAGGGACCTGGGAGTCTGGAGTGACAGGGAGCTGAACGTGAGCCAGAGTGTGCCCAGGTGGCCAAGAGGGCCA
>VZRE01004375.1:0-27670 GCA_013396775.1 Cephalopterus ornatus | reverse complement strand
GCCAGCAGGAGCAGGGAAGCGATTCTTCCTCTGTACTCAGTGCTGGTGATGCCACACCTGGAGTACTGTGTCCAGTTCTGGGCCCCTCAGCTCAGGTGCTGGAGCAGGTCCAGAGAAGAGCAACCAGGCTGGGGAAGGGACTTGAACACAAGTCCTATGAGGAGAGGCTGAGGGAGCTGGGGTTGTTCAGCCTGGAGAAGAGGAGGCTCAGGGGAGACCTCATCACTCTCTACAACTCCCTGACAGGAGGTTGTAGCCTGGTGGGGTTCAGTCTCTTCTCCCAGGCAACCAGCAGTTGAAGCCTTCTGTATTTGAAAAGATGATTTTTTTATAGCTCAAACATTCCCTAATTAAAAGTTATCTGGTGGCATATCTGATTCTAAGAGGGGGGAGAAAATGCTGCAGAAGCCTGAATTCTAATCAAACAACTTGTGCATTTCAGCAGGAAATTAATTTCACTCTGTAGCTTGGAAAATTTAAACTTCCTGGCCTACAGAGCTGTTAAGCCCATGTTGGAAGCCCACAGTTTGACCTTTGGTATAGTCCTATGTAGTTATTAGGGATGTAAATCTTGTTAGAAAAAGCCTCATTAGGCGGTTAGTTGTAATAGGTGGCTCCCTTCTAGGGGTAACAGAGGGCTGATATGCAGACCAGATCCAACTCACAGGGAAGTCTGCTGTCTCCCAGGGGCTCGGGTAAGGGACATTACTGGAAAAGTCTCCAGTCTAATAAGGCCCTCTGATTACTGTCCATTATTGGTTGTTCAAATTGGCAGTAATGAAATAAAAAAGAGGAACCTGAGGGCAATCAAAAGAGACTTCAGGGCCCTGGGACAGGGGAAAGGATCAAGAGCACGGGTAGTGATTTCCTCAATCCTTCCAGTGACAAGGAATAACACTGATAGGAATAGGTCAACGAGTGGCTCCGAGGTTGGTGTAATCAGAAAAATTTTGGGACGATCTACTCAACACCTGGTCTACTGACACCTGATGGGATGCACCTTCCTCAGAAAGAAAAACAGAGTTCTAGTGCAGGAGCTGATGGAGCCTGTTGGCAGAGCTTTAAACTAGCTTGGAAGGGGGAAGGGGAAAATACTGGGCTCACCAGTGAGGAGTGATGGGATGGTGTGCCAAAACTTGAGGAAAGCAGCTCTAATAGGATCCCTCCATCTGCTTCACAAGGCTACAATGTACCACACCTGAAAAGTTTCTACACCAGTGAAGCTCTGGCCCAATCCCAGAGACTTGGTATCACTGACATAAAGGAAGCCTGGTGTGATGAGTGCTGTGACTGAAGTGCCCTACTGGATGGTTCCAGGATCTTCAGAAGGGACAGGCAGGGCAGAAGAGGCAGAGGGGTGGCACAGTTGAGAGCCTGAGAGTAAGAATGAACGGTCAAACAAATGATGCAAATGTCATTGCAGGAGTCTACTACAGACCTCCCAGCCAGGACAATGATGCCGATGAATTATTCTTTGAGGAACTAAGGGACACTTCCAAGTCAACTGCCCCTGTCCTTATGGGGGACTTCAGCTTGCCAGAAATTAACTGGGAGCATCACACAGCTGGACAACCCAGGCCAGAAGATGACTAGAAAACTTGGACGATAACTTTATGGAACAGGTAGGTCCTGAGGGAGCCGACTAGGAAAGATGCCCTCCTTGATCTGCTGCTTGTCCACAGAGTAGATCTTGTGTGTGGAGATTGGTGTCCCCTTGGCCACAGCAACCATGAAGTGATCGAGCTTAAAATATCCACTGACAGGAGGAAAAGTGCCAGCAAATCTCAGCTCTGGACATGAGGAGAGCAGACTTCAGGCTGCTCAGGGAATTAGTAAGGTGCCCTGGGAAAATGTTTTTGCAGGTGCTGGGGTCCATTAGTGCTGGTCACTTTTCCCATTTGTTGGAGCACCAATTCCCAAGCATAGGAAGTGAAGCAGGCAAGGCAGAAGGCCGGCTTGGCTGAGCAGGGATCTTCTCTTGGAACAAGGCAAAAGTTGAAAGTCTATGCCCAGTGGAAGCAAGGTCAAGTGACATGGGAAGAATTCAGAGATGCTGCTTGCTGTTGTAGGGAGAAAAATCATGTGGCCAAAGCTCAGCTGGGGTTGAAGCTGCCAGAAATGTGAGGAACAATAAAAAGTGTTTTTTTCAATACATTAATGGCAANTTTCAATACATTAATGGCAATAGGCAGTATAGAAATATCATCAGCCCGTTACAGGATGGGGATGGTCACCTCACAAACAGGGACAGAGACAAGGTGGAGGTGTTTAACACTTTCTTTGTCTCTGTCTTCAACGCAGATGATGGACCACGGGGTCTCAGTGCCCTGAGTGGGAAGATCATGACTGCCAGAATGATCAATGCCTACTCAACCCTGAAATTATGTGGCATCTGCTGCTCCAGCTAGATCCCTGCAAATCTACAAGGCCTGATGGGATTCATCCCAGGATCCTCAAAAGAACTGGCTTATGTCATTGCAAAACCTCTCTTGATGATTTTTGAGTAGTCTTGGGAATCTGGAGAGGTCCCAGCTCACTGGAAGCTGGCAAATGTTGTCCCAGTTTTCAAGCAGGGCAAGAATCAGGACCCCAGAAACTACAGGTTTACCAGAAACTACTAGAAGATTATTCTCGGAGGTATTGAAAAACATCTGAAAGACAATGCTGTCACTGCTCACAGACAGCACAGCTAGTGGGGCTTCACAGGACTCCATCTTAGGTGCTCTTCAGCATCTTCATAAATAACTTGGACACAGGCATGTTTGCAAATGACACAAAACTGGGAGGCCTGGCAGACAGATCTTGAAAAATCAGAGGAATTGGGCAATCACCAACCACATGAAGTTCCATGAGAGGAAGTACCAGATTCTGCATCTGAGATGAGGCAGCCCTGGATGTTCAAACAGACTGCAGAATGAGATGCTCAAAAGCAGTGCCACTGAAAGGGCCCTGGGGGTCCTCGTCGATGGCAAGTTGAATGTGAGTCAGCAGTGTCCTGGCAGCCAGGAGGGCCAACCCTGTCCTGGGGGGCATCAGGCAAAGCATTGCCAGCTGGTTGAAGGAGGGGATTGTCCTGCTCTGCTCTGACCTGGGGCGGCCTCAGCTGGAATATAGTGTGCAGTCTGGGGCACCACAATGTAAGAAAGATATGAAGCTGTTAGAGAGTGTCCAAAGGAGGGCCAAGAAGATGAAGGGCCTTGAGGGGAAGCCGTGTGAGGAGTGGCTGAGGTCACTTGGTCTGTTCAGCTGGAGAAGAGGAGACTGAGGGGAAACCTCATTGCAGTTACAACTTCCTTGTGAGGGGAAGAGGAAAGGCAGGCACTGATCTCTGCTCTGGGGTGACCAGTGACAGAACCTGAGGGAACGGCCTGAAGTTGTGCCAGGGGAGATTTAGGTTCTTCACCCAGAAAGTGGTTGGAAACAAGCTCTCCAGTTAAAGGTCACAGCACCAAGCCTGACGGAGTTCAAGAGGTGTTTGGATGACACCCTCAGACACATGGTGTGACTCTTGCAGATGGTCCTGTGCAGGAGCAAGAGATGGACTTAATGATTCTTGTGCATCCCTTCCAACTCAGCATGTTCTGTGAAAAACTCACAGTTGTTAGAAGGAGCATGACTGAACTGCTCAAACTACATCACCCACCAAGCAACATCTCAGAGATGCCCAAAGGACAGGAAAGATCCAATGGTCTGGAAGACGCTCTCACATCAGTCTCATCCCACCTCCAGAAAGGGAGGATAGCATGATTCCTGAGGAATTCCTGAGTCACTGAGGACCTTGGGGATGCCTGGGACCAAGCTCTCATGGCCACAGCCACCATGTTCAGCACTCTGCTGTTCCTGAATGCTGAGCTCCACTCCTGTCTACAAAGAAGTAGAGATAACTGGTTTTCTCCAACTTTGTACTGGTTTTTTTGCATACAATACCTTCACCAACCTAAATTCCACAAAAAGCAAAGTATGCCCCTTTGACTATAAAAATCAAACCAAGTCATGACGGCTACTAGGTGAAACAATCTAGCTTCTTTGCCTCAACTTGGAAAGGATATTAAATCTCTAGGAGCTCTGTGTTCCAGTGTAAGATGAGCTGCAAAGTCATCTGTTACGTGATTTGGATCCCCTCCAGGTAATGCTGCACATATTGGACAAATCTGAAATGACAAAGCAAGAAAAAAACTCCAACTTTATATAGTTTACAAAATAGAACTTATATCATTGAGTCAAACATCTTATGCTTTAAAATCACATTCTAGGTATTCACAAACACCTGAATATCAACATATTCAAACAAACTCAGAAAATGTATTGAATTGCAGATATTAATTTAGCCATCTTTTACTTCATGATTTTCAGAATACTATGAAAACCAGAGTTAGAATTCACAAATTCGATTTTCAATGTCTTGAAAAATAGTATTTTTATGCCAATTCTGTCACAGACTGAAGTCTAGTTACACAGGAATGCTATTTGCCTGCTTGACACTCATCCCAGCAGAGGCATCAGTGAAACTGCCCAGAAGTATTTGCTAAGTATCAAATTGAGGCCATCCCACCCAGAAATGGTTGGATGGTTTTGTCTGTTTCATTTTTAAACCAAAGTACACGTTAACTAGGCAGACAAACACTACTATTACAATTGCCATAATTACAAATTCTTTTTGAATGACTCCACAAACAGCCTGAAAAGCATATTCCATTTTATTTTACGGTAGCTGGGATGGAACATAAACCTCTTGCTCGTAGTGCTCTTCATGCGTATACCCAAGCTGTTGACAGCAGATCTCAAAGACCAAGGGCATTAAGGACACCTACATAATAGTGCACACATCTGTCTTACTCTCATGGAGGTGAGAACAAAGTCTTGAAGTAAAATCTTAGCTGTAAAATCTGACTGTAGAATCTTAGCTGCTTTCAACAGCAACTGCTGCATTTAATGCCACTTTAATTTTAGTAGCTGGTTCTGAGCAGAAAACCAGGCATTTTAAAAGCTTTTTGCTACAACCCCTCCCTCCTTATTTTCCATGTTTATCATTTCTCTTCACAGATTTTTCACCACTACAGAAGCAAACATGTGGACACACTACAGGGAACAACTTATCACAGCATAATATAATAAATCCTCAACCAAGACAACATATCGCAAAGCTATCCTGCAGGGATATAGGAATGGATGTGTATTGGGCAGATGGTTCTAAAGTCCATAAACTTCATTACAGCTGCCTAATCTTGAAGAATGCGTTTCATACCAAGAGAATGCAACACCTTCAAAGCAATCTTTTTTTCATTTAAGCTTCTCTGAGGAAGCAGAAACCCAACACATGAAAAACAACACACTCCTGAAAGCAGCAAAGCAAAAGAAAGTTCTCAGCTAATGGGACAAAGGCATTACAAACCGCACATATTTGCCCGAAGAGACTCAGTCCTTAGAAAAACATCAGCTAAGAAAAAGTTATAAAGGAACAAGAAGGAAGGAAGGAACCAAAGTATCCCAACCCTAATTCTAAACATCAAGAACTCTGACCAGGAAAATTTACTCAAGAACTGTTACACACAAATAACAATTTAGTTAAGTGCTGACAAGAGTCCCAACAAAGACTGCTGCATCACTGATTAAGCGTGACACAACTAAGAATCACTGTTAACTAGAACATGCATGAACAAATGCTTCAGTCAGAGGTTGCTCTTGAATTTATGAGCATTTGTATTAAGAAATCACCATGCTACCCTGAATGATGACTCCAAAGTCCTAAGTCAATTACACTCACAGAATACCTGCCAGTTTTCAGAACTGTGCTTATAATACCACTACTTGCCTATGCAAGGCGACCACTTTAAGTGAGAGCATTTCTGTAACCTCAACAAGAGTTACTGTGATCCTCAAGAATGAGTTAGGGACCATTCAGACTGTCTCAGATTGTCCATTTCATTACTGCAAGAAAAGCTCTCCTCAATTTTATCGAAGTATCAACAACCTAGTCCTTGCAGTTAATGTACAAATAGCCTAGTTACTGCCTTGCTGAAGGTGAGAAAGCTGATGCAGTGCAATGTAACAGTAAGAAAATCCACACCTCTGTTCTGAAACGAGACTCAAACACCACATTTGATGAAGTCTCCTAAAATTTTTGTATTTACAATGCTAGCAGACTTAAGCTGTATCTGATTTGAAACGGTCTAACTAACCTGAAATCCAACACCAACAAAAAGACAAGGGTAACATTATAGTGGTTGCTTACTATAGGCCACTTAACCAGGAAGCTAACTAGGCCCCCTAGAGACATTCAGCAGCTGCCTCACACTTGCAGAACCTGGTCCTCATGGGGGTCTTCAACCACCCCAGTATCTGTATTGGAAGGACAACACAGCACAGCTGCAATCCAGGAGGTTTCTGGACTGCTCTCGTGGTAACTTCCTCTTCCAAGTGACAGAGAAGCCAGCGACTAGAAGTGCTGGACTTCATACTCACCAACAAGAAGGGCTAATTCAGGATGTGAAAGTCATAGGCAGCCTTGGCTGCAGCGACCTTGGTGCAGCTTGAAATTTTGAGGGCAGGGAGGAAGATGAAAAAAAAAAAAAAATCACAAACCTGGACCTCAGCAAAGCATACTTGGGCCTCTTAAAATGTCTGCTTGGAGGAGTCCCATGGGATAAAACTCTGGAGAGTAGAGGGGCCTGAAGAAAGCTTGATAATATTCTAGGATCATCTCTTCCAAGCTCAAGAGTTCATCCCAATGAATATGAAGTCAGGTAAAAGGGCCAGAAGGCCTACATGGATGATCAAGACACTCTGGGCCAAACAGAGAACATATAGAGGTTATTCTCCTAGGATGACCTTGGAGGAATACATAAACATTATCTAAGCATCACAGGGCAACGTAAGAAAAGCTAAAGTCCAAATCAAATTGAATCTGGCAAGCAATGTCTAAGGCAACAAAGTCTTCTAGAAGTGCATAGGAAACAAAAGTACAACTAGGGGAAACGTGGGCCCATTGCTCAAAAGATGAGGGGGGTGATTTACACAGGAGCTCCAGGCCCCAGAGACCTGGGCGAAGCCTGGAGCAGTGAAGACATTCCTCTGCTGGAAGTGGATTAAATTGCAGAATACTTAAGTGAACTGGACATACACTTAAGTCCACAGGCTGTGATGCAATGCACCAACAAGTGCTTAGGGAGCTGGCAGATGCTATTGAGAGGGTAATCTCAAAAATCTTTGAACAATCATGGTGACCGTGAGGGGTGCCTGAGGACTGGAGTAAATCAAGTGTCACTCCTATCTTAAAGAAGGGAAAGTAAGAGGATCTGGGGAACTACAGGCTGGTCAGCTTGTCTTGATCCTGGGGAGGTGATGGAGACCATTTCCAGGCACATTAAAGACATGAAAATCATCAAGAACAGTCAGCATGGCTTCACAGAGGGGAAGGCATGCTTGACCAACTTCATAAACATTCTATGATGAAGTGTCTGACCTGGTAGGTGACTGAAGAGCAGCGGTAGTGTCCACCTGGACTTCAAGTAAGACATCTGACACTGTCTCTCACAGGATCCTCAAAGACAAGTTGTTGATACACAGGCTGAATAAGCAGACAGTGAGGTGGAGTGAAAACTGTCTCAATGGCTGGGTTCAGAGGGTGGTGATCAGTGGGAATTATTGTTGACAACACAAAACTGGGAGGAATGGCTGATACGCCGAGAGCTGTGCTGCCGTTTAGAGGGACCTCAAAAAACTGAAGAAATGGGCCAATGGGAACCTCATGAAGGGGGAAGTACAAGTCCTGCACCTGGGTAGGAACAACCCCAGAAACCAGCACACACTGGAGGCCAGTCATCTGGAACACAGTTCTACAGCAAAGGACGTGGGGGTCCTGGAGGACCACGAGCCAGCAGTGGAAAGTGCTCTTGTGGAAAGAAAGCTAGTGGTGACCTGGGCTGCACCAGAAAGAGTGTTGCCACCAGGTTGAGTGTGGTGATCTTTTGCCTTCATCCAGCACAGGTGAGGCTACACCTGGGGTACTGTGCCCACTTCTCAGCTCCACATATGTAAGAGACATGTACACACTGAAGAGAGTTCAGCAAAAGGCTACAAGGATGATTTCAGGAATGGAGCATCTCTACCATGAGAAAAAGCTGAGAAAGATGGGACTGTTCAGCCTGGAGAAGGGCAGGCTCAAGGGGAGATCTTACAAATGTATATGAATACCTGAAGGGTGGTTGAAAGGGCAAGGAAGCCAGGTAGTGACAGGACCAGAGAAAGTGGGCACAAATTCAAACACAGGAGGTTCCTTGTGAACATCAGGAAACACCTTTTCATTGTGATGGTCACTGAGCATTGGTGGAAGTTGCCTAGAGAGGCTGTGGAGTCACTGTCCTCAATTTATTAAAAACTGTCTGAACATGGTCCTGGACAACCACCTGCAGGTGGCCCTGCTCAAGTGACCTCCAGAGGTCCCTTTCAACCTCAGTCAGTCTGTGACTTCTGCCCACAGAGACCTAACATTGCTGTACATACCTGAGAAAAATCAGCAGAAAGTAAATTTCTTACCTGCACCACTCTGAATATAAAAATGGCAAAATTTAATTGAGCAAAAATTGTTTGGCTTTACTCTTTGAAAAATTGGGGGGAGGAGGGGCTGGGGCTGTAAGTAACTACCCCTGTAAACTTCCCTAAAGATCTAAAAATACCTAATATATAACACATCTTTGGATAGACAGAGATACTACAATGATTACAAGCTCACCACCTAAACACAAACAATTGTTTGAAAACCTACAACCACAAACCTTTAGAACTCATAATATTTTCCTCTTTAGCAATCTTCTAGCCTTTCACTGTTTCAGTAAGGCTACAGCACCCAAGCAGTTTGATGTGCATGCACACTAAACATTTACCACAAAAGCTAGATTCAAAACTTAGCACAAACATAGACAGTTGTATTCAACGATTAAAACACTGTCCTTTATCAGTGTTTGGAACAAATATATAGCAGTGTTGCAGACTGATACACAAAAAGTGGGGGAGATTTTTTACAAATATAATTCTTTCAGGATTCAATGGACTTCCAGGTGTCTAAAATCACAAATTTAGGCTTTAGTTATTAGTTAGGAACTAGTGCTGAGTTCTAGAAGTCACAGATTTTTTTGAAAAACAAGGCCTGTCAAATCTAAAAACCTAGGATCTAATGAACATTTCTGTGTCAGGAACATATCACTGACATCAAGTGGTGCAAATAAGAATTGCAATACTAAGCCACTAAACCAAACAAAGTCATCCAAATGTGGAACTTTGAATGCTTGATGCCATGACAAAGATCAGGACACCTTTGAGTCTCAAAAAATTTCATATCACCCCTTCACCCAAGTTTCATAATACGTTTGGAGAGAAATCATTCATTTTCTTTCACAGAATTCCTTGAAAGTTAAGAAAAGTACAAGATTAGAATAGAGAACCTACTTATAACTAATTTCTTCATAATGCATCGCTTTTTTCCTAGGAATCTCCGGCAAAACAGTTCACCAGAGAACAACACCCTGCACGTCATTCTGCTCAAACAGTTTCTCCTATTCCCAAGATCAATCAAGATAGCAGGAACTAACACCTCTGATTGAAGTATTTCTGTTGACACTTGTTTAAGACGCGCATTTTTAACACATGAAGTGTCCTAATGGTTAGGCAGGGGGGAAAACCTCCCACTTTGACAATAACAGTTTTAAAAGAATGGTAAAATCCCACTTCATAAAAATACCAGGTCTATTAAAATAGTTACTTGAAAAACACACCAAACTCTTTGCACGTCTTCCTCTCTCTCACAATTACAAAAGACTGGCACAGATATAAGCTTACAGGACAATTACACACTGGTTGTGAAAAGGGAGGCACAACTCAACAGAATAACCATGAGAACTTTCAAAATTACGTCTTACAGAATAATAATCTCCTAAACGTGGCAGCCATTCTATCAGGACAACAAAACAAAAACCATAAAAGAAGCATGTAAGCTCACTACATTGTGGTACCCATAAATTACAGAATTCTGATGTCACTGTCAAGTGTAGCTACATCTTCTGACAAAACATTTAAATGAATACATGCCTCAAGACAGAAGAAGAACAGAAGGATAATAAATTTTCAGAAAAGATACTATTTTAAATATATTTCCATCACAAAAACAAGACTGAAGTTTCTTACCACTTCTGTTGATGTTTCTGCATGCTCAGAAGTAACATGTTCTTGAAGAGATGTTTCCGTATAACCCATTTTCCCACAATAAGGACAAGTGAAAGACTGTGGCTGCTCTACAGAGAAAGCTTCTCCACCATAGTACAAATCTGAAACAGAAAGCATTTAAACAGGGTTACTTCAAGGCAGTATCCTTGTTTATTTTGATCGCATCAAACTCTCTTTATAAACATACTTCGTTGTAATCACCACCAAGTTAACCTGGCATTTCATTGAAATGGCTGTATTCAAGAAGTGTTCGGGTACTGATGACAAAGTCAGAGACTACATTCCATTGTCATTAGTACACATAACATAGTTTTATGGTATTCACTACGAACAAGGACTTCTATCGCGATGCTGCCAATATGGCGAAACCTTCACTTCTCCACCACCACTCTTATCCCATGTACTGGGTCAACCATGGTATTTTTCAGTCATAACATGAGATTTCAAAAGCTGAACTCTCGGCAATAGCTCAAATTTAGGCTAAAATTTAGAAGTTCTCAGTGATACCATATGTCAGTATTTATGCCACAGCTGAACCACTGCTTTGCAGTAAGTAGTTCTGGAAATATCTCAAATACATAACATAAAAGTTTGACAGTGAAAAAGGAATCTGATTATCTGTTACACACTGGTTTCAACTTTTAGGTGTGCTGAATGTGAGCACTTCTGTACTACTGATGAAAAGCAGGTACTTTTAAGTTGCTAACGTAGAAGTTCACCAAACATAACGTGAAAATTTATCAAACCATGCAATAAGATAATGCTTTCCTCTCTCATCCTCTCTGGTATTATATGTTCTACAAGAAACACAACTAAGCTTCACATTCACATAAAAAAAACAAAGTATGTGGTTTTCTCCAGCAACCAATTCAAAATCTTTCCACTGACATTTTTTTCCTAGGACTCACTGATAAGAAACAGAAAAATACTTTCATAAAGTTATGGATCTCCTGGTATAAAATAAAAATTGGACATGTTTGAACACATACTACAACTCATGTTCTGCACCACCTGTCCTTGCCTAATGCCCTGTAAATCCATGGGAAGAACCAGTGAAGCTAGTAAGAGAAAAGCCTACCTTCCCATACTTGCAGGAGAGGTTGCTGGCCAACACTTAAATGTACCGTATTCAACCGAAGATGACAAGACTACCAGACTGGAAAAAAAACTTAAAACCCCTTAAATCTGCTTGTTTCATTTCTAAATCAATCAGCTTTAGAGTGTGTTCTGAATGTTCAAAAACAGGAACAACAACAGCATATTCCTTCTTTTTGCACTATCTATTGATCTTATCCATTACTCACAGTAAGCATATGTTTATCTTTAGACTTGAGTAGATTATCTAAAATTACAACACACATTTTACAAGTGGTGACTAGTCTTGCTTCAGAGTCCTCCATTCTCCTCTTATTTACACGATATGCAATAGAGACTGATGCAAAAATTAAGGTGATCCAAGATTGAGGTGTTATGGAGACTGTTTCAGACAATGTATGAACATAATTCACAAGACTTCAAGATGTTGGAACTCCTAACCAGCGTCAGTACATCTCTGACTAAGCAGTACTCCTCTGGAAGGTTCTCCAAGAATCACCCCTTCTGATGTACCCAAAAACCTGAGTGTGGGTAAAAAAATTACCAATGCCGCAGCATAATCAAACACAAAGAATTCACATATGTCATGGTTTCAAATGCAGAGAGTATGAACAAGGTTTACGTGGGACAAAGTCCTAAGCAGTCGTTAAAATGGTCTCTAAATGGATCAGTCATATGGATTCTGGAGCAGATAATCTTTCAGAAAAATGTACCTGTAAAGCAAGGGAGTCAAATGACGGTTGTTTTTTAAACAGCTAACTGTGAAATGCTTTAGTGAAGATGGATGAAAATCCTCCTTGCAGTTATATAATGACAAATTATAATTAAGGCAGGCCACAACCCAAGTTGTTACGGTATACAGAAAAAAAGAAAGCTTTAAATGCATTTTTATTTCTACAGTGTCACTGTACAGAGTAAATGCAAACTTCTGTTTTCTCTTTTTCCAGTGTCCCAAAGATATACAAGAGTTGGAACTTAAATAAGGATACTGGGAACAAAGTAAGTAAGATAGCCAAACTTTTGAGTTGAATAGTTTAAAAAATTCCAAATTTAACTGTATGTAGTCTGCAAACACTGTATTGTTCCCTGAAACTCAATAACCGAACGAGAATTTCTGCAAAAAAAATTCTACATGCCTTTGGGAACACAAAAACACCAGTCAGTCACAAACACATCCAAAGCTAACGACAGTTTGTTTAGCTGACCCTCTGATGATGCTTAAATACCTACTTACTGATTGGAAAACTGAAAATCTCCATCACTGCAAACAGACACACACAAGAACACCAAGTCAAATTTTCCTCTAAGGACCCTTTCTAGCTGAGCAGTCTAACCTCAGGGAATTTTCTGAGTCCTGGTATTTCATCTACTGATACAGATAAAACATGAAGATTAAGACTCAAAGGAGCAAATCATCTTATTGTTTAAAGACTTTGCACAGAAAAGCAACTTTTTACTTTACTACCTAAAAACAAACAAACAAACAAAAATCCCTTAAAATGATCAGTGGTCTAAAACCCTCTACCTATAAAACTCTCTGAATTGAATGCATGTAACTGTTTTAAAGTAAGGCAGCAGTACCAACTCCAACCTCGCTGGAGCTGAGCCAAGGGCCCAGGGCCACAACCCATCTGAAGAGAGCTGTAAATAGATGAGCAGGCACATAAGCACATGAAAGTATCTTTTCCTTAGATACACTGTTATTGGCTCAATCCAGATGTCAAGAAGTCCAGGAGTACACACTGTTCTGTCACTGAGGGGGGAAGGTTTGACGAGCACTGTCAAATCCTGTGCTGGTCCTTGTTTTTAGAGAACGCGGAAAAAAACATTTATTCAACAGAAAAAAACAAAAATGTGAGTTCTTTCAAGTCTCGCGACTATACCTTCGCGTGTTCTCCCAACTATACCTTATTCCACTTCTTTCTTGTAATACACATCAAACATAAAGGCAAAAGCCAAATAAATATGCCTTCATCTGGAAACAAAATACTAAGAAATGCACCCGCAGAAGTTAAAACAGTCACTGGCAAATCTGAATATTTTTCCTTTGAAAGTTTATACTTCCCTTCTTTCCCCCCCACCAACTTAAATCTCTCTTCATCTCTTACAATCCAAATTCATCCCTTTTCTAATCTGAAATATAGATCACCAGGTAAGTTTTCCTTTAAAGTAAAATCTAAATTAAAAAAAAAAACGAGGTTGGTAATTAGGTGATATCATGAATGTTTTTAGTGCTGAAGGTATTAAATGGCTATTTCCCCATCCGTTTTGTTTTTACAAGTACATAGAAAAATCCTAAAACAAGATCAATCATGTTCTTGACTACGAAGAGTTCCTTTGCTAATGAAGATCCTAACAACTAGAGGTCATATGGGAAAAAATGAAAACACCATGCCTCCATGGCTGCAGAAGTGAGGCAACCTACAACTGCATTACTGTTTTCATTTGCAAATCTATCAGTGTTGGAATGCAATGTGCCGGTGACCAAAGGATTATGCCTTCTGGCCACAAAGAAACCCTTCAGACATTAAATTTTGGTCCTTTCCAAAGACAGGAGTCTGTGACTCTTCCAACTCCTGTGGACCTCTAAAGCCCTCTGTTCACAGCTAGGAAGATGAGGTTACTTGGCAAAAAGAAAACTAGACTCAATCACAACCCTCCAGGAGAAGATCTGTTACCCATATTGCTTATCAGTTAAGGGAAAAATACAAAGAAGTAGAAGGATCAGAATACTTTTTGACAAGGACCCAACAATAGTTTATGAATTGAGATTTCAAGCACCACAGTGTTTAGACATTATACCTTTTCCTGGGAGAGGAAAAAACCAACCAAGAAATAACCCAAATTTAATCTGAAAATTCAACCAAAATTATAAGCAGTTTTGCTTTTTTATCCCTCTGCATTTACAAAAGTTACATGCATATTTAATATTTAACTCTTAACTAGCACGTTCTCAAAATTGGCAGGAGGTCAGTAATGAAACAAAAGTACTGAAGGATTCCTTAGATAAAAATCTGTCTTTCAAAGAGACGTCTGCTTCAGGACTACATTTATAACATCCTCTCGTTTCTGTTAAGACAAAATTCTTCACAAGGGTACACAGCCAAAAGGAATTTTAGTTTCACTTCTCTTTATATGAGTAATGCAATTTCAATGTGATATATATGTATAGATAAAAATACTGGTATTATACAAGTTGTAGTGTATTTATTCAAATTTTTTTTTTCAGTGTCTGAAGAGACTAAATGGTGGCAACATACCACACTTAACAAAACGAAGTCTATGTATTCCTGTATCACTGATGAAACAGCCATACTATTCTGAACAGTATCACCCTCAAAGCTGCTCCAGAGTCCCCTTCCAAACAAACTATGATGCTATGACTTTGCAATATACACATTTAGCAAACAGATTTTATTCTAGTGGGTGAAAAAAACCCCCCACACCTAAATTACAAAAGCATCAAACTGAATTCTGGTAAATCCAGTCAGGTCCCACACCAAACATTATCAAGGTACCCTTTATTTAATCAGCTCCCTCTGCCTAAGAATCAGGAACAAAAGGTGGCACAATCTTCTGTCACACAAGCACCTGCGCTGACAAGTGAAGGTACTTCTGAACTAAGGTAGGTTTGGGACTTTGACGAAAGCAACACAGTATGATTTTGGCAGAGGATTCCACTAACAATTTGTATTACTTTCTCTGTCAGTATAACTGCTTTAAAATGACGCAGTAATGTGCAAGCCGCATGCTTAGACCCTAAAACATTCTAACAGCTTAGAACCCTTTTTTAGGAAAAAGAAAACTAGGAAATTTGCTCTGAACTTCTCCATTGTCCTGACAAATTGTTCTACAAAGAGCACAACAGTACAATGACTGCTTGGTTAGCACATTCCTGTTCTTTACACAAGCCTATTGCAATTCTACTCTCTGACCCCTCTGAAATAAACTAATTGGATTTGTACTTTAAAGGCCACTTGTCATTACATGTGAGACTTCACATTTTATTTTAAGCTCTGTCCCTGTTACAGCAGAGTATTACTCTTGTGCTGGTTGAAGCATTTTTTCCAGTAAGTCTTGCAGGGGTTCAGGAACAACAGCACTGGCGTTGTTCTGGATCTCATCTTGCTTCAGAATTAATACTGGGTCATACACTGACTCCTGAAAGACAAATATGGCAACCAGACAGTACAAGAGCAAAGAGGCACAGCCAGAAGACAGTGGGGCTTTTTACTTGTTTTCAGTGTTCTCCTGTATGGGCTCCTTTATTAGTCCCAGTCTCAGGGTGAAAAAATAAACCAAAACGTGTCAAGCTGACAACAAAAGCTCTGTCAGAGCACCTGCAGAAGTCCATCTCCTTGCAGTATATTCTGCAACGTTATTACAGTACCTAGAAACCCTAAAAACTGATCATAATTTTCACAGAGGTAAACAATATGTGAACTTTCTCTATGCTGAAAGGATCATCCATGCGGTTAGCTGTCCACCACAAACCTGAACCTGGTCACAGCCTCAGGCAGACTACTCACATGAACTCCACAGGTATCTGCATATAGAGAGTGATGGTCAGAACGGTGGTGGGAATTAACGGTGGTGGGAATTAACAGTGCAGGATCCTTTTCATCAGTTGCAGGTGGACTTTGGGCAAATGACTCGCTGATCCCCAAGTTCACTTTTAGAGTCAGAAAAACGACACTGATATCCCTCTGAAGTGCTTACACCAGTTTTGCAATGGAAGGATTCCCCCCCACTCTGCTTCCTTCTCCCCGATGAAATACTCATCTTTCACTAGCTGTCCAATTTCCTCCGCACCATCAGCAAAAACTGTAAGTTTACTGCTATTGTAACAGTTTTTATACCTTTGAAAAGAACCTGCCTACAGACAACTATATTGAAGTTTGTCAATGGCCAGGTAAACCACAGTTTGCACACCTACCTACACTTCACAGCCTTCCAGTTTGTGTTTCTAATGACATTTTCCTTACTTAGGAAAACTCCCTACTCACACTGTCATACATTAGGAAACACCCTCCTTTCATCTGACTTCCCATGTCACGAAGAAGTGACTGAAGACTTCATTACTTCTATGCCTGTGCTGGTTTTGGTTGGGGTAGAGTTAACTTTTCCACAGTGTCTAGTGCAGGGCTGTGGTTTGGGTTTGTGCTGAACACAGGGTTGATAATACAGAGATGTTTCTGTTATTGCTGAGCAGGGCATACACAAAGCCAAGGCCTTTTCTGCTTTTCATACTGCCATGCTGGGGAGGAAATTGGAGGTGCACGGGAGGCTGGGAGGAGACAAAGCTGGGACAGGTGACCCAAACTGGAATATCCAGACCATATGACATGATGCTCAGTATATAAAGTGGGGAGAAGGAGGAAGGGAGGGACATTTGGAGTGATGGTGTTTGCCTTCCCCAGTAACTGTTACATGAGATGGGGCCCCGCTCTCCTGGAGATGGCTGAACACCTGCCTGCCCACGGGAAGCAGTGAATTAATTCCTTGTTTTGCTTTGCTTGTGTGTGTGGCCCTAGCTTTCCCTATCAAACTGTCTTTATCTCAACCCATTAGTTTGCTGGCTTTTTCCTTCTGATTCTCTCCCTGATCCCTCTGGTGGAATGAGTGAGCAGCTGTGTGGGGCTTGGCTGCTGGCTGGGCTTAAACCACAACAATGCCATTTAGATTTATGTTGCCAATTTACCCTTGATTATTTTCTTTTCAGCCATTAATATCTACTTCCTTGGTGATTTTTAGTATCCACTAACACAATGATCCTAATTACACTGAGTCATTCTAGACCACTTCTACCGTTCATTATTGACTTTCTAATTAAACTTAACATTCCTTAGCTCCTAATTTTTTATATCACATGATCTCCTTAGCTACAGAAGGCCCTTTGAAAAGTTACCAGAGTTTCTTTAAGCATCTGTACAATACTGGAAAGGTACACTCCTTTATGTGTATTCTACAGAGAACTCTAAAATCAAAACATTTTAGGAATGATGTCACAGATCTTCCTGAGCTATAAGGAATATGTTATTTTTAAATATTTCCCAATTAATTCTCCAGTGTATAAGCTTACAACTAGTTATTGGGTGCCATCAGCCTTTGCTGTGGCTCACAGTCACGTGATGCTCTCGCTTTACAGAGTTAATCAAACCAGAATTCTTACTGCAGAGCTGAGCTGCAGTATTTTCTTTCCCAACACTAATTCTGTGGGAGCAATGCTTGGATACCAAGCCATACGAAACTGCTAGGCCTTGCTTTCTTATCCTCATTTGGAAAATAAGCAGCACAAACACCAAGAGATGCAGAAGCTGCCCTTGGAATCTTATTATCCATTTCAATACTTCACCATGAACCTTCTTCTACCTCACCATCCATGTTCTTCATCCATACTCAAATCGTAATAAACAACCCCTCTCTTTCCCCACCACATATACACATAAAATGCATTAAGCCAAAAGATATATTTATCAAATACTTCCACAAGAGAAGTACCCAAGTTGCAAAAAACAAAACATAATTCATAGTCATTCTTGGGTTCTGATGACAGGCCTTTTAAAAGAAAGTATGGTTTAGAACAAGTTCTCATTGCAGTACACTGAAATTTTTGACACTTAATATTAGTTTAAGGCTTCACGGTAAGTATGTTTTAGTCTTACCAATATGACGAGTATTTAATATTTACAGCAATGCTGTCCTTTTAACCTTTTGTATATAATACACAAAAGTAACTGTTGCTAACGGGCTAAGAAGTTTCAACTGTGCATCTCAAACAGAGACCTTGACCCCAATGCTGTACATAGAGGGAAAAAAAAAAGAATAAAAGCCCAACAACAAACATATGCAAGCCAAAATGGGGGCGTGCATTTTTAATAATGCACTAAATTATTTCCCTTCAAACTCTGGATTCCCAGGGTCTGGATTTCTGAAGTCATGACCAGCCAGTCTAAGGTCAAGCAGAGCTCTGAGAACTGAAGGAAAACTGAAGATATCTTCATAAAAAGGTTGTTTTGAGAAAGTGCATATTTCTATCCATACCTATTCTCTAAACTTTTAAGCAATCAAGTATAAATTTTACTTCTATTTTAATCAAAAAGGTAAAGAAGTACAGGACTTCAGCTTCTGAGAAATCATCGTTATTTGTCACCATATTTAAAGGATTCAAAAAATTAAGATTACAGGTGGAATCACAAACAAAAATATAAAAATGACAGTCCCATGGGCTTAATATCAAGAGAAAATACATGTCCAGCATCAGCAACATCTTAGAGCAGTGTATTGTCAGAGAATTATTTTGCAAGTTACAACCTGTTGCAAATACAATGCAAGGGAAACAACAATGGGATAGGAGACAAGAACAATTACTTTTTATTTTAAATACTGACAAAGCTTTACAGTCAGAAATAATTCTTAAATTAGGAGATCTACAAAGGAGCTCCAAAAAGACTACATACTCGTCCTTGCCACTAATCTCTCACAGTCAATACGGCCCATCCCTACCCTTCCTGTGCCTACAGTCCCATATAAGCCACCAGTGAATAAGCTTCCCAGAAAATCTCACCAGGATTTTTTTCCTCTTGTAGACCGTGGCACTTTCAGTAACAGTCACTGTTATTAAGTTAGTCTATTAGTCTGATAATCTGCTGTTATCAGACCAAAATAAGAAAATCAAAAATACCTATGCACCAATTAAAAAAAAAAAAAAAATCAAAGAGCACAACAGAGCAGCAAATTGCTAGAGTTCGAAATTATCACTTACCAAAATCTACTCTTGTTAGTATGCACTGCATTGGATGGTCAGTTGTATGCCTCGTTGTTGTTGCACCACTCTCATAACAAGTTGCACACAAATCGTAATCGTAGCAAATTAAACACTTGTATCTGCGACCTCGAAAATTTCCCTTTAAACATGCATCACAGCTGACACCTGTGAACAAATAAAACTGCTTTAAGACAGTAACAAATGCACTTTTTTTTATGAGGAAGACTTGTTGCTGCTGCCTCCCAATAATCAAAAAGAGCCAATCTGATGTGTGCAGCTGGCACAAGACTCAATTTTTAAATGCACTTGTGTCCTTGAAAGACACTGGTCTCCCGAAGTTACAATCTCAAATTCTTGAAGTAAAATAAGGGCAAACTCGAGTACCTGAAATTATAATAGGTTAAGTCATAAAATCCCTTTGGATCCACCTTCCTACAGGTACCTTCACCTCTTAGTATTGACTGGTATTTTGACTGTTCAGTTAGGAACCTTGGGCCACTTTCTAAAGCTAAGTTGCATAATGGCTGATCAAGAGATAAAAACCAACAAGCAAACCAACCACTGACAAAAATACACTAACTTTTAAGCCTTTACTTCCACACTTCCTAATATTTTAATTCTGAAGAACACCATAACCATCCCTGACATTATAAGGGCGGTATAAATTAAGTATAAATTTTTCCATTTAAAACAACAGAAAAGAAAGCTAAGGTGCTTTTTTGAAGTTAGGCTGCATTGGTTCTCTCCATTCTATTTTTTCAGCTCTCTCTGGGTTACCTATTAAAGTGCATCTTTTTTTTTTTTAATACTCCACTTTATAGCATCTGAACAGAAGCTGTACAGCACGTAATACAGAAACACATCAGTAAGCAATTTCTTTTGAGTATATCCTACTTGTTCAATACAACTGCATCACTTCATTTAGATGAACACTGAGAAAAATAATTTTACAAATTTTTTCACTTTACTTTCTTTACCTACTAGGATAGCTTAAGGCATTATCTAATAGTTTTTAATATCTAAGCACAGAACTTATGTGAATACTGAACTTATTTCTCTATATGCCTCACTCCGTATCTATTCTGCAAGCACCAGGCTACATGGAATAGCATATTAGAAGAAAATATTTCCAGAATCTTTGTTAATAGGCTCAAAGAACTACATTTTGAAGCTGGCCAGATTACCATCTTCAAAGCTCTTTTGCTTTTTTTCTTGTTTGGTTGGTTTTTGGTTTTTTAAAAGACAAAAAACTGAAAAAACTCTCATTTAAAACTTGCTTTTCTCTGAAGTTTTATCCATAATCTCTGAAAGATCTTCAACAATCTGGACACTGAGAGCAACTTAACTTCTGAGAACACTTTCTTGCTAACTCTGTAAACTGAATTTCATTGCTTCAGTTGGTTTGTTTGCTTTTTTCCCTTCTCCACACACAGACCCACAAAATCTCACCTAAGCAGGACACGTATCTCCCCAACAATGCACGCTACACACACAACATTTATCAGTTATTGGCAGCATTGCAAGCCTTTTTGTTGCCTACTAAACTTTCTAGAAAACAGCTGATCAGCAAGTTAGACATTACAGTGAAATAAGCAGACTTACTTAACCCAGAGTCTATGTCAGACACTAACAGCTTTCCAAATGACTTACTGGAGAACCATGGCTTAATGCAAGTCGTTTTTCCCCACTCTTTTCCTTTAACCTCAGGAAAGTTGATTTAATGCAGGTGTAAGCCTCTTTGCAACAAACTCCTCCTGTCACATGTTCTCTCAAACTTCTACATCATTCCTACTTGAAGACAGACATTTTTAATTTTCATTTACATGCCTTCCTTATGTCAATACTTCACCATATTATTCCCAACTGCAACCTCCATATACTACATGCAGAAATTATGGCAGAAATTCAGTCATAAACACAAATCACAACATAATGTTTGTATTTAAAACTTCAGAAGACTTGCAGTTAAAATGTACATCTTCGAATAACAGATGAACACTTCTTACAATCAATTATCAGAACATCTCCAATGCAATTCAAACAGAAAAACTAACACTAGCATAACACACCACTTTGGCTGGTGAAGTCAGATCAAAAGAATAACATTTTAGAGACAGTGTGCTTTCTACATCTTTCAGGGTTAATATTTTGCCACAACTACTGCATTCTCCTCTTTGAGCAACCAGCTGGCAGCAGGGTATGTGCCAGGTTATTCTTATGTCCTTATTTGTAGCAGAGAATGAAAACTACAAAAGGAAAAATTATTTTATTGAAACTTAAGAGTTAAACACATGTCTAAATTCCCAGACCTCCCCTGCAATCCACCAGAATCTCTTTTCTAGAAATTATATCACTTGTTCTTCCCTTTTGGTAACAGTCTGAGTGAAGTCAGGCCTAACAGTTTTTCCTGCTCTTCTTCAAGCCTATTATCTGGCTGCCAAAACCTCAACCACCTACCCAACCTGGGACCTGGAAACAGAAATGGCCAAATAATTTCCTCCCAGCGTATCTTCTCTACTATGGTAAAAGCTTTGATTTTAATGTTTCATACATCAATCTTTACATCAACTAAAATTCCAGAAGGTCACTCTGCAAAAAACCCAAACACTCCAAGATAACATATTCTATCTAGCACAGCATGTCTTTCAGTACAAGCCTATCCAACATTTCCCTGCATTTACCTTACACTTGCAACTACAGAAGGTATGTTACAGATTAAAAAATGTCCAATTAAAATGGATGCATCCATATTAATCACTGGTTTTGAGAAGAGAAAAAAACCCACAAAACAGTCTGGAGAGATTTGCTTTAAAGCAGGGAACAAATACATACAGCCAAAAGAGGAGCATGAACACAACGCGTGACAAGGATTTTGATACATTTTGACTTGCACAATGTGTTACTATTGACTTTAAAAAGAACCCTAGAATGAAATCCTATTAACCCCAAACGACTTGCTATTCAGTAAGAACTTCTGCTTCACCTTTCACAAAGCATCGACCAGAAATGATAAGAGTAAGAAATATCCCATTTTAGTTACAGATCACATTTTCACTATCATAGATAATATGGGAAGTGTCCTCACATTTTCTTCTACTTCGTGATTGTTATACAAGTACCAGCACACACTGCATAACATATATCACATCTAATTAAAACCTTTCTGCTCAGTGAAAAGTGTTGTTTTTTAATGCAACACTGTTCCACCAGAGGACAGCATTGTGCTAAAAGCCTAAGGAGCTTTGGTTCACCTTTAACTGTCAAACTTCAAGTTCTCAAAGTTTCTTCAGCAGTATTCTCCCGCAATAATCGACAGTCTCAATCTCTCCAGCTTCACATTTGGAGCAAAATGAATCAGGAGAAACCTAACAGTCCCACTAAAAAAATATGTCTTACCCCTTCAGCACAAAATCTTAACTGCATTTATGTCAAGTCATCCCACATCCTCACCTAATTCAGGCCCATGACTTCAGCATTTTACATGCAGTAAATTGATTGCAACAGTGATTGAAAAGAAAGAAGCCAAAACAATGCTCCTCACCAACACCTTTCGTATTTTGATCCTGAGAGCCAAATATAATTTGATTGTATGACATAGAATTGGTTTTGCTAAAATTAAGGCAACTTACGGGTTTAATAGACACACCAAAGGGAGCACATAATCTGATTCCATAATGGACAGAATAACACTGAAAAAAACCATATGGTTCAAATACTACATATATCAGGGTTAATTTGTATTTACAGTTACAAACAAATCTAAGATATAGCTTCAATTAAAGTGTCTTTAATGTCCCAAGCCATTGCTGCCTTGGATAAGACACTCATTTGCTAAAAAGCAAATATTTTTTCCCCAGCTTGGTCTCCTCAGAAATTAGGGGTAATTAGAATAGTAATGATAATAAAAGCCCAGATATCTGACCCAGACAAAAAAATTGCCTGAGAAACTGTAGAAAATTCAGTTGTTGGGTTTTTTTTCTCTTATGGAGAACTTGGAGTCACAGATGAGCTATACAGAGATACTGAAATATGTCCCAAGCTCAACAACATGAGCTGCTAAACTCTATCCATACTTTGGATGTATTGCTCAATTTTTAGAAATGTCAAAAGAAAATGCCGTTCACCAGTCACTAGAAAAGACTTTAAACACATACAAAGCCTACATCTGAAGTATTCAAACAGTGAAAACACAACAAGTAGTTCCTGAGAGCAATATTTAATCATTCTGCTATTCCTGAGAACTAAACTCCTCGCTTTTAGCAACACACCAGAAGACCTTAGTTTCATGGGTAGTTTCACCATTTAACATTCCTGTCAGTAGCTCAGTGTCCAAAAACCAACCTTCCAGCCTGTAATTCAGAGACTGTTTTTAATTAAACAGTGCTCAGAGTGAGGATGACTGAATTTCTTTAATGTCCAACACAAATACAAAATCGGCCTATCAACGGTTTCTTTTCCAGAATGAAAATGCCACTTACTCTAAAATTTCTTCCTTACTTACAGGTACTAAGAGGGTTCACCTTTCTGAAAGACATGCTGCAGCACCACTGAATTTCAAGGGACTGGACAAACCTCATGGTTTCTGTGTTTCAAAATCCCCAACTTAAAACATGCAAGTGAAAACTAAAGAGTCGTGCTGCCTCTTTTGTGGTACAAAAGGCTGTGACCTGTTTACAGCATTTTATATATACTGAAGATCATAAGTAACGCACTACTTTTAAAATGCATTTGAAACATTTCAGTGCAAGATGCTCTTTCAGACGGTTGTTTTCGGGTTTTATTTGTTTGTTTTCAAATAAATTTGCTTGACATTAACTACCTGTAGTCTACATGCCACACAGGAAGCCCAGACAAACCTCTTGTTTCCGAGACCGAAGACAGGAAAATATACGCTATTTGCTAACATTAAAAAAGGGAATGCCAAATGTTTCTTACTTTAATAGCTTCACCTCTTAATGCAGACTACTGCCTAATTTGAGAGGTTAAATTCTAGGAACATAAACTTGGGCTGTGTGTGTCAGAATTTCATCAGAAATTCACTCAAACCATACAACCTTGATTTTTGTTTACTTTTCCTCATGTGTTTACTAAAGCAGATTGTGAAAACAAACATTAAAGACACCTACAACATAGAACACACTTCATCACCTTTGCAGCTCCAAGTGTTGAACAGAAAATTCACACACCATACCCCTGAAGTAACTAAAAACACTGTCTCCTCACACAGCTTGTGTGTAGCACAAGTGAACAAGCAGTATCTTCGTACAGCAGAGGGCAAGAAGCAGCAACCAGAGTACTGTGTCTGCAAAAAGAACCAGCAGGACTGAAGTTTCAGGAAGAGATGTTGCTGACTTGGAAATGGAAAAAAAAGGGAGGAGGAAAGGGAGGGAATCAGGCCTATAAAAGGCTTTTATTTTCTTAATTGCACTCCTCCTTCCTGTCTAGAGTCTGGAGTAGAAACAGACATCTGAATCTGGTCATCTCTCTGTTGTCACCAAGTTTCATGAATCCCCCTTGCACAGTGCCTGGTACTCAGAACCACAGAATCATCAAGGTTGGAAGAGACCTTTAATATCACCTAGTCCAACCATCATCCCAGCACTACCACTGCAACCCCTAAGCCACTCAACCACATCAGCCAGCACCAGACTGAGATGTCTCTTGAATACCTCCAGGGATGGTGACTCCACCACCTCTCTGGGCAACCTATTCCACTGCCTCTCCACTAACAGTGAAAAACTCTTTTCTGATATCTAATCTGAATCTCCTTTGCCTCAGCTTACGGCATCTCCTCTAGTCCTCTCACTACAGACACAGTAGAAGGGACCAGTTCCCACCACACAACCTCCTACTTTCAGGTAGGTGTAGAGAGCAACAAGGTCCTCCGACAAGCCTGCTCTTCTTGAGATGAAACAAACCCAGCTCCTCAGCTGTTCCCCATAAGACATATTTTCCATACATTTCATAAGCCTTGTTGTCCTTCTCTGGACGTGCTCCTGCATCAAAATGTCCTTTTTAAAGTCAGAGGCCAAAAACTGAACACAATACTTGAGGCGCAGCCTCACCAATGGCAAGTACAGGGTGACAAGCACTGCCCTCATCCCACTGGCCTGGTGTAGAAACGCAGAAACAAGCAATACAGCTGGCCCAGCAAGTCCGAGCCTTGGTCCACGAGCATCAGCCAGCCCGCTGCAAAAAGGACCTTTTCCATTTTTGCCTTCACATCCCAGGCTGTGGAAGCTACAAAGACAACAGTTTCAGCCAACTTCAGCGCTTCAGGAGCAAGTTATCAGTAAGCACTTGCAAAACATGCTCAACGCTAAGAAGGAATCTGACAGGACTTCTGATCAAGCAGATTTGGATTTCTTACTTAATATATGCCACTGCCTCATATATGTCTCTTATTATTCAATTAATACAATATAATTGGACCACCAAAACCATCAAAACACAAAAGCCTGCTAAAGTGCTGTAAAATTCATTAAAATTAAACAGATTGCAATCAAGTACAAAAAGTTTGTAATGTGGCAGCAAAGGAACTGGCATCAAACATGACTTTATTTAACAACTCCGCTAATCTGGAAAACGGCGAACAGCATGTAAATTCTATTAACAGAAAAATAATTAAACTGATGAAGTTACAAACCATGCCAGGGTAGGAAAATAACAGTAACAGCACCTAGGCTACATCCTCTATCTAAGAAAATCAATGGCAAAGTTTCTCATTTAATAGGACAGGACCAGGGTCCTGAGTTTGTTTCAGCACTAAAGAGACAACAGAAATATACTACTCAGGTAAGCACCTGCTAAAAGACAATTGGGCTGGGGGAAAGTACATCACACACAAATGAGTTTTACAGGTGTAAGAAACATGAAGAAACACTAAAACCCTAAAAAGAAGTTAAACAAAATAACTGTCGAGACCTGAAAGAATTAAAGGACAGTTTGCTCAGAAAATAAGCATTTGGATTAGTGTTATTCAGGAAAAGTGGCATAAAAAGGGAAAAACATACAAGAAAAACAAGACACATATCCCATAAGGGATGGGAGTGAACTAAGTAGTAAAGCCCAGCTGAGCAGAGCAGTAAACATGTTTGAAGACTGCTTTTTCTGTGAGACATGTTTCAGGTACATAAGAAAAAAAACCCACAACACCTGGCAGAGACAAAATGCATTCGTTTTCCTTGTAAATTCTTACCTTCACAAGAGCCTTAGCAGAAATTAAATACTGAGGTACACCTTATCTATAGCCCTGGTATCTGGAACACACACTCAGCTTTACTTCGTTTTGCACTATCAGACTCCTGATCCTCTTAAACAATCCACAAATAGGCAAACACAGGAAGCTTTTCTACCCCTGTGGGATGGGGAAAAAGGCCAGATTTAGCACAATGCAGAAAAGTGGGCAACACTGGCTGGGAAACCAAAGATCTAGAAGCAAAAGACAAAAAAGTTCTCATGCAGCAAATGTTCCAGCTCTAGTAGCAATGCTTTGTGAATAGATACCCCACAATAACTCAAGACTTAAAGGCTTGCACAAAGTGGTCTGGAAATATACAGGCTTTTCATGTGAGGAACACACATCCAGAAAGCAGTCAGAAGACAGAGGGAAATAAGAGAAAGTGGTTCTCCCCTTCACTAAAGAAAGCAGCAATGCCTAATACACAGCAGTCATACCTAGATTCCTCCCAATCAATTCAGGAGCACATAAACACTTTCAAATTTACTACCTTCAAAATCGCTGTTTTGAATGGCACCACAATATCATAAAAATAATCTATCTTTCCTTAACACCACGAGAGGTCTAGAAACTTGCAAAAATAATTGAATTTCTCTGAACACAAGAGCAGCAATAGGTCAAAAACATACAGTATATTCATTTAGGTATTAGAAATATTCTACCCTGGGCTTTCTCAGGCATTTTTCTTAGTATAAACATAAACAGACTGCCTTGGCAGTCTTTTCCTCACACTCTTTGTTACAGAGAACTGCTTCTCAGGCTGGTAAACACGCCTGCAGAAACTAGTCTTGCTTATGATGGGAAAGCTACACCACAGCAGTGCTGTGAGATATACAGTAAGCCAAAACAAAAAAGGTTTCATATCAGGCTTTGAGTTTGTTCCGTTCCTCTCTCCCTTACTTTCCGATTCTTCATGGTACAGACTTTGCTAATTCACAGAATCATACAATAGCCTGGGTTGAAAGTGACCTTAAAGATCACCCAGATCCTACCATCCTACCGTGAGCAGGGACACCTCTCACTAGACCAGGTTGCTTAAAGCGCCATCCAACCTGGCCTTAAACACTCCCAGGGATGGACCATCCAAAACTTCTCTGGGCAACTTGTTCCAGTGCCTCACCACCTTCAAAAAATTTTTATTCTAATATCTAATCTAAATCTGCCCTCTTCACTTTGAAGCCATTCCCCCTTGTCCTGTCACTACATGCTCCCGTAAAAGTTCTCTCCACCTTTCTTGTAGGCTCCCTTCAGATATTGGAAGGCTGCAATTAGGGCATCCTAAAACCTTCTCTTTTCCAGACTAAACAATCCCAGTTCTCGCAACCTTTCCTCACAGGAGAGGTGCTCCA
>VZRE01004374.1:39278-59826 GCA_013396775.1 Cephalopterus ornatus | reverse complement strand
GGCTCAGCCTGGAGAAAAGGAGGCTCAGCGGGGACCTTCTCACTCTCTGCAACTCCCTGACAGGAGGGGGGAGCTGAGGGGTCAGGCTCCCACAGAACAAGGGACAAGACAAGAGGAAACAGCCTCATGCTGTGCCCAGGGGATATTGGGGAAAAGGTGGGGACATTATGGAAAGGGTGGTCAGGCATTGGAATGAGCTGCCCAGGGCAGTGGTGGAGTCTCCCATCCCTGCAGAGATTTAAGAGACATGTAGTTGTGGCACTTGGGGACATGGGTTAGTTGTGGCCTTGGCAGTGCTGGGGTGACAGTTTAGCTCTGATCTTGGAGGTCTTTTCCAAGCCTAATGATTCCATTATTCTACCCCCAGGACCCCAGCAACCCCAACACAGCCACAGCAGCCCCTCCTCCTCCTCCTCCCCTGCTTGTCCAGGGAAGGGATTTCCCTCACTCTACAGGGTGCTATTTCTACCTGTTAGAGAGCAGGTTTCCCTGGGGGAAATCCTTGGGGAAATCCTTCATTGGAATATCTCCTAACCATCTGTGGCCATGCCCAGGGCATTCTGTATATCACAGTCATGTTGCATCCTGGCCCTCTTCACCAACCCCTAAAAGAGACTTCTCCCCACCAGCTGCCTTTTTCCAAGTTATCCTTCCCCGTATTTGCAGTCCCTCAATCCATGTCCAAAGCACTCCCATGCAGCCATGGGGCTGCTCCACACACAGAACACACAGCCAATGCCCACACTCACATCAGGAGGCACACATGGTCTTGCAGGGCCAGCAGTGTTCTCCTCCAACACTGCAGAGCCCAACTCTAACTCTCGGTGACTGACAGCTCTAAAACACCCAGGTGATCCTCAGCTTAAACACACCCAGGTGATGCTCAGGAAAGACAGCAGCACCCCCCAGCTGTTGCAGATGTGAAAAAGGCGCTGCTGCCTGAGCCCACACCAGTAGGGTGGATCCAACACAGCTCAGAGCAAGACCAGGTCCAGGAGAGGTGAAATCAGACCGGTTAAATCAATAACTGAAATCGAATTTGATAGGTTTAATCAAAGCAAGATGTGCAAGGAAGGAAAAGAGGAAAGGAGAGTGTGTCTGGTTTTCCAGTACGATACAGTAGCCAGGGATGCACGGGTATGTCATACCCACACCACCAGGCTGGACACAGGGACCAGATGATTAAAGATTTGGTTTGGGAGTGAGGGAAAATGATGGATGAGTCCCATGTGGGAGTCAATCCCGGGGTGAGTTCTATTCAGTGTTTGCATTAAGAGCTTGCAGACTGGAGGAAAACCCACCCACCAGCTCGGGAGAGCTGTGCTGTCTTCCCCTATCTGATCGAAAGGCACACTTGATTAATGACAAATCTGGGCTAAAATCAATTACGGACATACTGGAAAAGGACAAATCTCAGCTGGCTCCCAAGGAGAACAATAATCTAACAGTCAAATACAACTCCAGGACCTTGTACGCTCGTATGCTGGGAGGAGGTTCCAAGGAGGGCCGCAGCCGATGGCACGATGATATGTGTGGGGATCAAAGGCATTTTTTTCTTTGGAAAGAGCAAATCTGAGCAGGAGTCAGGCAGACTGAGTCTCCCTGAGCCCAGCATAGCTCTGTGCTGAGGATGGGCACTGTAGAGAGACAGGGGCTGTGATCCCACCTCTGAGCACAACACTGACCCCAAGTCCCCACAGCGCTTCCACATCGCCCAGACCAGGAGGTACCACGAGAAAATCAAGTGCAACTGAGGCTGGAAAGCAGGATTTAACCCAAGGGAGGTCTAGAGATGCTGCCTGATCACTGCACACGGGTGCTGGCCCATGGGAGAGCTGCCCACACACACAGCAGCCTGAACGCCACCTAATCTCAGCAGAAGATCTCGTTAATCCAATTTTCAGGAAGTTGGTGATCACAAATACTTGGCTTGCCGGCTGCTTGCAGTCTGTGGTTATTGAAACCAGGTGACTTTTCTCTCTCTGCATGTCCCTTCTGTCCATGTCCTGCAACACATGATGCTTTTCACAAGAGTAAGGAATAACCAGGAATAAGGGGTGAATCTCTGTAATGTTTCTGAGAAAATATCCCAGCCTTTCATGCTGAAGACACCACCCCGAGCAGTAACAGTTCAGGTTGGCGTTAGGTTTCAGCGTGGTTCCACATACACACACTGGCAATGGAGCTGTTCCCCTCTGGCACAGCCAGCATCCCTCGGGATTTTCTCTTACCACTAATCATTACACATTAGGAACCTGCAAGGATTTAACAGCTCGTTCCAAAGCTCTTCCTAGTTGTTTCAGCACCTCCCTCCTGCCAAGGCAAGGTGGGGACTTCTGCCCTCACAATGAAGATGAAGTGTGGCAGATGAAGCCCTCAGGCATCCCAAGAGCACGGAGAGATGGAGGTCAGGACCCTGCCCCACCACCAGTGCTTTCCACAGACAGACCCAAGCGAGAGGGGAGGACACAGCTGGCAGTGCCTCTGCCAGCAAGGGGGGACAGCTCTGCAGCAGTTTTTATCCAGCACTTCCCCGGGGCTTGCTCTGATGACACTTAACGAGAGGCCACGACAACACAGGGCATTGGCCCTGACCCGCACACAGCAGCGTTTTGTCAACACCGTGGCCCGGCTCTGCCCACTCCCTCCTGACATTTCAATAGCTCTGCGGGAGCTATTCTGGTCTCTGCCGAGGGCAGAGCTCCGACACAGGCAGCAGAGGAAGGGGGAGGCGAGGAGGATGCAGGAGGAGAAGCCCCTGGAGGATGCTCGTGGGGGCACAGATGAGCATCACTGCTGTGTCCTGGGGCCCACGTGCCCCGTGCCCGGCCACACGGGCTGCTCGAGGGGAAGGCAGATCCACTTCCAGCCTGCCCCAGGCTGGGGGTTTGGGAAACTCCACAGGGCTGTCCTGGAGGAGAATATGGAACCACCCCACACAGGGGAACCAGCCCTGTCAAGCCCTTCCACTGCCCCCGGCAGCAACAGCACCTGCACATCCCAGTGTGAATGGGCACAGGATGAGTCCGTGCCAGAGCAGGAGCAGCTCAGCAGAGCACCAGGAGCCTGCACAGCATTTCAGAGAATCACAGAATCATGGAATAATTTGGGTGGGAAGGGGCCTTAAAGCTTATCTCATCCCAAAAACCCCCTGCCATGGGCAGGGACACCTTCCACTATCCCAGTGGGGGGCTTGGACACTTCCAGGAATGGGACAGCCACAGCTTCTCTGGGCAACCTGTGCCAGGGCCTCACGACCCTCACAGGGAGGAATTTCTTCCTAGTATCTAATCTAAATGCCTCCTCTTTTAGATTAAAATTGTTCCCCCTGGTCCTATCACTATCTGCATGTAAAAAATCATTCTCCTCTATTTTATAAGCCCCCTTTAGGCACTGGAAAGGGCTCTAAGGTCTCCCTGAAGCCTTTGCTTCTCCAGGCTAAACAACGCCAGCTCTCTCAGCCCGTCTCCAGAGCTGAGAGGCTCTGTTAATTAAGAACTCCAGGCACACATAAGGAAGGAGAATTTTCCATGCCCCAGGTCCCACCAAGCCAGAATTGCTGCCTAAAACTTCAGGTCATGTTTTAGACCAACTTGGACAGTTCAGAACTTGATGCCTCCAGGTAACTCAAATTGGTCTCAAAGTTGGAAACAGGAATACCAACCCCAGGATCATGGGATTTTGGTCCTCCTGCTAGAGATGGAGCAAGGCAGCAGCAGCACTCCCCACAGCTGAGGCACTGGAGTAGCTGTCTGCAAGAAAACCCCACCATGGGCTCATAAAAGCCTGTTTCCATCCCAAGAAGTTGGATTTTTCACATAACAAATTACTTCAATCATAAAAAGATGGATTTTTTTTTTCCCCCATTCCTCCTGCTGCTCAAAGCCAGTGAGCTGATGGGAAGTCATTCCCTGCTGCTCCATTCATTTCAAGTCATCACCTTCCCAGCTGTGGTGGATTCAGAGGTAGGTCTCAACAGGAAGCTCTTCACCAGCAAAGTTAATGACTGGTTTCTTCACTTCAGCCTGCTGGAAAAAACAGCTCAGAGCTTCTCTAGTGAGAGTGCAGGAGCTCCCCAGGGTCCAGGTGCTGTGAGCAGGACCCTGCTCAGGGCTGGCACAGCCATGGGTCTGCCTTGGAAATGGAGCTATGATGGCAAACACTGACAACTCCTTTTATCAGCCTTGCTTCACATAAAACTGAACAACAGGACAAACAAAAAAGAACAAGATTGAGGGCTTAGATGTCACTTCATTATCTTTCTAATTAAGAGCAAAAATTACGCATCCTTCCTGAGCTAAATCTTGGGAGCAGCTCCATTTGACGTGGCTCCACCACTGTAAAAGTGGAACTGCTAAGCAGGATCTTCATAAAACTCTGAGGAAAATAAGGTGGGTGATGTTCTGCTTGCATTCTCCAACTCGCTTTCCCACCAGGCTGCTTTCCTGTAGCACCAGTAGCTATTAAAAGCCCTCGCAGTACTCTCAAGGCACAGAATTATCTTCCAGATTGGGAGCTCCAGATTCCTTTTGGTCATGGTGAGATATATAATCCACACATGGTGCCTTTACCCACTCTAAGCACCGTCTCTGCAAGAACCCAGATGGATGCCAAGAATAAGGCACTTCTTATAGCTGAGGCATTTTTAAGAGACGTTTAACATGCCTTGCATAAACGTGTCCTACTTTCCGACTTGGGCTGAACACACATGAGTCACTCAGCTGCATCCTCCTAAAATCCCACACCTGTACAGAAAAATCCCACCTCCTCTCTCACACACCCAACCTGCTCAGGAAGGGGAGGGTGACAAAGGCATGGACATGTTTTATCACCATGGTCCAAAACCTTTAAGCCCTCAAAAGAAAAAATGTTACTCCACATCACTGCCCAAAGCTCCGCAGAGTCACCTTCTACCATCACCACAGGCAGAGGCTTTTACAGGTGAGCTCGTGTTCCGGAAGGACTTCGCTGCAAAAAACAAAGTGTCAGCATGAGGTTTCAATTGCTTCTCATAAAAAAAACCCAGTAAGTGGGGTGACAATAAGCAATGCAGAGACTTGGTGCTCCTTCCAAGCAGAGGTACAACGGGGAGGACGTTCCCCACCACACAAGGACGGGGCTTTGCTGCCTTCAGAGAGCAGATTTAGCACCTGACTGGCTCTGCTGTTCCTCCCACAGAAAGAGGAGCCTTTCAAGTCTCGACATTGCCACCTCTCCTCAAAACCTTCTCACTATACTAAAAAGGACAAGAAAGCAAAGGGCTGGCGGAGGTCACACCAGCCACGGTTTCTCACCGACGGCTTTGGCTGACTGAGAGAACTTCGGAACTTCAGCCTTGTTTCTCCAATGAAAAGCTTCAAAGAGAAGTCCTGGCAGTCTGAGAAGAGCAGATCCCTGCAGTTGGGAAGAGCAGGCAGCATCACAGCTCGCTCCAACAAGCCAAAGGCAAAGAAAGCGTGGAAAAACCCTTCCAGCCAGTCTACCCCTGCTCTGCTTTTGACCCAGAAACTTTTTAGGAGAAACTTGTGTTTTTCTGTCCACTGATTAATTGCAGTAACCACAGAAACAAACTGCACTGTCTTCCCATCTCTGCTTCTTTGCTCTTGATAAATGCTAATGTATCCTGAGCTGCCCCAGCTGCTCTCAGGCCTCCGGAGTTTCCTCAGGGTCAGCTCCTTCTTGAACCCAGTGGCTCTTAACCTGAGCTTGAGGTCTTCTTTCCACTGAGCCCTTGTATGATTACATCTTTTAAGGCAGCACTTAATTTAAGATATTAAAGACCAATAATTGTCTGTACTGGAAATTCAGACCCGAAGATCAAAACAGTGAACTTGAAACCCTTCGGCACAACCCATCCAGTTGTAAAAGCCCAACTGTTTTTGCAGGTATTGAAATATTAATGCAGTAAAAAGCCAAGCAGTATTCAAAGCATGGACCACAGGCATGGAAGAAGGGATGGTTTCACATCCTGGCACTAGAGGAAGGCTGGAAGAGACACACGCTCAGTCTGCATGTGGGCATGTCAGGATTTGAGTATTTTCCACCAAAACTTTCCCCAGAAGCTGTTCCCTTCATGGCTGTGGTTTGAGGGACACAGGAAGAAGTTTCAACACTTGTACCAGGTTGATGGGCTTGGAGCACCATGGTCTAGTGGCTGGTGTCCCTGCCCACGGCAGGGGGTGGAATGAGATGAGCTTTTGCGTCCCTTCCAACCTAAACCATCCTGTGATTCTATGAGACCCACCACTTTGGATCAGACCTGGGAGGGAAAGGCTTCCAGCAGGCTCAGACTGGGGCCATGGAGGTCACAGCTATGGGAATACCAACAAAAAAGCCTCTGGGTTGTAGGAAATGGCACATACACAAACACACACACACACTCAACATCTGCTTGGGAGATAATTTCCATCAAAAAAGACTAAAACTACATCAAGGGCATTTCACTGATAAACAGAATCATGGACTCACAGAGTCATTTGGGTCGGAAGGGACCTTAGAGACCACCTCGTGTCACCCCCTGCCATGGGCAGGAACACCTTCCACTATCCCAGGTTACTCCAAGCCCCGTCCAACCTGGCCTTGGACACTTCCAGGGATGGGGCAGCCACAGCTTCTCTGGGCAACCTCTGCCAGGGCCTCACCACCCTCACAGGGAAGAATTTCTTCCCAATTTCTGAAGTGCTACTACCTAAGCACCACTTTGAGCCCTGACAACACCAGCCAGTTATCAGAACAATGATGGATCACCTTTCTTATTAAGAGTGTGCAGGGAAGTGGTTCGCTGGAGGCTGGTAATAAAGAATATCCACACAAGATGGTCTTCAGCTGTACACACATCAGTATTTACAGATCAGAAGTCAAGTCCTGACCTGTTGGATTCTACACCACTTGATTAATTATTTACCTCAAACCTAATTAATCATCCATTAACTCTCCATGAGCCCTTCTACCAGTAGGGCACATTCATGAAGTGACTCAATAAATGCTTCCAACATCTACAGCTTCATGTGATTAAGAAGAAAAATCTTCCATGGGAGAGCTCCAGGGCAGACATTAGAGGCCACATCCCAGCTGTATTTTATCTTCCTTCCCTGACAATTCTCTGGCCTTGCCTGATCCTCTGTTATCCGTCCCGTGATGTTCAGTGCTTCTCCAGACAGCACTTTTTTTTTTACTTGCATCCAAAGCAACTCTTTTATTTGCATTTTTGCTAATAAACTGATAACTTGATTAGTAAAATACAGTTCTGCTCCACCTCTGTGGGGCCTGGAAACTCATTAACAGTACTGAGAGATAAGATGCTTAAACCTATTAAGCAGGCTCTGCTGGCATTAAAAACAAGCTCAAGATTTATGTTCCCTGTCCTAAAAAACATCTCTCTCCAGCGGACCCCAGCAATGACGGCAGGATTGGCAGGCAGGGCTCCAGGGACACAGGAGGAGACGTGGCACCATGAGGGGAGTGACAGGGCCATGAACAAGCTGTGTTCTTCTCCAAGAGCCTTTGGACCTAGTGCTGCCCAGCTGGAGCCTCCGCAAGAATCCTGCCCGAAACAGCAATAATTCATCCCATTGAATCACAGAATCATGTAGGTTGGAAAAACCCTCTGAGACCACTGAGCCCAACCTTTCCCTCATCACTGCCAAGGCCACCACTAACCCACATTTCCAAGTGCCACATCCACATGTCTGTTAAACCCCTGGGCAGCCTTGGGCTTCAGCACCCTTCACCACCTTTTCCATGATGAAATTTTCCCCAATATTCTAAATCTCCCCTCGTGCAACTTATGGCCATTGCCTCTTGTCCTGGCCCTGTTCCCTGGGAGCAGAGCCCGACCCAGCCCTGGCTCCACCCTCCTGTCAGGGAGTTGTAGAGAGCGAGAAGGTCCCTCCTGAGCCACAGCCCATCACTGTCACTAACACAGTGCAGGTGTTGCTGCTGGGCTGACAGATTAATTTCCTCATCCCTATCGGCCAACATCTGCAAACATCCCATATTCAGGCTGCCGAGTCTGAAATATCCACCCAAAACCCATCTCTCATCCCTCAATCACAAGCCAGGGTTTTATGGTAACACCTCCTCAGCCCACGTGTCCTCATGTCACCGTCTCCAGAGGAGACTGGTCCAAACACGGCACACCATCACCAACTGGAGAGGAACTGGAGCGTACTAACGACATGACAAGTCCCTGCAAGGAGAGCCCAGCACTCCACTGATGCAGGAATCGCATCCACGAGCCAGCCACTTTAGGCAGAAGGTTTCGGGCGTGAGAAGAATCATCCAGCAGTGCCACATCATGAGAATCCACCCCCATCCCCAGACCAGGACACGCTGGGTGCCCCAACTGAGTGAGGCGGTGTCCGGGGTGTGGGCACCCCTGGGGTGTGGGCTCAGGGCTCCATCCCACCCTGAGCACACGGAGCTGTGGAGCATCTGGAACACTCCCCTGGTGAGCATCCACGGATGACGGGCAGGGGATCCCAGCCCCGGTAATTTAACAGTAAATTGCAGGGGTAGGAGCCAAGTGACAGGTCAAGGGGAGTTTTTGCTCCTTCTGAATGATCTCCAGCTCATAAGCAGCTGGAAACAGAAGAACCTTTTCATGATGTTTCACTTCCCATTGCTCCCAATATTTGTGATTTGTACCTGTCTGCTGAACTCACTTGGAAATTGCTCAGGGTCCCTTCCCAGCGCTGCTCTAGCTGGAGGAAAAAAACCCAAAACTGGCACTCACAGAATCGTCCCCTGAGGTGGAGGGGCTGCCCGGTGACAGTGGTAAGTCCCTTCCCTCTGGCCAGTACCCAGCGAGGAGGGTCCCTGTACAGCTGGGGCAGATACACTGCTGGGGCTGGCGTGTTCAGGAAGGATTTGGGATTAAGGGAGAGCACTGCAGCAGCCCTGACACATGCACAGCCCCTGCAGGGCCCAGAGGGCACAGGGATGCAGGACCCACAGCCCAGCCATGTAGTCAGAGGGTTTGTACTCGGGCTGTCTCTGAGAGGCTAAATCTTCACATGGACAACTGGGAGGCACCCTGCTCCCAGTGGGAATGGCTCCTCTCCTGTGTCCCTCTCTGCCTGCTGGAAGCTTGGCCATGACCTTGGAGGTTCAAACTAGTACAGAGACGAGACAGACACTGGCAGATGCAAGACAGCCTCCAGTACGGCTGCTGAATCACAGCTGCCATGAGCTGGCACTGAAGAGGAGCTCGTGCCCAGAGGGAAAGCTGGGGGGACTTGGGGAAACTGGAATTGCAAAAACAGGGGGTTGACGGATGGATGGATATAGAATTGGCTGGATGGCCACATCCAAATCGTTGCAGTCAATGCTCAATGCGCAAGAGGAAACCAGTAACAAGTGATGTCTCTCGAGGGTCCATGCTGGGACCAGAACTATTTCATACCTTCATCAGGACACAGGCAGCGGATGGAGTGAATCCCCAGCAAGTTTATGGATGGTACCCAGCTGAGTGATGCCATCGATGGGCTGGAAGGAAGGGAGGGCATCCAGAGGGACAGGCTGGAGCAATGGGTCCATGGGAACCTCATGAGGTTCAACCAGACCCCAGGACCCTCCTGTCAGGGAGTTCAGGATAATGCACAGTACCAGCAAAGACTGGGGGGATGGATGGAAAGGGATGGAGGGATGGACGGAGAGCAGCCCTCTGCAGAAGGACTTTACAGCTGAAGTTCTATTTGCCAAAAGACATTTGGGACATCAGTGACCTCTGTGCAGTCCTTCAGTTCCCAAAGGCTGACGTTTATTCTTGGAAACAGAGCTCAGAGTCTGACATTGCAACTTATTTATTCAAGCTACGGAAAACAAGAAGAAAAACCTCAGACGCTGACTCAACCCTTTCCTGATTTTCTAGAATTAGGAAATTTCTAGAATTTTTCAACTCTGACCAATAAAACCATTTGCAGCAGGTGTGACAGGATGGGGGAGGACGCGGGAGGGAGGGATGGATGGATGGTTGGAGGGATGGAGAGCACCTTGTGGAGAAGGATTGAGGTGACAAATAGGACATGACTCAGCCATGGGCACTGGCAGCCCAGAAAGTCAAGTGTGTCCTGGGCTCATCCCCAGCAGTGTGGGCAGCAGGCAAGAGAGGGGATGTTCCCCTTCTGCTCTGCCCTCCTGTGGCCCCCCCCTGGAGCTCACCCCAGCTCTGGGGTCCACACACAGGACAATGGGGTTAAACTGTGGAGCCAGGCTGGACTTGGGGAAGAAATGTTGGACCATGAGGGTGAGAGAGTCCACCTCCAAGGCAGGGCACACACTAGTTCGGGCAGTGGAACATGCATGAAGCCAACCCCACCGTGCCAGGCCTGTAAGTCTTCCTCCCACTCCCAAATCCCCCGTGCCAACGGCTCAAGCTGGGCAGTGGGAAGGGGGACAACCCTGGATATGACAAAGGAGCCTGACAAGGGGAAACAAAAATAAACCCCAAGTCCTGATTGAGTTTTTGGACAGCTCCTGGCCACAAACACTGCCCAGCTCAGGAAATGGGAGGTCCCAGTGGTACCCACTACTGTCCCACAGATACCTGGCTGGGGGCCAGGCTGGTGAACACCAGCCCCTCTGCCAGTGAGATTCCAAGCCCTTGGACGGCAGGCAGGCAGCTCTGGGCAGGCAGCAGGGCTCTGCCTGCACAGGCTGGGGCTGGCAGCTGCCAGAGCAGCCACCGCTCCGAATCGGCAGGATAATGCACAGTACCAGCAAAGACGAGCCCTGCCAGGCACTTCCAGGAGGCAGAGCCCTTCCACCCAGCTCTCTGCAGGGCTCCCAGTAACAACAAATGGGCAGCAGTGCCCCCGCGGTGATTACTCATCTTCCTGGGATGCAGGGAATCGTTATTTCCCACCCCCCGTGCAGCTGCTGCCGCACCCACGCGCAGCCGGCGGCACCCCCGGACCCACTGCGGGTGCAGGGGGATGGCAGTGGACAGAGACCCCGGAGAGAGGGGGTTGGAGCGTGGGGGCTGGCACGGCCTGAGGGGAGAGTGGGCAGGAGCCTCATGTGCAAGGTGGGCGGAGTGGCAGGGATATAAAACACACGGATTTTGGGGAGAGTTCAAGGGGAAATGAGAAGTATTTGCTGTGTGGATGTTTTCTCCTAAAACAAGTGCTGAAATGATTTGGAATGACAGTCAAACACTTGATTACTGCAGTGATTCCATCAAACCTACAGCAGCGCTCTGTGAACTGCCTTTAAAAAGGAACAGGAAGATCACAGAATTGTGGAATCATTTAGGTTGGAATAGCCCTCTCAGAGCATCGTGTCCAATTGTTAACCCAGCACTGCCAAGGCCACCACTAAACCCACGTCCCCATGTGCCACATCTACGTACCTGTTAAATACCTCCAGGGATGGGGACTTCACCACCCTGGGCAGCCTGTTTCTATACCTGACCACCCTTTCCATGAAGAAACCTTCCCCCACCTTGCTACAGCCTCCTGTCAGGGAGTTGCAGAGAGAGAGAAGGTCCCCCCTGAGCCTCCTTTTCTCCAGGCTGAGCCCCCCCCAGCTCCTTCATCAGACTTATGCTCCAGACCCTTTCCCTGCTCCATTTCCATCTCTGGACATGCTCCAGAACCTCAGTGTCTTTCTTGTCATGAGGGGCCCAAAGCTGTACCCAAGATTCAAGGGCAGTGGGCAGTGCCCTGCCAGGCAGATGTGCCCAGTGCCAGGTTTGCCTGAGGCCAAAGCAGAACAGGTCATTTCACTGGTTCCTGCCAATTCCCAGCCTGAGCTGCTCAGACACTGGTTCCCTGAGCTGGTTTTCTGAGGAGTTCTACTCTGCACTAACTGGTCAGGGATGGAGCAGGCATCGCTTCCCACCCTGATGTCAGACCCACTGCCCAGCTGGGTTGCCCTGGCTGGTGCTCCCCAGGGCTGTCAGGGCTTCACTCCCTGCAGGAGTGTCTCGGAGCTGATCCCATCACTGTCCAACCTGCTCTTCCAGCAGGCCACCCAGTCTCCCACTGGGTATCCTGGCTGTTAGACCCTTAGTCCCTTTTCCAGTTTCTCCTCAATGTCTTATCAGTTGATGTAGGCAAATCATGGGCAGCCAAACTGACCACAGCATGTGCAGCTTTCACTCCACAAGACCCAGGGACTCCCCATTTCTGACTGATGAAGCCCAGACATGACATGATCCAACAGGTAAGAGGAGGCACTTCTGGCAAGCTCCAGGCCCGTCTAATGTGAATTCACCCTCTCTACAGCCACTGCCTTCCCAGCTGCCCGAAACCCGATGGGTTTTCACCAGTAATTCCTACTGAAGCTGTTCCCAGCAGTTTCCCACTCACCATCCCTGACTTTTTCATCTCTCAATAATTTAGTTGTAGCTTTGTAGAGTCAGTTCTTGGAACACTCCCATAGCAGAAGCCCCTGGCGTGCCCACAGTGGGATCCCCACGGGCAATGCTGGGGACCCAGGAGATCGAGGACTTCTGGGCACCTTCCTCCTGCCCCTGCCCAGCTCTGCTGGCCAGATCCTGCTGCTCCTGCACTCGACATGTCTAGAAAGCACCAGAGCCTTCCCCGCATCAGAGTAATCCCGGGAAACAGTAACAGGATTTAGGGCTTGTACATCTCAGCCCTCCTAAACCCATTTCTGCAGATAAGGGATTATCCCCAGCATCAGCACCGAGACAATGGAGATTCAGCAGGAGAAGGCTGAGCTCCAGCTGCAAAGCGAACAGCGCTGGGTCTGGATGGGGCCTGCTGAACAGCATCCTCCTCCCGTCGGGGTCTCTGCCCCTCTCTGCCTGCACAGGCAGCACCCCAGGAAGCCGCAGTGCTGGGTGACACGGCCCATCCAGCGGGGACACGGCTCCGAGGGGTGCCAGTGCAGTGACAGCCACGGTGACACAGGCGGGCAGGGCAGGGTTGGCCTCCTCGCGGCGCAGACGCCAGGCTGCCACCCCTGATCCCGTCGTTTCCTTCTCCCAGCCCTTGCCAGAGCAGCACCACACCTCTGCTCTTTCACCCTCTGGCCTCTTCACGTCCCACTCGCCCACCACCCTGTCAACACCAAGCCCGAGAGCCAAAAGCTTTAGGAATTTCGTGCCATGAGGAGGACAGAAGGGATGGGGAAGGGATGGGGAGGGATCTCGGCTGCTGGAAGATGCGAGAAACTCGAACACAGGCCAGAGTCAAAAGCAAGTGACACCCAGGAGTGGTGCCATTGCAGCACGTGTCCCTGTGCCACCCAGCATCCCACCCCGCGGGGGCCAGCACCGGTCCAGGGCTCCTGGCTGCTGCAGAGGGACCTCTGGCTCCTCTTCCCCTTTTGGCAAACACGGCCCAGCTGGCACCAACTGCTCTGAATCCAGCAGGGAGAGGCAAGGAGATCCCAAGGCCATCGTGTGCCTCAGGAGGCTCCCCCAGCCCACTGTGCCCACCGCTGGCCGGGGGTGCCCTGGACTGGGGCTGAGCTCTGTCAGCCTGTGCTGAGGGGCACAGCTGCCGTATCCCCTCACGTTTTGGCTCCGTTCCCTTCTTCCTCCCTCTTTCTAGCCTCCCTGCAGGAGGACTCAGGCTGCAGGAGCGGGCCAGCAGCCTCGCTGTGCAGCTGGGAGCACCAGTATGGCACAGCTCAGCTTGGCTGGGCTCACCCACCTGCCTGGATCCCAGAACAAGGGAGAGAAAGAACAAGGGGAACAGGGCCAAATTCACAAGCAGACAAGAGGAGAAAGCAAAGAGAGACAGGAGGGTGCCATGGGCACCAGGCAGTGATGGCCCCATGTCCCCTCACCCCCGGAACTCCTCACCTCCCGCTCTGCCCCAAACCACCCAGGACACAGCAAGAGCAGGGGCTGTGGTACCACCCTGGGTGATGCTGCTGCCAGACACACAAAGCCAAGGAGACACGGATCCCTCTTGCACTACAACGGGAGCAGCAGCACCTCTGGCAGCAAGGATGGGCTCCTGCTCCACAGTCACCTCCTTGCTGCCCATCACACACCAGGCTCTGGGGTGCAGCAGTCCAAAGGAGATAAAGTTTTCCAGCAACAGCGATAACGCATCTTCCAGGAGTGTCACTAACCACTTGGTCTAAATTAAGCCCAAGATAATTACAGAGCAGCTGATTTGGATTTTTTTTTCACGTTGCCGTGACTCAGACTCCAGTTAATTGATATTTACTCCACACTCCGTGTGGTGGATCCCCCAGCACTGCTCAGGGTGACGGAGCAGACAATGGGTGCTGGTGATCATGAAGCTGGAGTGTGGGGTGTGGGGAGGGGCTGCATGGGAAAAGGGAATCTCACCTGGGATACTACACGGTATGTGCAAGGGAATACAAAAGAAAAAGCCACAGGGGAACAGGAAGAGAGGACAGAGATGTCCCAGGCACCCTCACTGCAGCACGGGGATGATGAAGAGCAAGTCCATGCATCTTATTCCTGTAGGCAGCACCCAAGGGTTGGCAGTGGATGTCACCATGCTGGGCATGACAGGGCTGTGGGAGCTTCACTCAGGTCTGTGCTGAGTGGTGGCAATGGCCAGGGAAGCTGAGGATCAGCATGAGCATCGCTGCATCCATGGCATGAGCATCCCTGGCACCTACCGTGTGAGCATCCCTACACTCACAGTGTGCACATCCCTGCATCCACAGCACGAGCAACCACAACCTGAGCATCCCCACACCCACAGCCTGAGCACCCCTGCAGCCACACTCGCCCCTGCTCTCCCTCCACCCCATGACACCCACAGGATCGGTGCTGGGAGGGCTGGGCTGGTTTAGAGCTGAAGGGCAGCATTTTGTCAGCTTGTTCCCAAAGACCCTGGGGAGGGCTGGACTGTCCACCACCTGGACAGCTGTGTCCACAACCCAAAACACAGCTGAGCCCCTTTGCTCACATGCAGAGGGGCCACCATGACCCACCAGCCCTCACTCCATCCACGTCCTTCAAACACCCATTGCCTGTGGCTGCCTGAGCCCAGCACCCACTACCTGAACACAGCAAATCCCCATCCCATCCCACGCAGGCAGATTCCAACTTCCAGGCAAAGTCTGAAAAGCTCAAGAAATGCTGACCAGCAGCCAGAGCCGCCCACAAAAATCTTGAAGACCTTATGGCCCTGGGGTACCCCAGCCCTTCAAAACCAGAGCTGGGGCAAGTGCTGGGGACTGGGAAGGCTGGGATTGTGCAAAGCCTGTGCAAAGCTTGTGCAAAGCACCTGAGCTGCAGCAGGGACCCACCAGGATGAAGCCAGAAGGGCAAACAGCTATTTAAGCTAAATATATTTGTTCTTGGGCTGACGTTGGTACGAAAATCGATCGTAAACAGACTCAGGCTGTAAATAAGAAGATAGGTCCTGACCACCATCCTAGAGCAGCCCTTCAACAAGGATTACTGGCAGGAGAAACAAAACTCATCCAAGATGGAGCTGGAGCAGTGCATGCAAGGGTGACAAAAAGCACCCGTGTGACATGGGGACAGGATGCAGCCACCCGAGGCAGCCTGAGGACAGCATGGCACTGCCACGGTGGCCATAGGCAGTGTTAGCACTGCATTGCTCAGGATGTCCAGGCCAAGTAAGGTGTTGGAGCCACTCTGTGGGAGCTCCTGGATCCCCTGGCAGGCAGAGGAATGCACCAAACATTCCTCCAGTCTCTACATCACACACCAGGTCTGGTACAAGTGCAGCCAGAGCTGCACCGAGCACAAGTCCAAAGACAGGCTGAGAACATCTTCCCTTAGGGACCTGCCTGGAGGAGGGAGAAGCACGATGCAGGGAGGCAGGATGCTGAGAGCTACAGGGGCAGATGGCACCTGCTCCCACTTTCCCCACGAGTGCCTGCTCTGCTGTGGCTCTGCTGCCACACCTTGCCCTTCCCACCCCAACGAGGCTGCTGGTGGGGACCATGACATCCACCAGCTGCACTGGTGTGTCCCCCAGTCCCACTTCAGGAGCTGCAGGAAGCAACCAGAACCACCCAGTCTCGCTGTGCCACTCATGAGTTTATGCCCATCAAAGCCACGTTACACCTTGCCATCCAACCAGGCCAAGGGCAAGGTCCTGCACTGGGCTGGGGCAATCCCCAGTGCCAGCATAGACTGAGAAATGGATGGATGGAAAAGAAAAAAGAAAGCCAAGTGTCTCCTGGGCTGCAGCCCCAGCAGTGTGGGAGGCAAGTGAGGGAAGGGATGCTCCCCCTCTGCTCCCAAAATCTCCTAGAGCTGCCTTCAGTTCTGGGGTCCCCAGCACAGGACAAGTGTTAAACTGAACAAGGGTGGGACATGGGGAAGAAATGTCAGACCAGGAGGGGCTGGCACAGGATGCCCAGAGAAGCTGAGGCTGCCCCATCCCTGGAAGTGTTCAAGGCCAGGTTGGACAGGGCTTGGAGCAGCCTGGGATAAAGGAAGGCATCCCTGCCCATGGCAGGGGGATTGGAACAAGATGATTTTTGAAGGTCCCTTCCAATCCAAACCATTCTATTCACCACTCTGTGAATCTGTCCCTGCTTCAGGCCAGACCTGAGCTGGATGTGACCGGGGCAGGGGCAGCTCCAACAAGGCTGCAGACAAGAAGTGAGAGCACCAAGGCGAATGGGAGGACATGTTGCTTTGCCTTCTGTGTCCAGCACATGCCCAGACACCTTTTGCCAGGTTCCTTGCTTTGCTGGCGCCTCATCTGCTTCACCACAGCTCCAGCTCCTCTTGCCTCCTTCTTCAAGGTCTGCTGAAGTCTGGGCTAGCTCTGATTTCCCATCCCAGGGAAGCTGGGACAGGCAGCAGAGAGGGTGGAAGAGCGAAGAGAAGGCAGGAGAACAAAGTCAGGCTGAAACCCTTGCCTGTCCTCTCCACTGCTCCTCCCAAAGGAGCATCACACAGTCCTGAGCCTGCAGCCTCCAACACACCACAACTGCTCTTCAAGGAAACCTCCTCCCTTGTCCTGGTGGGACCAGGCACCAGGGGCAAAGTACCCTCAGAAAAACCACTGCATGGTCGGAAGCAGAGCTGAGAGGGCACAGAAAGCCGTGTCCAAGGAGAGCAGCTAGAGCAGGAACCAGCTCCAGCAGCACCTGAGCAGCAGCTCCTCGGGGCACAGTGGGCTTCCCACTGGGACACACACCAAAAGGACTGCTGAGGGGTGAGGTTGTGCTTACAGGAGAACATGGAAATGTCTCAGAGGGGTCCAGCCAGTGCTTCTGCACCCAGATAGCTCCAAATTGCCTTTTTGGCACCAGCCAGTGCTGCCTCAACACATCAGACAGAGGTGAGCAGCTACAGTTTGTCTCCTTGCCCACCTGGCACGCCTCTCTGCCAGGAAATGGTCTGCTAGGAATTGGAGAGGCCACTCTCCAAGGAACTCAGATCTCCTCCAGCAGCCAGAGAGCCAACAAAGTCACTCTGGCTCTGCACCCTGGTGTCCAACACCACCACCTCGAGCCTGCACAGCTAAAATAATGAAGCTGGAGGTCAAGTTTCACGGAACCGAACCTCCCCTTTCGTCCTGGTGCAGGCGTAATGGACCTACTTCCAGGTCTGAAGTATTTACTGAGTCTCCCGAAGCCTGCGGAGATGGGCTGAGCTGACAGGCTGACAGACACGACTTGGGATTTGAAGATTTACGTTCCCAGAGGCGATTCATTGAGCAAACAGCATCCGTTACATAACGCAGCGCCGGGGAGCGGCGGAGGGCGGCCACCGGAGGGATGCGATACTCGGAGAGGAGGAATGGCAAAGGAATCCTTCCCGATCACTCCGGGAAAAAAACAAACATCATTCCACTCCTCACTGATTGGAATGCCGCCCAAAGCCACCTCCTCCTGGATGCGACCTCGACCGAGGGGGATCTGCCTGCTTCCAGCGCCAGGAGCAAAAACAAGCGCCACAGCTCAACGGGAAGGATTTTAGGAACGGGTTTACCAGGAGCTGTGACTCAAATCTGGAGTAGCAGCAGCAATGGCCCCGACCCCAGGAGAAACACAGCTCCTCAGCTTCCCCAGCCCCACCGTGACACTGCCCAGCTCAGCGGGGAGACCCTCCCTGTGCCCCCGCAGCCGGATGCGAGTCTGTCAGAGCCGCCAGGCGCGGGCAGGGGCTGTCACCTCACCGGCTCGGTGGCAAAGCCAGCCAGCTGCCCACCCACTGGGCTCCAAAATAAGCCCAAGCAGCAGTGGCAAGGCAGATCCAAGAACAGTCTGTGCAGCCAGAAGAGGGATCAGCGGGGAGGGGAGGGATGGAGCCTTTCTGTGAGATATGGATCCAGCCTCCACCGCACGCCAGGCAGGTGGGTAAATCCAGGTCTCACACAGACACCTGGACCTCAACTTCTCCTGCAACAGCAGAGCACCAAGGGCTTGCACCTGCCTAAGCACAGGAATTTAAGAAGTAGATTCCAGTGGGATTGTACCTGTGGAGTCCCTCTCCTCTATTAGTGAACCTGAAACAGCAGCAATTCACCCAGCAGCCACCACACATCCCTCCATCCATCCCTTCACTCAGTGCTCCAACAGCAACTCCAAACACTGACCATCCATTCCCCAAACTATCAGCCCAGCTCTGTCCTGATCTTCTAAAGTCCCACTCCAAAGTCCTGCAGCTGCAGGAGGGACTTGCTGGTGGTGTTTAAGGAGTTTGTATCTCTGACAGAGAAGCTACACCCCCACCAAACCAAGCTGCACAGCACATGTGCTTCCAGACCAGAATGAGAAGTCCGTGACTTCCTTCTGATTCCCTGGAGGAACACTTCCCATCAGTGAAGGCTCCACACGATGCTAAAGCGCTTGGAGATCACTAACAAATAACTGAGGTCCTGTTCCAGAGGACACAAGCAGCATCCCAAATCCCTGCAGAGAGCAATGTCTTGCCCTGATGGCCACCCCAGACATCATTCCTTGCTATTGTTAAACAGAAAACATCAGTGAGCCCACTCCAAAACCAGCCTCTCATCACCTACACTTTAGTGCCCTTTGGCTCCATCCCCCTCCAATGCCTCATGGGAACATTGCTTCTGGATTTCCAAATTAATCTCAATAAATTCACTGCCCTGGGTTACAACAAGCCTCTGCACTAATGAGCTGGTTTTCTGCACGCTCAGGAGGAGCACAGGAGGGTGGGGGTGAGGCTGCCAGCACAGACAGACATGGACCTGGCAGAGCAGGTTCAGAGGAGGCCACCAAAATTGTCCAAGGCCTGGGACAGCTCTGTCATGGAGAGAGGGTGGGAGAGATGGGGCTGTGCAGTCTGGAGAACAGAAGGCTCTAGGGAGACCTTAGAGCCCCTTCCAGTGCCTAAAGGGGCTCCCAGAGAACAGGAGAGGGACTTTGGACAAGGGCATGGAGAGCCAGGCCAAGGGGGAACGGCTTCACACTGACAGAGGGCAGGGTTAGATGGGATATTGGGAAGAAACTCTTCCCTGTGGAGGGTAGTGAGGCCCTGGCACAGGTTGTCCAGAGAAGCTGTGGCTGCCCCATCCCTGGAAGTGTCCAAGGCCAGGTTGGATGGGGCTTGGAGCAACTTGGGCTAGTGGAAGGTGTTCCTGCCCATGGCAGAGGGTTGGATTGGAAGAGCTTTGAAGGTCCCTTCCAACTCAAACCACTCTGTGAATCTGAGTCTATCCACCACTGATCAGTCCTGCTGCACCACAGTGTTACAGAACACTGATTTCTGAATGTGTGGACTCTTCTTTTGCTGCCCAAACAGTTCTTGGCATGACAAACTGAATTCTCTCCAATATCAAGGCAAGGTAACACTGTAAAACAAAACCAGAAGCACTGCCAACATCCTGGAAGCTTCTGGAAGCCACAGCAACATCACTGCATCCTGTTCGCTGCAGACCTCAGACTTTTAAATAGATTATTATGCTTTTAGGCCATAAGTGCCCTTTGCAGCCCCGAGCAGGCCCCGTGCCACTGCAGCAACCAGAAGCAGTGACAGCTCTTCCCTGAAAACCCCCAAACAGGAACACTGCAACATTTTACGGTGCAAGCACAAGAGCCTGGAGGATGATTGAGCAACAGTCTGGGACACGTGAATTCCCTCGAGAAAATCCCTTGCTTCCAGGCTTGGCTAAGGAAATTTTAACTGAGGAGCAGCTGCCAGGAGAGGGGAGCCTGAGACAACTTAGGAAGGGCCAGTTCTTCCAAGTAATTACAATATCTACTGATTTGACATGGGCTGGACGCAAGGCAGTGTGTGTGTAGTCACCCTCCTGGGACCTCTAGGAACAATTCCACGTGCTGCAGACATGGAATTGCACTGAGCAAAAGAGGAGAATTTGATGGGAGAAGGGTAGATGGCAAGAGAGAGACCTGGTCTCAGCTTTCCAGCCCCCAAGCACCCCTCTGTGCCAGCCTGGGACCACAAAAGCAACACCTCTGCCAAGGACCAGGGGACCTCAGCACCCACTCCAGAGATTCCCCAGACTCTCAAGTGTTGCCACCTCCTGGGTGCTGTGATCCCCGACACTGGTTCCTGGCAACAAACCTCTTCTCAGGAACACAAGACTGGGGAAAAAATAGGTCTGGAAGAGACAGACTCTTTGGCCAGCCAGCAACAAATCATCCTCAGGACAGAGACGCAGAGTCC
>VZRE01004374.1:26467-39271 GCA_013396775.1 Cephalopterus ornatus | reverse complement strand
CAGAGTCCCAAGTGCCCACCATGGGCTGCACCATTTCTGGGCCAAGCAGGTTCTGGCCCACCCACGGACCCTCCCAGGCTGCCTGTGGCAAGACAACAGCCAACCAGCACAAAACCGGCCACTTGCTCTTTCCAGCCTCCACACTGCCCCATTCCTTCAGAAATCCCCCTCTGGCAGCCTCGCTGGACCCCCACCACCTCACGAGGCCTCAAAGCCGCCAATCACCCCTCCACCTCCTCCCCAGGCAGGTCCCAGCCCTCCCTGACCATCCAGCCATGGCCACCTGGGGACACAAGGAATTCTGCCTGGCTCCAGCCACCCCTCGGTGCCCAGCCCGGCGCAGCCACGTGCCCGCAGGGCACACGGAGGTCACTCACTCTCGTCGGGGTTGGGCGAAGCGAGGATGGCGCTGTGCTTCCTCTTCACCTCCTCCACGTTCTCCGAAATTTTGTCGATGAACCCTCGAATTTCTTCCACCTGTGGAGGCAGGCAACAAGACAGGTGGTCTGTGACAGACCTGGACTTTTGGAAAGTAGAGGGATTATTGAACCCTATCCCAAAGCAACCGTGACATGTCTGAACCACAGCAAACATCCTCCTGGATGAATATTTTCCAGCTGGAAACTACAGGACCAGTGAGGAATCTCAGCAGCCAGCTCTGCAGTCACAGTGGTGTGCTACAGACTGTATGTCCAGTATCCTTTGTGATGCACTGAGAAACTTTGGGGATTTGTATAAATCAGCATCAGATCTGATTCCCAGACTCTGCCCGTCTGCCAGAACGCTGCTGGGGCCGCACAAGGTGGGGCTGGCTCAGTCCCCCATTGCTCTTCGCTCCAGGGGCTGAGAAGCCCAGTTTGTTCCTCACCCCCCCAACCCAGGGAAGCAATGTTTCCCAGTAAATCCATGCTGGCGTCTTCCCTGCACTTCTGTATTACAGGGAGACACCGGCGTCGCCAAGAGGGGAAACCTCTCCTGTGCTCTCTGCCTGCCAGGCTGCCCACCCTCCAGCTCTGCCTTCTCCTTCGGCTCACACCACCCCTTTGCTCATCTTCCTCCACCTGCACATCAGATTTCTCCCAGTCCCCACTCCACTGCCTGCAGAGATCCACTTTAACACCCCCCACACACATGCCATGCTAAGGGTGTGCTAAAAATCCGCATGCAGATCTTACAGCCACCCACATGCCAGAACACAACCTCTTGTTTGGGAACGGGAGGCACAAAATTAAATCAGTCCCAAGCAGAGACTGCTGCTCCACAGAGGTGCTCTGGGGAGAGGTCCAGGAGCTGGGTGTGAGGCTCCCCTGCTCCCATGACCTGGGCATGCTGCCCTGGTGAGTTCTGGAGGAGCAAGGGGAGCATCCAGAAGGTCAGGTGAGCCCACCACAGCCTGAGGTCTGCAGGGAAGCCTGGCTCCTGATGTTCAGCACTCACAGCATAACCCCCAAAGACCTCGAGCATCAGCTGAGCAGCACCTGCCAGGGCAGGACTCTCATCCCAATCCCCAATGCTGCTCCCTTCCAGCGGTGGGAGCCTGGACAACAGCCCCATAGCCCACTCTGGCACCAGGAGAAAGGTCTGAACCAGCTTCAGAGCTGCAGTGGAGGAACAAACGTCTCACCTGCTCAAAGAACTCGTCCATGAAGCGATCTCGGTCCACGCTGACGGTGACTTCATCATCATCGTCACTGTCCTTCGCCTGCAGCAAAAGAAAGAGAGAGGCATCAACAGGTGCTTCCTGCAGAGTTCATGGCTCCATTTCAGGAGCTCCTCAGGGGCATCTTCCCCTTCTCCTTTGCTCATTTGCTCCCAGGGGCCGGGACAAACGCCAGCCAGAGCATGGGACACCCTGGGTACTGCCACACCAAGCACCAGGGACACTGAGAGCACAGGATGAACAAATCCAGAAGTGAGGGAGAGCCAAAACCCCGGCAAGCCAGTGCCCCATGGCACAGCCCCCACAGCCAGCACGGGACAGGGATAAGGACACCACTGCATCCACAGGGAGCGGGAGCTTCATGGGCTCCCTCAGCTGTGTGTGAGCACAGGGGCTCTGCAAAGAGCAGGGATGGGGAACACGAGGAATGCCACCACGGGAAGCACCAGGGATGCTGCAGTGGGAAAGCACGAGGGATGTCATGATGGGAAACACGAGGGATGCTGCGACTGGGAAAACATGAGGGATGCTGTGATGGGAAAACATGAGGGATGTTGCCATAGGAAACACAAGGAATGCTGCCATGGGAAAGCATGAGGGAAGCTGCCATGGGAAACGGGGGATGCTGCCATGGGAAAGCATGAGGGATGCGGCAGTAGGAAAACCGTGAGGGATGCCACCATGGGAAAAACATGAGGGATGCTGTGATGGGAAAACACAAGGGATGCTGCCACTGCAAAACACAAGGGATGCTGCCATGGAAAACATGAGGGATGCCACAACGGGAAAACATGAGGGATGTTGTGATGGGAAAACACAAGGGATGCTGCCACTGGAAAAACAAGGAATGCTGCCATGGGAAAACACAAGGGAAGCTGCAACGGGAAACACAAGGGAAGGTGCAATGGGAGATGAGAGATGGCTGAGATAGGAAAACAGGAGGGATTCCGTGATGGGAAAACATGAAAGATGCCATGATGGGAAAAACGAGGGATGCTGCCATGGCAAAACACGAGGAATGCTGCCATGGGGAAACAGGAGGAATGCTGTGATGGGAAACACAAGGGATGCTGCCACAGGGAACGCAAGGGATGCCGCCAAGGGGAAGGATGGGAGATGCTGCCATGGGAAAATAAAAGGAGTGCTGCAGAGTGCAGGAAAGGTGGGAGCGAACAGATAATACAACAGAACTAGCAAAGCCCCAGCAGACAAATGAGGGGTTGTCCTTGTCTGCAGAAGCATGTGTGTCACTGTCACCAGAGCTGAAAACACCTCCTGTCCCAGCGAGGCGGGGGAAGGAAAAATTACAGTCCTCTGCATAAGGAGACATTTAAAAGATTGTTATCCAAAGCAGCTACATGACGGAGGGAAATGGAACATTAACAGGCTGGAAAAGTTCCTTCTTACTCCATCTTCACAAGAGAAATGTAGCCAGTGGAACGGAGCTTTAAGACAGGACTGCCTCTGCTCATCTCATAATGGCCCCACTTTTGCAGACAGTTACACGTCACCCCGTGGCCCCTCCACACTTTGCAGAGAGGCAGCCACTACGGTCTGCAGAGAGATGGCTCTTGCTTTGAAATAAGTCAGATGAAATATCTATCCTTCCTCCTAAAATTGTCTTTTCCCCCTACAGTGATTGATTTGGGCTCACCCAGAGGAGACCTCAGCTTTCAGCCTTGCCACTGCTCGTGGCACCCTTTGCCTGGGTAACCCATTCATGCTTCTCCCATTCATGGTTATCCCATTCATGCTTACCCAGAGCCCACACGATCAGAGTTGCCACTATCCCAGTGAAAATCTCACCCTGACAAGGGAAAGCAGGCATGTTGCTGCCCTTATCCACCACTCTGTGGGCACAGAAGACTGTAACCTAAAGCCCATTTCAGGTACAGTACTCCAGCAGGGCTGGGGCACGGCCAAGGCCACCAGCCCAGGAACAGGCTGGCACACTTAGAGTTTGATGGCCACCACTAACCCATGTCCCCAGGTGTCACATCTACACATCTATTAAATCCCTCCAGGGATGGGGACTCCACCACTGCCCTGGGCAGCTGTGCCAGGGCTGGATAACCCTTTCAGTATGAAATCCTCCCTAATATCCAACCTAAACCTCCCCTGGAGCAACCTGAAGTTATTTCCTTTTGTCCTGTCCCTTGTTCCCTGGGAGGAGAGCCCAATCCCCCCCTGGCTCCACCCTCCTGTCAGGGAGTTGGAGAGAAGACAAAGTCCTCCCTGAGCCTCCTTTTCTCCAGGCTGAGCCCGTCCAGCTCCCTCAGCTGCTCCTCCTCAGACTTGTGCTCCAGACCCTTCCCCAGCTCCATTGCCCTTCTCTGGGCATGCTCCAGCATCTCAACATTTTTCTTGGAGTGAGGGGCCCAAAATGGACCCCAGGATTCGAGGTGCCCCAGCAGTGCTCAGCACAAGGGGACAGTCCCTGCCCTGGTCCCACTGGCCACACCAGTGCTGGTTCAAGCTGGGGCCATACAGGCCCTGCAGCAGACACTGCCCTTTGCATCAGGCAGAACCCAGCTCCTTCCCCGAAGCTTTCTGCATTCAAAATTCAGCAGCAGTTTACTCTCACACCAAGTCCACACCATCTCTCCCACCTCCAGCTGCCACAACATGGCACTGAGGGCCAGAGCTGGATGCACAGCCACATCCAACAGCCCCACAACCTCCCCAGGGCCAGGGGCAGGATTTGGCTGTGGGCTCTGCTACACCCCTCCTGCACCCCAGTGTCACCAAACAGCCCTGTCCCTCCTCCTGTCCCATGTCATCGCTGCTCCAGCCTCTCTCAAACCCGTCTGAGCACAGTGACAGCTGTCACCCCCCATTCCAGCCCTGCTGCCGACTGTGGCATTCCTTCAGCCAGCAGCAAGCCTGGATGTAAGCTCAGGTCCACTTGGAGTCAACAACTGGTCCCAGAGCAATGCCTACACATGCTCCATTGCTCCTGGAGCATCCCAAGCATTCCCCCAGCACCCACAGCACATGGGCAGCAGGGCTCACCATCGAGGAGGTCACAGAGCATCATCTCCTAAAGCTAGGAAGGATGTCTGCACGGATGGATTCTTGCTACGGGGATATAACTACCATCCGTGTTCACATTCCGGTTTACACATCACTTGGAAGCCCACGTGGTTTGTGCTGTGCTTGATTTTAAGCATGGTCTGCCTTTGATGAAGGTGGGTAGTGCCCAGGGCCCACCAGATGGGCAGTTACAACACAGACCCCCACCTACATTCCTGCAAGGATCTTCAGACAATGCCAACAGATCCTCAGGACACACGCTGTGAGTGAAGGAGATGCAACTGCCAACACAAACACTGCCCTGGACACACCTGCCTCCAGGTCAGTGGATCTTCCTTCCCCCCACCCTCCTCAGCCTCTCCATGTCAGGGACAAGGACATCCCCACCAGAACCCACAGATGGGGGGACACATGTCCTGCCAGCAGCCTCTGCCACCTCACCATGTGCCCAGCAGGATGGTCATCCACAGGAAGGAGTCAAAGGAAAGATGGGTGGGAGCACCGTGTGGAGATGGATCAGGGGATACTGGTAGATGACAAATGGGACATGACTCAGCCATGGGCAGCCCAGAAAGCCAAGTGTGTCCTGGGCTCATTCCAGCTGTGTGGGCAGCAGGTGAGGGAGGGGATGCTCCCGCTGTGCTCTGTTCTCCTGAGAATCCCTGAGCTGGGGGGATCCCTCCAGCTCTGGGGGCCCAGCAAAAGAGTGGTGTTAAACTGAGGGTGGGGTCAGGTCGGACCATGTTGCTGGTAAGGCCCTGGCACAGGTTGCCCAAAGAAGCTGTGGCTGCCCCATCCCTGGAAGTGTCCAAGGCCAGGTTGGATGGGGCTTGGAGTAACCTGGGCTAGTGGAAGGTGTCCCTGCCCATGGCAGGGGTGGTGGGACTGAATGATCTTTGAAGGTCCCCGCCTACCAAACCTCTCTGTGATCCCATAAAAGCCCCTCCTAGGGCAAGCAGGGTGGGAAGCACCAAGGAGCCTCTGCAGCCCTGTACAGGAAAATGGACCTCCAACACAACTACCCCCAAGCCTATCCAGTTTTCCTTGCCATCATTCTGGCAGGATTCTAATTTGCTAGAATTCTGAGCACATTTCTGAAGCCTGGGAGCAAAACAATCCCAGCATTAATTTTAAACGCAGGCTTGTACCGTGACCACACAGGCCAGGGATGGGCAGCAGAGGAAGGGCAGCAGGACCCCACACCGCCCGCCAAGATGCTCCTCTCCTTGTCGTCTCTTGCCTGTCCCTTCCACAACCAAAACAGTCCTGGCTCATTGCCTGAAGGGTGCCAGATCCCTGCCTGGTCCCACCCCTGCTGCCCACAGGACCCTGCAAGACCCAGAAATCCCAAAGGAAGGGAACCCACCTCCCAGGGAAGGGGGTTCTGCCAAAGCCACGCACAGCCTGGTTGGAGGCACTCGTGGTTGAAAGCAGCTCGCCCCCGGGCACATGGGAGGTGATGGGCAGGCAGGGAGATGTTATTTAGGGCAGGGAGATGTTATTTAGGGTAGGCACTGGACAGGGGGAGAGGCACAAAGCCCAGCCGGGAGCCCCATGAAGAGGAAATTACACGGATGGAGCCTGCTGGTCGGGAGGGCACATGTCACTTGCCACTCCGGGCTGGAGAAGGGCACCATCTGTCCAACCCACGTCACTGGAAACACCCTCGGTGCCACGCTGCCTCTGACCCCCTGGTGTCAGGCACATCACCAGGCCCCACTGCCTCCATCCCCCAAGCCAGGAAGGCAGCAGCTGAGGAGGGACCAGGACTGGAGGAGAAGGAGGAGATGCCACTGGGAGAGCTCATGTGATGCAGGGCACTGAAGGATCAGCTGCTCCCAGCATCTCCCTCCACACCAGGCAGGGCTCACTCCAGACACACTGCCAGCCCTCACAACTCTCACCCCAATCTTTAAGTGTCTCCTCATGCACTGCTACCAAGGTGGGAATGAGACTAAAACATTACAAAGGAAACCACAAGCATCCACACAACCAACAGTGTTTTGGCTTCATGCACCCCAGCTGGGAGCATCCCAGGTTCCCAAAGCTACATGGAAAGCTCCTGTCTCAGTCAAAATTACCCATGGGTGCTGCTCAGCATGAGCAGCAAACAATTCCCAAGCCTGAACTTGCTTGCCAGTGACAGGTGAGGAACATCACTCCCAACAGTGGGCACAGGATCCTACCAGTGCCCCTCCACTCCTGTCTCGGGCACTGTCAGGCTGCACCAGGGATCCTGTGGCTCCAGGCTTTGCTCCCACACAGGGTAGGTGAGGATAGCCCTTTTCTTTGTAAGGTTTTTATTTCTCCAGCCCACTGGAGGCCAAGCAGCGGGCACCATGCCGGCAGCGGGGATGGCTCCGGGAGCTGCTGCCTCCCCAGTGCTGCTGAGCACCGCGAGCAAGATGGGGAGGGCAGGTCAGGCAGAGCTCCTCTGGCAGCTTTGGGGCCTCACAGAGTTCAAGGTGCCCTCCACAAGAGCTAAAATCCCATGAGGAGACAGAGCAGAGCTGTGATCCTCTCCCTGACAAAGCAGAGCAGCGGGTGGGAAGACATCCAGAGCCCCGGAGCATCCCGGCTCTGTGGGTTTTGCAACCAGCACACTGCTAATAAATGTATTACCGGGCCGATCACATCCCTGTGGTTCCAACCCTCCCCGTTCCCTCCGCAGGCACTTTCTGGAAGAGGCAAAGCAGCACAGACCACCCAAAAAGATTTCATGCCTGCTCTCCTCTGAGCAGCAAAGGTGGCAGGGCGAGCTGTGCAGGGCACAACCAGGTCTCTTTCACCTCAGCAGTGGTCACATGCAGCAGTGGTCACATCCTGCCTTCTCCTGTCAGCGCTGCAGATGAATTTTACCATGTCCAAATGCATCCACAGAGAGGGAGCAGGCAGCAGAGCCAGGGCAGAGGAGCAACGGGCTTAGCTACTGCTGGGCATATCTGCACCCAGGGGACCATGCTGACCCCCAGCATATCGCTCTGCCAAGCCCTGCCAGCACCCTTCCCTAGGAAACATCCGTGCCCAAACAGGCAATGAGCTCTCGTCTGCCTCTACCACTTGACAGGACAGGGGGGTTGACCCCTACAGGGCTGGGGGCTCCCACCACGCTGCCTCCCATCCCCACCAGAGACAAGGCGAGCCTCACAAAAGCACAATGGAAGGAAAAAGCCACACCAGCTGCCACCCCCTTTTCAGGGACCATTCAGTGAAGCAAAGAAAGGCCTCATCCCCACGCTGCAGGATGCTGCTCGCCGGCTCCGCTCCCAGGCTGCATCTGTTTGTTTTTATTTACGGACACCTCCGCGCTGCTCTGCCCAGCCGGAGAGATTCCAGCCATCTGGGCTTGACTTGCTTCGCAAAATGATGCCCTTTCCGTGCCGGAGCGCCGCGGGATGCGCGGCACACGCTGCTCCTGGGAGGTGCCTCCGAGCAGCCGTGGGTCGCGTCCCCGCACAGAGCAGCACACGGGGGTCCCACACCCAGCACCAGCTGCCTCATTCCCCATGTCCAAGCCCCCCCAGCCCAAGGCATCGCTGCTGGCACCGGGAGCTCCCACGGCAGCTCGTTCCAACGTGCGGCTGCGCGGGGAAGGACGAGGTCAGAATAACTCAGCAGCGAGCGGCACAGACATCTCTTCTCAGCCATCTCACAGAGCCTACAGGACACGTAGGAGAGCGTATGGATGCCCAGATCCCTGGAAACATCCCAGCCCTGCTCCGCAATGCTCGGCAGCATGAGGGCAGCTCAGCACAGCCTCGCCTGAACAAGCCCCAGGGTCTCCCAGCCCCTCACTCTGGGGCTGCCTTGATCCCCCCCACCTCAGGGTTTGCTGTAGGGGTCTGCAGCAGCCAAAACAGGCCCTTCCTCAGGAGTCCAGGGCTGAGGTCCTGCTCCAGAAGGTTTTCAAGGAGGTGGTGTCAAGGCTGAGGGTGAGGACTGACAGAGGGTCTGCTCCTGAGAGAGAGCCCTGGAGAGCTGAGCCACCTGACAGCAGGGTTTAAACTACCTACAGCCTCAGCCCTTTTTGCAGACTACATAGGACAGCTGTGCTCCGTGACAAACTGGCCATTCCACAGCACACAGGCCCCAAGTCAGCTATGCCCAATTCCAACATTAAAACCAGCTGGCAGCCCGTCACCAGTGGTGTTCCCCAGGGATCAATGCTGCAGCCACTCCTGTTTAATGTCTTTATCAATGAAGTGGATGAGAGGATCGAGGGCACCTTCACAATGAGCTGGGTGGGATGTCAACCTACTGGAGGGCAGGAAGGCTCTACACAGGGATCTGAACAGGCTGGATTGATGGACCAAGGCTGCTGCATAAAGTTCAACAAGGCCAAGTGCCAGGTCCTGCACTTGAGTCACAACAACCCCATGAATGCTCCAGGCTGGGGGCAGAGGGACTGGAAAATTGGGAAAGGACCTAGGAGTACTGGCTGACAGTGGCTGAACATAAGCCTCAAGTTGCTCCAGGGGAGGTTTAAATTGGATATTGGGAAAATTTCTTCACTGAAAGGGTGCTCAGGCCCTGGCACAGCTGCCCAGGGCAGTGGTGGAGTCCCCATCCCTGCAGGGACTTAACAGACATGTAGATGTGGCACTTGGGGACATGGCCTTGGCACCATTGGGGGAACACCTGGATCTTAGAGGGCTTTTCCAACCTAAAACTCTCTGTAACTCTTATATTCACCAAAACCAGCCCGTACTTCGCACTGACAACTTTTTTATGAATAAAAGTCCAAGGCACAAATTACTTCAGCATTCAGCAACATCCGCATGAGTCAGGAGGTGTTTCCAATTTCCAGCACTGGCAGTGAAAGGGAGAACATGATTTCCAAGAGTTTTGTCCTTAAGTGTTGGCTTTCACTGCTGCAGAATCACATTCACAGGCTCTGGCACAAAGCCCAACCTTTTAATCGGAGCCCTGGTCACTCTTAAACTCAGTTTTAGAAGCAAGCAGGTAAAATTCCACTAAACTCTGAAGAACAAGTGACAGAAGTGCCACCAATCCTGGAGAGGGCAACAAGCTGAACTCACTGACCTCTTCCTGTAGCTCTGGAATGTGGACAGCACCGCGGACAGCTCCCACAGCTGTGTCACCAGGATCAACACATGAAAATCAAGGGAGTCTGTAAAATGGTAATCCTTCAAGCCCCACTGCACCACCTACAAAGAGGCACTCATGGAATGTGTTGGTCTGGAAGGGACCTTCAAGGATCCTCCAGTCCAACCCCCCACCTCAGGCAGGGACACCTTCCACCAGGCCAAGTTGCTCACACGGTCACGAATGCTCAAAGATGGGAATGACACTTCTTTGGTGCTCTTGCCTAGACCCTGTAAAAGAACCTCAGCACCATCCAGGTGGGACACTGATACTCCAGAAGGCAAACATCCTTTGGAAAACCAAAATTAACAGTTGCTTCATACACAAACCCGAAGTCAGACAGGACTAGAAGGAAGACCAGCAATGGCAGATGAAGAGTTCATATTAGTAAACCAGCAGCACAGAGCATAGCAGGAGTGCTCCAGGATGGAAGTGGCCACGCAGCAGCGAGCTCCTGAAAACTCACAAGATAACATGAGCAGAAGACTTTATTTTTTAGTTAGCTCCCATGAAAAGAAACCTGGGTCTGTAAGTATCCACTAGAATCTCAAACAATGCACTGCAGGTCTGTTCCCTGCTCTTGGGGTGGACACCGAGGTGCCAGCAGCAGGGAGGAGAAGGAGAACGCTGGCCTAAGAGCAAATGAACACAATTTGTGCAGGAGATTTGGAACTTTACAACCCAGTCAGGACCCAGTCTAATGAAAGATGTCCCAGCCCACGACAGTGGGGTTGGATGACATGGTCTTTGAAAGTCCCTTGGTGACTGAGGGGAACCTTTTCCTTATCCCGAGCTCTCCACAGCCGCTGCAGCAGAAGGATTTCTCATTCTCCTCTGGATGTCTCCAAGGACACCTTTTGGCCAACAGCTGTCTTGGGTCCACTCACTACTTCCAGCACTCCTGCAAAAAGGTGATGGAGGAAGAGACTCTCCTGCCAGGGGACACTGGCTGCACTGCCATGGGAAATACTCAGAGCATCACTGAAGAAGGCTGAAAGTTGCTTCAGGATATCTCTCATGTGGGACCTGAGCACTCTGCTCAGACAGACCGGAGTCTGTCTGCTGTGGCTGCCCCATCCCTGGAAGTGTTCAAGGCCAGGCTGGATGGGGCACACAGCAATCTGGTCTAGTGGAAGGTGTCCCTGCCCATGGCAGGGCATTGGAATACGATGATCTTTGAATGGTCTTTCCAACCCAAACCACTCTGCGAACCCACGACACACCACGGCCTGTCCCCTGATCACAGACAAAATGCTGCTCCCTGGTTTGGGGGGCAAGGCAGCACCCACATTTCCAACAGCTGCCCTATCCCTGGCCACTGCAGACAGAGGCTCAGGCAGCCCGTGGCACGTCGCCCCTGCCCTCTCCCCTTCTTCCAGCTCAGCAGAACTTTCTACTCCTCGTGCTTCCAGAGTTGCCTCATTTCATATTTCTTCCAAGCAGAGACAGCCCCGCTGGCTTGGTGCCTGGTCTGGTCCTGACACAGCATCGCTCCGGCTCCGTTTCCCGTGCCGTCCTCTGCTTGCCTTCCCCTCCCCACGCATCTCCTTGTAGGATCATCCTGCAGACTCCACGGTCCAAGGACACTCAGCCGTCCCCTGACGCAGGTGTGCTCAGGTCACCAGGAGCCAGGACAACACTGTACACTGTCTTCCTGGGTCTTCCACTCGGGCTCACTCACCTCCTCTTTGCTAATATACGTAATTTTCTGGAAGTAGCAATTTATCACAGTACTTAGCTTAATGAGCCTTACTGTACATGTTCTGCCTGTAGTGATAATTTTGCATATTTCCTGAGAAATCTTGTTAACGGGGAGATACATGGCAAAACAAACATTTGTACAGCTTCCGAGCAGCTCACACACAAAGACACTGCAATTAAAAGAACGAGAATGAGACCGAACCCCTTTGGCTCCAGCCCTCTCAGACATCCAGCATGCAGCCATCATATCAGGATGCACTTATCCCTCTGATCACTCTTCGGTGCCCACAGATTAGCAGCAGGTCTCAGGGGGCCAAGAGTATTCCTGCATTCACATTGACTTCAGTGGGATCACCAAATCCCCACACACCAGACCTGAGGCTCCCCAGCACACACCAAGGGACCCTGGGGCTCAGTGTCCCCTCTGAGGTCTCTCTGTCCCCCAAACCCCCATCCATCACCCTGCCAAGTCCAGTCCTGGGCTGGGGACATGACACACCACCCAGAGCTGACCCAGAGGCTGGGCTTTGCCTGCTGCCATGTTTAATGCACATCAAAGGGTTTTCCCAATTTTTGGCTTGCCCTACCACGGTGTGTGTGCCTGCTGCTGCAAACCATGTCCCTATGGCACAGGGACATCCAGGACCCCACAAGCGCTGGGGACCACGGGAGCATCTCACACGAGAGCGCGCAGGGCTCACCTACACCTCTCCTGTCACTGTCCTCCGTGCCTGGCTGACACCCCCAGGAGCGAGGACTCACCAGCGCCTCACCCCATCCCGCCCCATGGCCCCGGGGATGCAGGCAGAGCAGCTCCCCTGCCCTTGGAGCCCCGTGGAACGGGCCGTGCTCCGAGGGCAGCCACCGCGCACGACCTGCCGCGGCAGCTCTGCTCCCCCCAGCCCCAAAAAACCGAGCGTTCGAGGCTCGCTGCCCAGGCTGCCGAGCCCAGGCGGAGCTGGCGGCTGCGCGGGCTGCGGACACGCCACACCGAGCCACCGGCTGTCACCCGCCACGTGACGGCCCCGCTCCCGGAGGGACCGAGCGCAGCTCAGTGATTTACGAGACCCTTGTGGCTGAACGGGGGAGCTCGGAAGCACGCAGGGCAACCGAGAGGGTTAAGAAAGGGAAGCAAGAGGCGGCATTCAAACGAGGAAATGTCTGTCTACGTCTCTAAGGTCTGTAGGGTTTTCTGCTGCGGGGATGGGGCGGGGGCGGGGGGAGTGGGTCTGGAAGAGATGGAGACACACAAGACCCGACTTCTGCAAACAGCAACTGTGGTTGACTTCGCATTTGTGTCCCCG
>VZRE01004374.1:3589-23381 GCA_013396775.1 Cephalopterus ornatus | reverse complement strand
TACGGGGGGGGGTGCGGGGGGCACACCGAGGGGCACGTGATGTGTCACTCTTGCGGGTCACACCCAGGGGAACTCGCACCTGGGGGCGTCACATCTCGGGGGTCCTCGCGGGGAGGTCACAACTGAGGGGTCCCACTCAGTGGACCTGATTCCTGGGGGAGTCACGTCTCCGGGGAAGTCACACTTGGGGAGCCCAGAGGAGGAAGTCACATCTGGGAATAACGTCGGGGGATATCACACCTGGGCAGGCCACACCCGTGGGACATCACATCAGCGTGCTCTCAGGACGCAGGAGGGGCACACAGCAGGGCAGCCCCAAGAGCAGGGTCACCCCTGGGTGTCCCTGCGGCAGCGGCAGCACTGGGGCTGGGGGTCCAGCAGTTTGGGGGCACCAGCAGGAGGGGCTGGCCCTGACCCCCAGCCTGGGGACAGGTAGGGGGCGTTGGGGGGACCACCCTGGAGACCCTAAACCCAGGCTTACAGGGACCAGCGAGGTGCCAGCAGGGCTCAAACGCACGCTGCCAGTTTGCTGCTTTTGGGGAAAATGGCAGTGTTGGGAGACACCCCTGTGCCCCCCTTTCCCCGGGACAGAGAGGAGCAGGATCTCACACAGCCGGGGCCGCAGGTTCCTGCAGGTCCTGTGGCCAGCGGATCCAGCCGCAGGGCCACTGATCGCAGCTCTGGCAGCCCGACACATGTCCGGCATCCCTGGGGTGCCCGGTGCTTGGGTACACCCGGTGCAGAGGCTGGGGGTCTCCCCCTCGGGTGTTGCGGCCAAACCCAACGCAGCTCACGCCGCACAGCCCCGCTCACCCGGCACGGCCCTGCCCTCCCTGCAACACGGCCCTACTCACCCCGCACACCCCCGCACTCAGCCCTGCTCACCCTGCACAGTGCCGCACGCCCTGCGCTGTCCCGCATCCCCCTCTCACCCCGCACTGTCCCGCACTATCCCGCACTGTCCTGCACCCCCCGCACTGCCCCGCACCGTCCTGCACACCCCGCACCCCCCGCACTGTCCCGCACTGTCCCCCCACTGTGACCCCGCCGGGGTGCGGGTCCCGCTCTGGGACGTGTCGCCCCCTCGCGGCCTCAGCGGGACGTGCGGGGTCGGACCCCGGTACCCCCGGGCCCCCTTCCCGCTCCTCCGGGAGAGCTCAGACCGCCGGGGTACTCCAGAGCCGCCCCAGCGTTCCCGTGTTGTCCCACGCGTGTTTCCTCCTCGACTTAATAGGATCCATCCCTTCCTTACTTTTTCTTCCTTTCTAAAACATCCCATAGTAAATTCTGTGCAGTCCTCTGCATCCCAAACGTGTTCCCTGCTCCCAGACAGCCGTAGCTCCCCTTTCTCCAGCAGGTGCCTGCACAGCAGGGCCCTGGGCTGAGCCTCTGGACACGGTGTCACTTCCTTGAGTCCCTCCACACTCACCCTTCCCCAAGGCAGGTGAGAAGGATGTAGCCTTCCAGACCCAGCTCTCTGTCCTCACCTCTCCTCAGAGCCAGAACACCACACTCTGGCTGTCCCAGCTGGGGCTGAGGATGGATCTGACCAGGCTTTTTTCTATCACCACACTGGAGCACCTTCCCCATGAGCAAACATGAGCTCGTCCTGCCTGTGGCTTCACACTCTGCTCCCTCCACGCTGCCACAGCTCAGCACACTGGGTGGATCTCCAAGTACTAACACGGGGCTGCCAGAGCAGGGACCCTCCAGCAGGACAGGTCAGCACCCTCCTCCATACAGCACCTCGAGCAGGACCACCCCAGCCCCACCTGAAGGACCTTTTTAGGCAAATCCCATCCAGAGGTCCCAAATAAACATTTTCCTCATCTCCTAAGCTTCATGGAGTACCATGAAAGGCAGCATTCCCACTTTGCAAACTTCCATGCCTGCTACACAACACCCTTTCCTACTTCCAGTCCCAATGGCTTCCCACCTCCAGGGAGGATGCAGGTGCCCTCCGTGCTGGGTGCCACCACCCCGCTCAGGGAGCTCTGCTGTGTGGCAGAGGCTGAGACAAGGCACAGGGCAGATTCTGACACCAAGAACTGTGACACGGCTGGGGATGTGGCCCCCCCAATCGCCCTGGGGGCATGTGGGCTCACGGGGGGTTTGGGGGTCAGACAGCTCCTCACCCGTGCTGTGAGCAACAGGGGCTGCAAATCCAGGGAGCCAGAGGCACAGCTCGCTGGAACAGTGTCTGCAGCACTCAGCGTATTGATGGGCTTTCAGGTGAGTCAGGCAGCCCAAAATGCAGCAGTGAAACCCGAGGACACATGAGGAATTACAGAGGTGTTTTGAGCAGAGGCTGCAGGAGGATGGCTGGTGCAGCTGCGGCGGATCCAAGATCGATCCTGCCGTTCCTAAGGACTTCCATCAGAAGAGACAGGACCACGACTGTCAATGGAAGAAAGAGCTCAGACACGCACAACAGGGTGCAGAATTAATCCTCAGCAGAAACACAGAGAAAAGCAAGGGCTTGGCTCAGAGTGAGGCTGACAGTGTGGACACAATGGAAATCCAGAGCTCAGCCCCAAGCGGGGGCTGCAAGACCTGCAGCTTGGCTGCAGCTCAGAAACCACCTGAAGCTCCTCATTCATTCCTTTTGCAGCCACTGCTGTCACTTCAGGGACACTATTGCCTTTGGAGGCAGAGGACAGAGATCCTGGAGCAGCTGCCAGAAGTAATTTGTCGAGGAATAGACTGGAAAGCTGTTCAGGGAGGGACAGACTGGAGCCACTGAGCGCAGCAGTGCTGGGGAAGCCAGGGAGGAGTTCTCACTGCCAAGAACACAGGCCAAGTCCTGTGGCAAGGGAGAGGCAGGATCTCAGAGGCAAGGCAGGCACTCCAGCACCCCACTGCCTGTGCCCTCAGGGATGTGCCAGGGAGGGCAGGAGCAGTGCAAGGAAAGGCCCTCTATGACCATAGTCAGAAGCAGATCTGGCTGGAAGTTGCCTCTCCCTGCACGAGGGGAGCAGGGATGATGCCAGTGGCAATTGCTCCAAATGCTTGTCTCCATGCCAACAGCCATTAAAAAGTTGCTTTTGGACAGCTAACATGGGCTGCAATCCCTTGTGGCCAAGCACAGAAGGATACTGTGCCATGGGTTCTCTGAGGACGGGACTCCTGTCCCCACTCTGGGGCCAGTTCACGTCGGGGAACAGGGAGATGACACTGGGAAGAAGGAGAATCGTGCCACAACCTTGCAGAGGTTCAGGCAGGACACCCAAGTATAGAGGATCTGTGTCCTGTGGGCCTGGGCTGGCTGAAAAAGTCAAAATAGGAGAGGAGAAGGGAAAGGAAGGAGAAGGAGAAGGAGAGGTGACCGAGGCAAAGAGGGAGGCAATGCAGCCCTTTTGAGCACATCTACAGTGGCTTAGTGTTTCCAGCAGCAGGAAACAGTGGCCTCCGTCTGGTCTCTCATTCCCAATGACATGTCCAGAGCTGTAAGAGCATCAAGGTGCTCACAAGGATGTGAGCAGAGGGAACAAGATCTCCCAGGCAATGGCAGTGTGGGACAGGAACCCCTTGGAGGAACAATAATCACCTGGCAGGAATCACGGGCTCCCTCCTTCTCCTCACGCCTCCAGCAGCAGCCTGACAACAGGCACAAGCTGCCACTGCCAGTGCTCTGCACAGCAAAGTGAAACATCTGACAGGGATGATCTGTAGTCTCTATCTTCATGTAAGGAACAGGTTGAAAAACAGTCCTGGTGATGCTGCCTGAAGGAAAGCTGGGGACTAGACCTTGATGTCCAGCTCAACCTTTGTGGCTTTCTAAGGTCACATTAAGTCACGGGAAACCCACCTTTCCCAGCTTCCCAAAGGATGATCCTCTCATTCTCAGCTCTGGAAAGCTTGAAACAACCTGGAATCACACACCTCCAAGACAAGTTTCGCTTTCACACATTGTAGAAATCCTCCCAACTGTTGTGAAAGTCAGATGATTTTATTTTTAAGCACAAGAACTTGTGAATAAATTATAGCTAAGTCTGATTCTGTCAGTCCTTTCTGATTTTTTTGTGTTACTCCAGAAAATGATTTTGACAGATGAGAGAGAAAGGGAAGCACCTCCAGCCTACACGGCACTTGTGTGCACTTAAAAACCTGCTCGAATCAAAGCAGTGAGAGAAATTCAATCAAACTAAAGCAATCATTCCAGTGCAGGAACAGGGCACATGGACACTTATTTCTTGACTGATCCGATGAAGTGGGATTTTGCTCGGGTCAGCTCTGCTCTGCCTTGCATTGAAATACTGACATTAACTGCAGAGAATGTGGGCTGCACCTTGGGAGGACAACGAGCTTTAATAAAATGGCAGCAGGGGGGTGAAAGGCAAAGCAACCCAGTGCTTCCCTTTGCTGCCAGGGGCCTTCCTCTGCTACTCCAACCCTGTGGCTAAAATTAAAATATATTGATCCAACAATCAGCCTTTGGTAGTTGTTTAAAAATGACCACTTAAAGCCTGTGGTGCAGACAAAATACTCCTCTCCCTCCCCACACACCAGGAAGAGGAAGGACAAACCTTCTGCCTGGAGCTGCAGTTCCACTGTGGACACAGCCCTGGGTCCTTCCCCAACACCCCTCCTGGTGCACATCCCAGCATCCTTCCCAAATATCCCTCCCGATGCACATCCCAGAATCCTTCCCGAGCACTCCTCCTGGTGCATATCCCCAGGATCCTTCCCAAATACCCTTCCTGATGCACATCCCTGCGTCCTTCCCAAACACTCCTCCTGGTGCACATCCTCATGTTCTTCCCAAACACTCCTCCTTTGGGAAGGATGCACCTCCTGGTGCACATCCCCAGTCCTGGGATGGGGCCAAGCCAAAGGAGCAAGGAGGTTTCCTAGCAAGTCCCGTTTGGCGTTATCACAGCCCAAATCTTCCTCGAGGGAGAGCAATCCCATTCCTGTGGTCTGACTTCGGTGGGAAGCTGTTCTCATCACGTGAATGACTCATCTCTAGGTTTTCTTTTTCTGTTACATTTTCACTGGAATTTCTAATGAATGCTGATTTGCACCATGCAGGCTCTGACAACTGCCCACAGCCTTTCTATCCACCATTCCTACCATTCCCTTTTGTTTGCACAGCTCATTGAATGAGACTCCAGAAGACCCTGAGGGGCTTTGGGCTGGCTGCTGCCCCCATGCACCCACAGCGCTGGTGAGGCTGCAGGATTCAGCCCCAGACAGATGCCCATTCAGCTGGCGGTTCAGCTGGCACTCAAAAACCCATCACAGCTCCAGTGTGCCCAAAGGAAGCAGACAAAGCCCCAGAGAAACCAGCTACGTTGCTGGAGCTGGTGTAGCCACAGCTGGGGGGCTGCTGGCCACACACTGGGGCAGAGACCCCCAGATCTCGCTGCCAGACCCACTCTGGGCCCCCCAAGAGCCTGCAGCAATGCCTGGCCTGTGCCTGCTGCAGGCTCCTCCTGCCTCCAGCCTCCCTCCACCTTCAGTTCCGGGCTCCCCTGTCCCATTAACTTGTGCCCAACCCATCCCAAGCTCTTTCGCACCCACAGTGGTCCTTCCTCTCCCTTCTCCTGCCAAGTTTCCTTGCATGGGCACCCCTCCAGTGTAAACTGTAGGGACACTTCTGGGCAGGAAGCTCCTCATGGCTCCAGGGAGGGCACTAGGCTCCCCTCCTGCCTGTCCCCACAGCCATCTCCTATTCCATCTCCTGTTCCAGCTGTGCACACCCGGTGGATGCATCACCCCACTCCAGCCACAGAATCATAGAATCATGGAATGGTTTGGGTTAGAAGGGACCTTAAAGACCATCTAATTCCAATCCTCCTGCCATGGGCAGGGACACTTTCCACTATCCCAGGTTGCTCCAAGCCCCGTCCAACCTGGCCTTGGACACTTCCAGGGATGGGGCAGCCCCAGCTTCTCTGGGCAACTTGTGCCAGGGCCTCACCACCCTCATAAGGAACAATTTCTTCCTAATATCCAATCTAAACCTACTCTCTGTCAGTGTGAAGCCATTCCCCCTCGCCCTGTCATTCCAGGCCCTTCTAGATAGTCTGTCTCCATTTTTCTTGTCATCTCCCTTCAGCTACTGGAAGTCCACAATTAGGTGACCCCAAAGCCTTCTCTTCTCCAAGCTGAACAATCCCAATTTTCTCAGCCTCTCCTCATGCCAGAGGTGCTCCATCCCTCTGATCATCTCCTGTTCCAGGCTGCGCACACCTGCTGGATGCACGACCTCCCCTCCAGCCTGGCTCCCTTGGCAGGCTCAGAGCACAATTGCCCGTTGTGATTAAAAGATCAGTGACATTTCCATACATGTACATGTATATGGAAATTTGCTAGTTTAATTTATAAAAGGGCAAATTCAAGGAACATTTGCTGAAGGCTCTCTCCGAACCAGCTTTTACCAGCACCACTTTATTCTGTCAAGCCAAGGAGGCTGCAAGCATGAAGGTGAAGAACTGCAAACGATCTCTTACTTTGGAAGGATTGCTTGCTTGGTTCTAATAATTTTTCATTTCTAAATTTTGCTCTCTCCAGTTCCTACAAGATTTTACACTATTCAGAGTTTTAAGTAGCAAAATAATATAATTATGTAAATCTTCTTGCATCTCTGTGTAACCCTAACACTCAATACACCAAATCCTGCCATATAACTGTGCTGGGCAACGAGTCAGGAACCTGACCTCATCAAAAAATTCCACCTAACAGGATCTGCCATTGGCATCATCTCAATCAGAAAGGTGTTTTATTGATAAAAAAAAGTTTCTGTTAACCTTGTAACTCCACCCTGAGAAGGGTCTCAATGAATTTCAGCTATTGGTGACAAGCACCACAAAAACACCCAGAAGGAAATTAAGCTTTGCATGTGATAAACACATTAGGCCATGACATGAATGATGATTAAAATAAAGAGATAAGGAGTGTTATGTACTCACTGAATGCTTTTCATCCTGGGTCAGTTGTTGCAGGCCATGACGGCACACACAGAGCTCAGTCCTGCTGCTCCAGCTCCAGACGGTGCCTCCACAGCCACCAGGCACATCCCCCAGCTCCAGGCTGAGGACACTGCTCTGCCACAAAGGCCACACTTCCAACACATCCTGGCAGCCTCCTCCATCAAAAGGAGGCGCAGAAGGCAAGGAAAGTGAGCAAAAATCCCCTTGTAATTGAAATTGCCAGACTCAAGCTGCCAGACAGGTTGAGGAATTACGACAAAGGTCAAGAAGAAACAAATTCTGACTCCTTTTTGGAGTTTGTTTTCCCAGTGAAGGCTGGGGCAAGCTCAAAATGGCAGGAAGGGAGTGAGGAAGACAACGGAGCACCAGGGAGGAAGGGGATGTTCTAACAACAACATACATGGCTGCAACCACAAGTCTCCCATTCCCTGTGAAGGAGGAACAAGCAGAGCAAGAGGAGGATGGTCAACTCTTATTTCATATTATGCCTGTGAATTCTAAATTCACAGACACATTCGGACCTGCAGTCTTAGCCTGAGATTTTTCTTCCCATCCTTTATGTTTGGAGCAGATGAGAACACATGGAAATGTGACTGGTGCCCAAACCAACACAGCACTGTCAGTCTGAAAGGAGCCTCGCTCCTCTGAACTTGAGACAGGAATAACAGGGGAAAAAATGAGAAAAGAACAGAAGAAACTGGGTACACACAAGCTTCCCCAGGAAGCACCACAGTGCTCTGCAATCAGGGAAGGAACAGCGAAGCAGAGCTCAAATGAACAGCTCGAGCAGTTCAAAGTTCAGCTGCTGTGCAAATGTTATCACCTGCTCTCGCTGCCTGCAAACCTTCCAGCCCCAGCCAAAGCCCTGTGATGAGCTAAGGCGAACCTGTGTGTTTTCAGTGGTATTCCTGAACAAAGAATCCTCCTGCTCATCACTGCAAAGCCAGAACTTAGGGGCACACACAGGGAAATGCAGAATGTAACTCTTTTGTCCAGCTCTCCGTCCATCAAATGTCTTTCCTTTGCTTTCATTTCATATATTCCATGTGGAATAGAGCTCTCTCTCTAGGAATGAATCAGTCTTAAGGCAGAAGTGGATGAATTCATTTTACTAATGATTGTCCTATACACAGCAGCTAACAATTATCAGCACTTCTCAAGAAGTTATCTACTCATTTCATTAATATCAGACAGCATCCTTTCACATCACCCTCTTCTTTAAGAAGAAAACTAAATTTACCGAGTCATGTCAATTTTTCTCATTATTCACTACTCAATCCCTGAAAAGGTGTTACAGGATTCACAGGTCCCACGTCAGTATTTCACTCTGCTCAGCAGAAATGTGAAAAATTGGCTGTATTGTTACAGCCTGGTAACAAAGGGCCTCAAAAGAAATGTGCTCCTTCCACAGGTACCTGTGGAAATGCGAAGATTCTGGGTCTGGAGGTTCTACAGACTCCTTCCCCCATCCAGGGAAAACAACAAAGGAAGGGCTTCTGAAGCTTCCGGGCACTGCGACTCCTGCTGAGGGATGGGAGCTTGTGTTGGAGGGAGGCTGCTGAGAGCTCCAGGCAGCAGAGGTGATGCTCACAGGTCCTGTGGCTCGGGCATGGAGGAGGCAGAAGGGCTGATGAGATCCTGAGGAAGGCTCTCCCGTGCTTCCTGCATCCGGCGCCGTGCCCGCTGGAAGGCCTCTACAACACAGAAGGTGACAGCAGGACAGAGTGCATCAGGCAGCCTCAGGGAAGGGCAGGGATGCGTCAGCTCTCCTGGTGCAGGAGTACCACTTCCTATGACTAAGTAAAAGCACCTGGCCCGTGCTGCTCTCTGTTCTCCAGCATGTCTTTGGTCTGCGCACAGTGGAATCAGGGACAGGGACAGTGCCTCAGAGCCAACAGCTGTGCTCAGTGCCAGGCAAGACTGGGCAGCCCAGTCCGTGCCCTCACACAGTGGTTATCCCTCTTGCCTGCTCAGAGCTGATGCCTCCTGAAGTTTCCAGCTTAGGGCAGAATATTAAACCTCTGCCATGCCCTCTGAGAGCTCACAGGAGGAGAATTACCACCTAATGGATTCTCCCGAAATATCCTGCCCACTGTGTGAAAAGGGGGCACAAGTGAGCCAAAGTGAGAAGGACACTGAAGGCCCTACCCAGAACGTTGTAGACAGAGCTCTGCTGGCTGAAGCCTCCCAGCCGGTCCAGTACGCTCTGCATGCGCTGCCTCAGGGCACTGCTCTCCAGGAAGGCTCTGCACAGAAGCACAGCAGGGTGAGGTCAGGGCTGCCAGCACCAGCACAAGAGATGGAGCTCCTGGAACTCCCTTTGCTGCACTTACTTGGACTGCTGCAGGCAGTACAGCCGGAACGTGACGCTCCCCGTGGTCTCCGTCCGGAAACCAAAGCGGCTCAGGCGCTTTCCCTGCAGGGACGGCACAGGTTAGAGCAACTCCAACATGAAAAGAGGGCCACAAACTCCTGTGGGCACAGTCTCTCCCTTCCCTGCAATGTCAGGAAGAAGGGCAGGTAGTTCCAGTCTGTGATGAGGGCAGGACCTAAATACTTGCAAGCCAACAGTGCAGTGCTGGGGGAAGGTTTCAAGAGCTGCATCAGGGCTTGTTCTCACACAAAGCTGGCACTAAACATCACCTCTGCAGTTTTGTTAAGACCATGAAGTTTCTGCCTGCCTCACACCCATTGGCTTCTCACTTCAGGAAGCTGTTCCAGGCACACCACAGCCCAGATTCTTCACAGAAACCCAGGAGGAGTCTATAGCTGGTACTAAATGCTAAACTGACACTTTACAGACAGGGCCAAGTCAAAGCTTTGGTCCATGCTCCCCCATTTCTCTAAGTTGCTCACCCCTCAGAAGGCACAGCTCTGCCTCAGCATTTGTCCACTCCTCTGTTCAGGACCACAAGTCTCATAGAGCAGACATTTCTTTAGTGAGAGGGACAGGACCACCAGCTCATCCTTGTTCAGATCTGGTCCAGGCTGTCTATAGACACCTGAACCTGAGAGCACAACGTTCCGTTTCCCAGCAAGAGAGCACCTTGGAAGCGCTCCCTGCAGCTGCACCCACCTTGAAGGTCGATGGTACCCGGACGTAGGTTAAGTCCTCCAGCTCAGGAGATCCCCCAATGAAAAACCTCCTCATCTCAGCCACTGTCCCCAGCTCCACGGGGCGCCAGGTAGGGATGGTGAGCACGTGGGCACCTGGGCCAGGACAAGAGGACAGCTTAGCTGCTGTGAGCAGTGATCTGTTCAGAGCCACAGAGGGCAGCATGCTGCCCCAAACAACAGCTGGCTGGAAATGGAAACACTGCGTAGTACCAAAAATGTTCTACAAACATTTTCCACCATGAGTCAGCCCCTTCCAATCACACAGCCAGCGCTGAAAGTACTCCCTGCCCTCCAGGAGCATCTCCCCACAATAGCCAGGTCACCCCCAGATCCCATGTGGGACACAGATTGATGTGCAGTTATCACCCCAGAGCTTCACCACACCACATTTTGTGATGGAACCACCAAAGAAGCAAGGACAGCAACACATGATGTGCCTCAAAACAAAGGCAGAATGGTGCAGGGTGCATCACATCCTTCTTTGTGGCCCCTCAGACACCTGATTACCCCCTTCAGTGTACTGAATCCCCAGGACCAGCTGAATTCATTCCCAAAAGAACCACTCAACTCCTCCTCCCAGACAATTAAAACAACACCCCAAGGATGTTTTACCTGGAGATGCTGGCAGCACCAAGGACCCGTATCCTTCCACACGATACCTCTGCCAGAAATCCAGGGATAGGACCTCGAAGTAGAGAACAGGCCACTGAGGGAGACTGTCTGCAACAAGGGGAGCAGGTCACAGCTTTGTGAAGGAGACTATCACTGAGAAAAAAAATGCTAAATGTCCAACTCCACTAGTAGGAAGTCAAAGAATCAGAGAATCACTGAGGTTGGAAAAGACCTCCAAGATCAAATCCAACCTGTGACCCATCACCACCCTGTCCCCCAGCTCAGAGCACTGAGTGCCACATCCAGTCATTCCTTGGACACCTCCAGGGATGGGGCCTCCACCACCTCCCTTTCCTTGAAGAAATTCTTCCTGATGTCCAACCTGAACCTCCCCTGGCACACCCTGAGGCCATTCCCTCTGGTCCTGTCCCTTGTTCCCTGGGAGCAGAGCCCGACCCCCTCCAGCTCCCCACTCCTGTCAGGGAGTTGCAGAGAGTGAGAAGGTCCCCCTTGAGCCTCCTTTTCTCCAGGCTGAGCCCCCCAGCTCCCTCAGCTGCTCCTCACAGGACTTATGCTTCAGACCCTTCACCAGATCTGTTCCCTTCTCTGGACACAATCCAGCACCCTTCTACCACAGTCATTTTTTTATTTCTTCTACAAAGATTTATGGTTGATTATTTTCCCCTGTAGAAGCTGAAAACCCTCAAAAAGAATTATTGATGTTAAAAATTAGGGAAAATCCTTAACAGCAAGTCCAAATTGGGTTCTCAATTATCTTTGAGCAGACAAGACAATCTTTCATGAATGATCTGATGCCAACCAGGGGAACCTGTTTATCTCTGACCTTTCCCAACATTATTGGGGGATTATTAACCTGGATTCTCCTACAGCTCCTCCATGCATTTCTTTTTCCCACAATGAAACAAACTCATTTTTTTTCTTCTAGGCTGAAAATTCATCAGTGCTGGTTGAATACCCAAAATCCAAACTGTACATTGGATTCAAGTGGCAAGGCATGCCACAGAGCTGTCCCTAGCAATTGCATCCACAGAGCAAAGGGACTGGTGAGGAAGCAGCAGGAACAGGCAGCAGAGAAGCCCAGCTTAAAATAGAGCTGAAGTTTCAAAGTGACATGAACTATACAAGGATTACACAGGTCACTGAGCGCGTCTACAAGCATAAGACTCAGCACAGGATTTAAGTTGTGTACAAAAAGCTGCCTGGTTCTCCTGCTGCAGCATCCCAGGAATGGCAACACAGCCCAGCACACGCCAGGTTTTGGGACAGGTAAGCCAAGATCCAAGTGGTTTTGCAACTGGATGAAGCTGCCTGCAGCAGGACATCAACGGATCCACACAAATGCTAATGGATTCCTGGGCAGGGCAAACACAGGATGTGTCCAGGGGCTGTGCGGTGACAGGGTGAACCTTTGCTGAACCAGAAACATCTCTCTCTGTTTTTTCATTTCCAACAGGCCAGATAGCAGGATGGGTGCACTGGAATCAGAGGATTTCAGAGTAACTGGGAAACACACCTTCGTCTTCCAGGGTGTAAAACATCTCCACAGTGAAGGGGTAGCAAAAGTATGCCACCTTATCCTGGAAAAGGAACAGGACAGAGATCAGATTCCTGGACAAGAGAATTCATCACCAGCATTGCAGGGGGCATAGAGAGCAGAGAGAAGGGAACTAATGGTGGAAAGCAGGTAATGATGCCCAAACATGATCAATCACATCCCACTAACAAACACCTGGCTGCAGGATGGACCTGGATACACTCCCTAGTGCCATGTGGACGGAACAGTCCGTTAAAAATAATGGAAAAGGGAATAACACACCTCAAATGACAGCTCAGTCACCTGCATAACTACCGGACTGCCACAATCTGTACAGGAGCCAAGCAGAGTACCTCAAACAATGGCATTACTGAAATGTTGTATGATAATTGCTTTTCTAATATGCAAACTAGATCACATAAAAGACACCAAAAAGCTGACAAAATTCAAATTTTCTAGGAGAGGAGCTGGAGACAGAACAGAACCAACTTCCCAGATAAGAAGAATTCATTGTGGGAAATCAGTGTAGAGACTGTGTGCATTCCTGCCCCAGGCAAGCCAGAACAATGATTTGCTAACTCAGAGCACTGGAGAACACAAAAATCAAAGCTCCAAAGGCAACCAGTCATCCAGAAGGAAGAAAAAAGTGAGGTTTCAGAAACTGCTTTGGAGTAGTTTTATTTGATTTAGTTTTACTTGGACAGCAGCCCCCTGGAAAAATGGCAAGTATAATTAGAATGAGGAGAATCCCAAGCATGCTCTGCTCTTGAAAGGAGCTATCAAGTCAGGACCTTTGCTGGTCCTTTGCTGTCGTTTGTTACACGTCATTTCCACTCCAGAGACTGCCTGTTAAACCTGCTCTGCAGGTTTGAAAGTATCCTTACCCAGCCCACTTTCTTGGTGGTGCAGGTCTGTGTGACTCCTGAGAGCTGCTGGAACGGGGGGCTTGACCACTCTGGGGGGAGAGGAGAAGGTTGAAGGATTGGGGTGAGATCAAACTCACAAACCACAGCAGCTCAAAGGACAATGTCAGTCCCCAGTGACTGGGGAAACAAGTAACATCACTCACATTGAATTTCACAGAATCCCAGAATCATTTAGGTTGGAAAAGACCTTCCAGGTCATCGAGTCCCCCCTGTGCCCGATGCCCACCTTGTCACTCAGCCCAGAGCACTGAGTGCCAGACCCAGTCGTTCCTCGGACACCTCCAGGGATAAGGACTCCACCATGTCCCTGGGCAGCCCCTTCCAGTGCCTGACCAATTGTTCCATGAAGAAATTCTTCCTCATATCCAACCTGAACCTCCCCTGGCACAGCTTGAGGCTGTTCCCTCTCCTCCTGTCCCTTGTTCCCTGGGAGCAGAGCTTGACCCCTCCCCCAGCTCCCCCCTCCTGTCAGGGAGCTGCAGAGAGCGAGAAGGTCCCCCCTGAGCCTCCTTTTCTCCAGGCTGAGCCCCCCCAGCTCCCTCAGCTGCTCCTCATACGACTTTTCCCTTTGGCATGTCCCATCCTGTCCTGTTCCAGGCACTGGCTGCTCCTCAGAACACCCTGAATGGTCCACGAAAAGCACCAACTCATCTCAAGAGCAAAGCAGAACCTCATCCAAACGTATTGAGTAGCAGAAGTGGTCTCTCTTCGGATAAACATCCAGGTATAATGAGAGAGGGGAGCCAGAGCCATAGCTCCAGGGGAACTAAACATGCAGCAGGACGTGCATGTCAGTGCTGGGAGCCTTATTTACCCATCAAAATGTAATATGTCGGTGTCAGCACAAAACAGGATGGAGAGCACTGAAGTCAGACCAGGTCAGTGCCATGATGGAGAGGACAGGAAGCCTGTTCTGGCAGGACAAGGAATGAACTTTGGACAGACTGCTGACCACCAGCACCTCTATGTCCCAGCCTGAGCTGGAAGTGACGAGAGGGGAAGATGCTACTTTCTCCCACGCATGAGTTTGGTTCAAACAGTTGAGTTCTGCCATTTCATCTCCGAAGTCCTCTGACTAGATCCCAACCCCAACATCAACTTTTGTTGACTCCCAGCAGATACGGTCTGATGGATGAGCCAAAGCCTGTTTTATTCCTCAAACTGTTGTGATGTGGCTGGAAATGGGAATACTTACGGTTAGGAAGTTCCACGAAGAAATGCACATAAAGGTTGTCATACTCATAGCCTTGAGCTGAAACTGAGAAGAAGAGGGAATGAACTTCAGCTGTTTGCTTCAACACAAACTCCTCCAGCACTTGCTGCAGACTTTTGGGAGAGGCAGCACCAATAACCTGTTACTGCTGGCAGCTGGGAAAAGCCAGGGTCTTCAACGTAACAGGAGATGATTCTCAGAGAAGATTCCCTCTCCAGACTAGCCCTGTCCCCGTATCACTAACCATATGAGGGAGGTCACATGTTTAACTGGTTTCTTTGGGAAGTTAATAGAGATTATAGCAATCTGCTCTCCTTTTCTTGAGATCTAGGTCTTCCTAGAACAGCTGCAGCACTTGCAACCTGCAGCCTGTAAATGCCTCCTCAAGGTCTTAGTCTGCAGAAATAGGGAGGAGAAGAAGGAAGTAAAGGATTCTAGGGAGAGAACCACCTATTCTGGACCAGCCTAAGATTCAAGAATCCTTGGACCCTTCATGGCCTCAGCCATCCCAGCACACCCATATCTGCCCCTATTACTGTTTAGAATAAGGACTCACCTATTTCTCCGTTCACAAAAAGCCTCAGAGTACCAGGAAGAGGCTGAAAAAACAAGCAGACAAACAAGATAAAAGAGCTCAGTGACCACTGGTGGAACCTCAACGATCCCTTCCCAACAGCATCTCACACAGGTATTTCATGGATATCTGGACATGAATGATTTACTGTGCTGGCCAGGGATGAAGAGAGGCTCTAAAGAGACTAAATCCCCAAAATCCCAGATAGCAGGAGTTCACTATTACATCAAAAGTCTCCTACAGACTTCAAGATGGATGTAACATGTAGTGAAAAGTCACTTGCAGAAATCATAGTCCTGTTTCTCCTGTCATGTTCCTGCACTTACCCAAGGTGGGGGAGCAGGGGGAAACACAGGATGAGCTGAGACACTCTATCAAATTACTGGAAAGTTCAACTTTCACACTTTGGCAAACAAAATTTGAACAAAAAAAAGACTGCAGTTTGGGTAATTCAGTGAGAAGGGAAACTGTGCATGACTCTGGGGGTGAGAGGGGCTGTTAACTTGCATGAAGTGGAAGAAAAAGGTGTTTGACACTTGAGAAGTTAACAGCAATCACTGCCCCAGAATGAAACAGTCTCTGGAGACTGTGGTGCAAGTGGCAGCCATGTGAGCCAGGTCACCAGTCCCCAGAGGCAGCAGAGGCTCCAGTCCCTGCCAGCAGCCTCTGGAACTCACCATTTCAAACTCTGAGCCCACGAGCCCATTGAGGTAATCCCTGTGCCGTCCATAGAGCTGGAAACACACGCAACAATAACAACAAAGTAGATTTGGATTATACTGGTTGTTACTTACTGCAAAAATTGTAGTGGATATCATTTAAACTCAACTTAAATTGCTGCCAGGCTTAGCATACGTGGAGTTTAATTGTTACAGCACATAAAGAAAATGTAAGGATCTAACAGAGCAAGGATGCATAACTGCTAACCCTGCACAGAACTTCAGCTTCAGAAAAGATCTTCTCAAAGGCCAATTTCAAGGGATAAGAAGCTCTGAAGAATCAGATCTTAAATGACATCTTAAAAACACAGGCACAAACTATTCCAATGAAGTCAACAGAAAGAGCTCAGCATAGGGAAATCACACTTTCCTTGATGAGCACAAAAATAATAAAGGAATATACAAATGATAAACTAAAACATTAAGTACTTTTATAAACTATGACAGCCAAATAGGCAACTCAGAAAGATCAAGACATGAAATGATATCCCAATATCCTGGGACATTATGGGTAACAATTTTATATTCAATAAATATACAGGCAGCAAGAGGAAGATCAAGGGAAGAGTCTGCCCACTGCTCAAAATGGAAAGAAAACCACTGGCAGGTGACATTAGAAAGGCACGAATTTGGGTGGTTTCTTGCATCAGTTCTCACTCCAGAGATCACTGCAGGCAGAGCCAGGACAACTACAGACAAGGTGTCCATAAGGAGTAAGGTATGAAGCAGCCAGGGAATATTTGTCAGAGCTCTAAAATTCCTGGGCATGATGAGGCTCCCTGCCAGTGACATTTTGTCACCTCAGGCGTGCACAGCACTAGCAGTTACACCTGCAGGAGGGCCTGGGCTGCCTCTGTCACTCAGAACTAGTGGACGCGCTCCATGGCCGGTCCTTACGTCTCTGAACATGCGCTGCTCACGCTCCTCCTCCTCTGGCTGCACCTGGGCAGAGGCATTCTCGATGGTGTATTCCCACACCTCTCGCTTCTCTCCATCCAGCTCGATCCTGCAGAGCCCCAAAACACATGGGAAAAGCTCCTCCATTATGCAGGGAATAGACACAGGCACTGACAGGGCTCTCCTGACCCAGCAATGTCCCCTCCACCAGGCCTCTGCAGTGAGACAAAGGCACTCACAGCCCTCTCCTCGCTCCCAAGGGCACTCACAGCCCTTTTCCTGCTCCCAAGTGCCTGCTAGCATCATTCCCTCAAAAAGGGAGACTCATTTGTGTCTGGCATATGCATAACAAAATTTTACAAGCGGATGTAGTGATAGGACAACGGGGAATGGCTTCACACTGACTGGGGGCAAGGGTTAGGTATTGGAAGAAATTGTTCCCTGTGAGGGTGGGGAGGCCCTGGCACAGGTTGCCCAGAGAAGCTGTGGCTGTCGCATCCCTGGAAGTGTCCAAGGCCAGGCTGGACAGGGCTTGGAACAACCCTGTTCTAGTGGAAGGTGTCCCTGCCCACGGCAGGGGGTGGAATGGGATGATGCCTTCCAACCCAAACCGTTCCATGATTCTGTGATAACCTGCATCCCCCGGGACTGGCACCAAAGCCCCACAGTCACACATGTGGTGGCCCCAGGCACAAGCAGACAATAACCTTTTCTTAGAAATCTCTGGAATAAATCTCAAAAATATCTCTCAATTTAAGTGCTGATCCCCTGCTTGAAGGGTGACCATGAAACAGCCATTGCAGCCCCCAGTACAAGTCCCAGGTGCCAGCCCTGTCCCACTCACCGGTAGGGTCCTTTTGTGCCAGTGAAATCAGGCTTCACTGTGATCACCCCATTGCCATCCACCTTGATTGTGCAAAGAACATGTTCATACTCTCTGTGACCAAGCCTAAAGGGAGAAATCAAGAAAACACAGTCTAAACAGAGAGCACAGACACTCTCGTGCCCTGGAACAGCAGAACTGGTAAAGGCACATGGAGATATAGAAGGGAACAAACACACACACATACATTCCTAGAAGCATTTTGGAGGGATATACTCAGCTACCTCCCAAATGAGGAAAGAAGCAGAAAGAAACTGCAGCCTGAATTACTGAGCTCTTGGAATTCTCTGCCCTCAACTAGTGAAAGAAACAGGAGATTTCAGTACGGAGTGAAGATGGGTTTACCTCTGGGAAAGTTAGATCACTTCAGGATTTTACTTACTTCCCATAAGGTCCCAAGTCCCCCATGATGTACATGGTCTGGACAGGTGTGTTAATCACATGATTGTTCTTTATAAATTCTTCTGAGGGTTCCCAGGTGATGATTTTCGACTTCAGAGAACTTGGTTCTCTGTGAACAACAGAACAGCACCAGTCACAGCTCAGCTCAGCAGCACCAACCCCCCCACCACGAGGAGTCCCACTGCTGGATTCCATGTGTGACACAGCTCAAGCCTCCCGCTCGCACAGACCAGGCTGACCCACAGCCGGGGCACCAGCACCAGGAAACCTGTATGAGCAAGCTCCGAGCCCCAGTTTGCACTCACATTGGCCTACGGTCCTGTCTTCTCCTCCTCACATTGGCCATCCTCTCGGCCAGATACGATGGCACCTCATGATCCGAGTCAGTTACTTTCTGGCAGAGCTGCAAAAGAGAACACACAGGAACTAGCTTAATTGTACTGGGATATCTTTCCCAAACACAGCTCTCCTCTTGGAGAAGAGAATGGGTATGTACATGCTCACAGGCAAGCACAAACTTCTAAATAACTGTAGAATTCCTTCACTGTTCTGGTGGCAAAGTACAGCTCACTCCACCCCCTGAGCTACCTACAGAGCAGTGCTACAAACCCTCTGAGCTGTCCCGACCATCACTCTGAAACAGGGACATCCCACTCCAAGTCTGGGGCACCAGGTGAAGCTGCTTTGCAGCAGTGCTTTTTCCTGCACTCAGGGTATCTGCCTGGCTTCTGCAGGGCCAAGAACCAACAAATGTTCCCTCTGCTGTAGGCCTGGAAGTTTTGATGGACACTGAGCAACTAAGAGCTGGTACCTCCTCTAGGTTGGTGAATCGGTCATGGTCGGTGTAGGTGAAGATGCGATAGTTCTTCCGACCTCCAGCCTTCTCCAGTTTCCGGATCTCCTCATGGTACTGCCGGTCCAGGGGAGTCTGGCAGGCTGACTCATTCAGGTACAGATCCACCTCAAACTGACAGCACCACAGGTAAAGCACAACAGCCGCCTTTCACCAGCACTGGCAGAGCCACAAACACCTTTCAACTGAGGTTTCCAAAGCCACCACAGAGACAAGACCCTCTGGGAATCCCATCCAATAACCTGAGCTCTGGAGCAGCTCCAACACTGCTCAGGCAGCCAAGAGCACCCACCGATGCCCGCCTGGAAGGGCTCAGGCACAGAAGCTCACCCTGAAACAAGGGAACCCCACAGAGAGGTGCAGAAAGGGCGTAGGGAAACTCCCCCAAGCCTGTCCAATTCTGGGCTCCTCACTACAGGAGAGACATGGAGCTCCTGGAGTGGGTCCAGCAGAGGCTGTGAGGATGATGAGGGGACTGAGCATCTTCCTTATGAGGAAGGGAGGGAGCTGGGGCTGTTCAGCCTTGAGAAGAGGTGGCTGAGAGAGGACCTCATCAGTGTCTATCAGTGTCTGTAGGGAGCTGTCAGAGGTCGGATCAGGCTCTACTCAGCAGTGCCCGGCAACGGGACAAGAAACAACGGGCAGAAACTGATGCCCAGGAAGTTTCACCTGAACATAAGGAAGAACTTCCCTGCGCAGTGACCGAGCACTGAACAGGCTGCCCATGAGGGTGTGGAGTCTCCTCACTGGGGATATTCCAAAGCCGGCTGCACACATTCCTAAGTATCGTGCTCAGGGGAACCCTGCCTGAGCAGGGGGCTCGGACTGGATGACATCAGCGCTCCTCTCCCACCTGACCCATTCCGTGAAGCCCCTCCCGCTCCCCCCGCGCACCCACCTGGCTGAAGAGCTTCTCCTGCCACCCCACCTCGGCCTCCTCCTCCTCCTCCTCGTCCTCTGGGGGCCGCCGGGCGCCCGCGGGAGAGGCCCCAATCACCGCCAGCGGCACCGCTCCCTCCCCGGCGGCGCTGTCGGCCCGGCCCGGGCGCTCGGGGCCGGCGAGCGGCGGCGGTGCCTGCGGCAGAACGGGCCCGGCGGGCGCGACC